>OY769912.1:3026482-3141808 GCA_963669185.1 Dyspetes luteomarginatus
ACAGGATGTTTGGATGAACCTTATAGGCCACGCCACTTATCATGAAGTGCGCATAAGATTCATCCTCGTCCTGTCCATGCTCCTGTTCCTGATCCTGTTGTTGTGGTTGCGGTTGTTGTTGTTGTTGTTGTTGTTGTTGTTGTTGTTGTTGTTGTTGCTGTAATGCTAGATTGCATGTATTTTTTTTTCTGGATGCGGCAATGCTGGCCATTCAGAAGATTTGTCCTGTTGAAATAAAAAATATGTGTTATATTTATACTTCCAATACAACATAAACAATATTTCAAATGTAATAAAGACTTACCATTTTACTGTGGCTTCGTGTAGCTGGAAAATATAGTATGCGATTATGCTTGTGAAATTAGAAGGCAAAGAAGGATGCTGGAGAGAAACATTATAGAGACACACAGAGAAATATGGTAAAGAGGAAGAATATGAGAGGGAGAGGGAGAGAAAGACAAAGAGAAGGAGAGGGAGAGAAAGACAAAGAGAGAGAGAGAGAGAGAAAAGATCATACAGAGAAGAAGAACACAAATAGAGGAACAATACAGCAAAAATGGGAAGAACAAATATTTTTTGTATATATATTTTACTTACTACGTTTAGGTGGCATCTTAGCGCTGGCACGACTGAAAGCAGACTGAAAACTGCTGGATTTCTTTCGACACTCGTTCTGAATTCGCAACACTGTGTTTACATATATATACATGTGTGAATTCGCAACATTGTAATTACATATATATGTATATATATATATATATATATATATATATATATATATATATATATACATATATATACGTATTCGAATGAAAATTCGAGAACGCATAGCGAGACAGGCACGATCTAAGGTAACCGTCAAAACTCCAAACATAAACACAGCCCCACACACACACATGCGTGGAGACTGATAGCATCTATGTTCCCGCCAAGTCCGGGTACCAATATGCTTCGAAATGTGTACACGTGAAGTATCCTAACATGGATATGCGATGTGAACGCGTTTGTGGTAGTGTGGGTGACCGCAGAGGACCGTTGACGAAGCGATGCTTTCTCGCTATTGTTTTTCGTTTCGCTCGTATATCGCACGGTCGTATATTCGCATTTTTTGTTGTGCTACATTGTGTATCAAATCAACAAGTGGACACGTGGACGAGTGGATAACGTTTATTTACGAACAAGAAGCCTTTCTAAATAAGTACGTAAATATATAACAACTAAACAATAAATACGTCAGAAATAACCACACTAAATTTTATACAGCGGCAATTTTTTTTTCAAAAAAATCGTCACCGAGATTGCATGTTCTTGGTGTCGATGCTCATGCATAATCGCTCGATGAATTCGTTGATTTATTTCAACGATATAATCGAGCAGTAATTCTATGATCTTGCTCCATTGTATAGAGCGACAAGATTTTTTCTAAATCAAACGTCACCGAGATTGCATGTTCTCGGTGTAGATGCTCATACATAATCGCTCGATGTTTTCGTTGATTTATTTCATTTATTTCAACGATATAATCGAGCAGTAATTGCATGAGCTCGCTACATTGTATAGAGCGACAAGTTTGTTTTCAAATAAATCGTCACCGAGATTGCATGTTCTCGGTGTAGATGCTCATATATAATCGCTCGATATTTTCGTTGTTTTATTTCAACGATATAATCGAGCAGTAATTTTATGACCTCGCTCCATTGTATAGAGCGACAAGTTTTTTTCTAAATCGACCGTCACCGAGATCGCATGTTCTCGGTGTAGATGCTCATACATAATCGTTCGATGAATTCGTTGTTTTATTTCAACGATATAATCGAACAGTAATTCTATGACCTTGCTCCATTGTATAGAGCGACAAGTTTTTTTCTAAATCAAACGTCGCCGAGATTGCACGTTCTCGGTGTAGATGCTCATACATAATCGCTCGATGTTTTCGTTGATTTATTTCAACGATATAACCGAGCAGTAATTGCATGAGCTCACGAAATTTTATACAGTGAATTTTTTTTTTTCAAAAAAATCGTCACCGAGATTGCATGTTCTCGGTGTCGATGCTCATACATAATCGTTCGATGAATTCGTTGTTTTATTTCAACGATATAATCGAGCAGTAATTTTATGACCTTGCTCCATTGTATAGAGCGACAAGTTTTTTTTCAAATAAATCGTCACCGAGATTGTATGTTCTCGGTGTAGATTCTCATATATAATCGCTCGATATTTTCGTTGTTTTATTTCAACGATATAATCGAGCAGTAATTTGATGACCTCGCTCCATTGTATAGAGCGACAAGTTTTTTTCTAAATCAAACGTCACCGAGATTGCATGTTCTCGGTGTAGATGCTCATACATAATCGCTCGATGAATTCGTTGTTTGATTTCAACGATATAATCGAGCGCACGAGCTCACTGAACGTACGGTGAAAAAGTGACTCGAGAGAGTCAATCGTCACCGAGATTCCATGTTCTCGATGTCGATGCTCGTACACCATCACCCGATGAGGTCATTGATTTATTTCAATGACGTCACGGAGCTGAATTTGTACGAGCTCACTGAATTACATGCAGCAGAAAACTGAAATAACTCGAGAGTCATTCGACATATACTGAAATAACTCGCAAGAGTCATTCGTCATGTAATGAAATAACTCGAGGGAGTCATTGGTCGCCGAAATTGCATATTCTCGGTGACAAAAGTCGAACTCGACTGACGATGCTCGTGCAGCATCATACGATGGGATTTTAAATTTATTTGAATGAATTTGACTCGACAATCTTATATATCCGATCAAAATCTCATCGAGCTACATTCATGCGAGCTCGTCAAAGCATGCGTAAAATAAATGGACTCGAACGAGTCATTTTCGTCACCGAAATTACACATTCTCGGTGACTGTTGACAACCGTGCTTGTTTGACGAGACGAAGCGACCAAGCTGCCTCGCACGGCATGAGCTTGTCTGTCGAATAGCCGATGGCGTATAGTGCCCTCTAACGGTGGCGCGCGCCGCACAGATGGTAATTCGTTGCGCGCGCCCCGTTCACTACTATGCCGACCCCATCGGAGTTCGCCAAAACCTTTCACATCCTCTTAATATGATATTTGTTTTTGGAAATTAATAAATGTATTTAAATTAAATCTTTCAATGATTATCAATTGGCCAACTAATATAATAATAGTTAATCAGCTCTTACTTCATATGAAATAGCGAATAGATCCTAACATTGAATATGAGATGAGTTACAAGACCCCGCACAGCTATGAAAAACTGTCGACAAACTGATAATCATCTAAAACAACAAAAACCATATAAATTTCAATCCTATTGCCAATCCAATTAAATTTAACTATATAATGGGGATAAATTAATCATATTATTGAAATTAAAATAAATCTAAAAATTAGAGAAAAACAGCAAAATAATATAAAAAATAATTCGATTTATTTATAAAATAAAATTGTTTAGAAATTAATTGAAATAAAAGGTCTCTAAAAGGTTGAAAAATTACAAGCAAATTAATATACCCCACTTTATCTGGACCCTTTCGAATTTCGATATTCCGCAATGATTGTCCATCTATTAAAGTTTAAAAAGCTACGGATATTAAAATTATTACCAATAATAATTAATAATATTATTAATGAAAAATAAATATTAATTATAATTTGCTTGATATATATTATTTGTCATAAATTAATTTACATAAATTTACTACGCTAATCTCTCAAAATAATTAAATATGGAAATTAATCATATTAATAAAATTATTATTTTTTTATAACAAGTTCTTTCCTACAAAATTATTATTTTCAATTGAAGATAGAAACCGCGGCGAATTGGCTCACGCTGCTCATCTGAACTCAAATCATGTAAGATTTTAATGGTCCAACAGATGAAATTTTCTTTAACTTGTTCATTTAAATTTTATCTTACTTCAACATCGCGAGGTCGCAAAGGCTATCTCTCTCTAAACAAAATAACGCTCTTATCCCTAACGTAATTTATTCTATTAATCAATCAATTTAACATAATCAATTTAATCATTTATTTATGTTTAATAAAATTGAAGTTTAGTTAATTAAAAAATCTCCCTAATTAAATAAATTTTACTTAATTTTTTTATTATCATTTAAATTTTGTTAGGTATAGTCAAATTCTTGTTTGATATTACGGGAAACTCGAATGCCCAGCTGTTTACACTTTGTGTGTACGCGCTGTCTGTGTGTGTGTGTGTGCGATGTTAGCCAGTTGTTTTCCGTGTGATTTCTTGTAGTCACTCAGCCGATAGGCTTTGTACGAGCACCTGTACGTTTATCTATATTCACACCATTAGAGTATATTCTTATGTATTAATTAAGTTTTTGGGTTTTCTGATATTTGGTTAGTTTTATTCGCGAAACTTGACATAGTCAAGGATTTTTAATTATTAAATTTTTAATTTAATTTTATACTCAACTATTATTATTAAAATAATATATTATTAAATTTGCTGGGTAAAAATGAAGAAGAGAAGGAAAAATTGGAAGAAGAGTTGGCACAAATGCAGGCAAGACTATGGGTTGAACAATCCAAATGGGACGTGCAGTGTGTGAATCAGGAGGTGAAGATAAGTGCCTTGGAGGGGAGAATTCAACTCCTCCAAAATGAATTAATGTTGGCAAAACTGAACAGGAGTACGTGTAACCATGGAGGGGAGGGAGCAAAAACAAACCAGAAGATGGAAGACAAAAACGGTAACCTAGGAAGTGAAAGGGACCGGAACAGAAAAGAGAACAACAACGTCACGGCAAATACAAGTAACAGAGGCAACATCAGTGACATTAGTGACACGGAATTGCCATACACTACAACTGGTGAAAGGCAAGAAAAAAGAAAAGCCAGCCGATGGGAAAAAGGAGGCGAAAGGGGCTCAGAACGGCAAGACGGGGGATACAAGGAACGGCCGGGAAAAATGAGAAAAGAAGAATGCGAAAGAGAGAAGGAGGAAAGAGCGAAAAGAAGAGCAAATATTATTGTAAGAAAAGCCATGAGAACGAACGGGAACACAGATCATGAAATTGGAACGAGGATTCATCGACAGACAGGAACATTACCGAGCACTAAAAAATGTAGATGGATCCGGCAAGGACTCCTTATAACTTTGGGAGGGCCAGAAAATAAGGCAGAAATTATGAAAAACAACTACCAAAGAAGGGGAGCTGTACATCACGGACGATTGGACCACCGGGGAGAAAAACGTCCAAAAATGGATTGAGGCAACAGCGAAGGAGAGAAGAAGAAAAAGAGAAGAAATTCGAACAGGACATCAACAAATCAGGATCCAAGGAGAACGGAGGCGGTGGAACGATTTGAAAGGAGGCTGGGAAGAAGATCGCAGAAGGTTCGACGGGAAAAAGAGCGGGGAGCGAAACAGAAATGGGTTTCGGGGTGAAACGTAGGGGGGAAGCAATTAAAGTAGTATCATGGAATATTGCGGGGGCGAGAAAGATATTAGAAGCTTGCGAGTTTTTGAAGGGATATGACATTATTGCAATACAGGAAACATGGACAGAGGAAAAGAATGAAAATAAAATGTTGAGTGGGCTTGATAAAGAGTTCAAATGGTATACGAAAGCGGCAATGAGAAAAAACAAAATGGCAGGGCAAGTGGGGGACAACTAGTGGGCTAAAAAATAACATTGCGAGAGAATTAACGGCTACGAGGTGGAAAGAAGGCTTAGAGTAATAAAAGGGATTCAAGCAGAAAAGGGGGAGAGAAAGCTATCAATAGTAACAATTTATAATAACTGTGGTATTAGGACACTAATACAAGAATTAACCGAAGAGGTGAGGAAAATAGAGGAGGAAAATGAAAATGTGATGGTAATCGGAGACTGGAATGCAAGGACAGGGGAGGACGGGGGCAAATTGAGAGGAGAAGAGGATGGAAGAGGGGAAAGAAATTCAAAAGATGAAGTAAAAAATTTTTTACTTTATCTTTTTACAGAAGGACAGAAACTTATTGATTTTTGTGACGACAATGGTTTAATAATTATGAACGGAAGATGCGAAGGAGATTGGGAAGGGCAGTATACGTATATGAATGGAGAAAAAGAGCAGGAAGGATCAGTAATTGATTACGTTCGCATTAGCGAGAATAGTGACCACCTAATCACAGGAATGAAAATAGTGACAAGAATTGAATCTGACCATTTTCCAGTGACGCTCAGTATAGAGGCACTACAGAATAACCGGAGCATAGTAGGGGCGGAGGAGAGGGGGAACAACAACCAAGAAAAGACACTAAAGTGGAAAGAAGATTTAGCAACAGAATACACAGACAAATTTAGAGAAAATAGGAGAACAATAGAGAGGCAAAAAAACCATAAAAAAAGAATTAGTGGAAAAGCTGGAAAAATGGATCGGAGACCATAGGACGAGAGAAGAAATGGACAGGAAAATTCAGGAGGCATTGAAAAACAAACCAGTAAACGAGCTATGCGAGTATATTAGACAATTTGAAAAATTGATAAGGAAAATTGAAAGTGAGAAAAGAAATGAAGGAGGAGGAGAAAATGAACATAGAGTATAAGCATAGAAATAAGGTGTGCCGTACATACTGTAAGGGGAACATATGTATAGGGGGGCGGGGAACTCTGTGTAAACACCCTTGAAAGGGTATACCTGAAAATAAATAACTAACTAACTAACCAATTATAATATATATTATTAATTATTATTAAATATCATAATATATAAGTAGTATGTGGACCACTCTGGCGACCTCCACTCCTATCCCCTCCACTTTCCCCCATGCCAGAGCCTCTTTTCCGAGTGTGGTGGGGCCGTGATGGGCAGAGGTGGTGGGGGGGAGCGTTCTGCGGGCTAGCCAGAGCGGTCCGATTATTGTTATTATTATTCAAATAATAATAATCCATACTTTTTTCTTTGTATTAGTTTATTAATATTTTTCATATACATTTTTTTTCACTTGAATATACGTAATGCTTTATACAATGAGAAAATACAATGAGAATTATTCCTTACAGGCTATAACAGTTTTAACGATGTGACCCAAATGATGTATCAATAGATTGTCAATTATTGCTGCTTTTCTATAAGCAGGTGATTCACTATATGAGTTTTTTGACGGTGTTACTTGTTGGATAGCTCTCACTCGTATTTTCGCACGCTTTGGCAGCCGATATTACGTTCTATGCAACTCGTAAAAACGGATATTTCTGATGCTATTGTGTGTACAAGAGAGTCTCTGCAAGCTGTCACCTCGTTGCAAACACGATGAAGCCATGAAATATTTCTGTTTATGCTGGTTTGTAAAAATGTGAGTAAAATGAATTGTTCTTTTGTGAGATGGAAAATCGGTAACGAACGATGTGTAGAGGCCGCGCACTGTTCATTTACGCGCTGAATAATTACAGAAATGTGTTTCGTTCATTTATAACGTTGTAAAATATAATTATGACCGAATGGTATATTCGCCATACACGCTTCTTCTTCTTCTTCTTCCGCCTCTATGTCGCCAAAGATCTCTGCGGTGGTGTTGAAATGATTTTGAAAATCGTGCCAAGAAGCGTCGTCCAGAGTTAAGCAGCCGTGGATATCACATATGAACCTAATCACAGGCCATAACGTACCACCCCGACAAATATCCAGGCCCACCCACACAGATTTTGTCCACAAATTATTTAGCTTATATGCGAACGACCCCAATCGCGGACGTATATTCTCGGCACGTTTCGTAGACATCGCAGGGATTAATGTTTTGTAGACGGCTTGAATTCCAAATTATTGAATTTTGTACCGTGATATTGCACCGCCAGATTATTTTCACGGGCTGCGACTATCAGCTGTTGAAATAGATGATCGTCTTCTTCGAACAGCTTGACGAATCTGGCTGGCAGGAAACACGCAAATACGTTTTCCACGTCGATGACGATACGTGAACCCCATTTAGTTTGAACAGTTCTTATATTGCTGATATTGTAGTCTTTTTCGAGCTCTAGTTCTGATAACTTTTTCACCGGTAGAAAGGCCGCCGTCTGACCCACTTTGTTGATTCGTGCGAAATCCATCGTAAATATTGAGTTCGCCAAATTTTCGTGTTAAAGAGAGAAATTGCGATCTCGCTTGTATTACAGTTTTAATAGACGTGATGTCTTGTAAAAACGCTTCTATCCGCCGTTTTAATTCGCGTCGTTTTCTTTGCATACACCTCAAACCAGAGCAAATGAGAGAGTCTTTGGAGTTTTACTTTGGTATCTGACCACTGGTTCGATCGCGAATGATGGTCGTTCTCCAAGCTCTAGATTATACTCTGCAGTTGCGCCTCCACCAGGCCTCCACTACAAGGATTACTCATTTTTGTTAGACACAACAAAGACAAAAAGAAATCGGATCGTCTATATATGCTACCCTATGGAATCAGATTTTTTTTTTTTTTTTGCAAACCTTCGAAAGATCGTTGGTTTGACGCATACGACGTTCGAAAATATGATAGTCGTTGGAAGCGACTTTTGGACCCAAAAGAATGCTGACTCTAAGGCACGTGATCGCAGTTCAAGGAACGGTAGAAAAAAGTGTAAAATTTCAATGTCACTTTTTATTATTATCGTACACGGCAACAGCAGTTCTGTATACAATGTAGATGCTTATTTCTATGCCCCCACCAGCGCAACCATTCATATTGGAAACTACACCCGGAGATGTGCTGCGCTTATCGATATACGCATTATAATACTCATCCACTATTTTATCGTTTCGCTGCAAATCATTCGAAAATACGCATCTAAAGCGGTGAATACCGAAACCAGTACCCATATAATGAAGAAACATAACACAATACTGTCCGCAGCATTGTGAATTCGGGCCTTGAAGCTGCGTTGCGTTGCAGCCGAAGAATCTGCAGTTTCTTCGGAGACGAGCGAGATGCTGCGGAATGATTGGTGGTAGTCCGTAACTGTCGAAGAACCATCCGTGTCCATTTCGATCGACGTACATGGCGACCCAGTGGGCCCCTGGTAGTTTGTGGCCATCGGTGTTAACCACGAATGCCGTCGGTTTCGTCCACATCCTCGGGATACGATCTGCTGGGTACACGCCCACCGTATGATCCCTTATGCTCTGGAGAGACTGCAGAATTTGAAGACTGTTCATGGGCCAAGGGTTTTTCTTCTTCTTCTTCTTCTGACGCGTACTCTGGCAAACTGACGTGCCACGATGTAGTAGTTCTATACTCCCATAAGGAGGCGATTTGCTCGCTATGACAGAGCCATGCTTTGATCCGGGTAGCGTTGTTCAGAGCGTATTTGCATGTGTGTGTTTTATTTACCACACCGTGATACATGCAGCGTGTGTCACTTCGTAGCATGTGGCGCAATGAAGGAGCCTCATCATCTTCTTCCAGATTTATAATGTAACATCCCGTGAGCTGAGCTAGATATGACGCTTTCTCAGAGCCTCTTGTAAAGATCCGTACAGCCTGGGTCGCGATTCTCTTCAGATTTGCGTCCAGCGAATGTAATGATATATCACCTTCAGACCATTCTATACCATGAATATCAGCGCATAGGCGCATGTTTTCTCTCTTTACAGAGGGTGACAATTTGTCATATGCGTAGGGCGGTTTTACAAGCCAATGATCAAAGTCCTCAGTCTGTACCGAGATGACAGCTACTTCTTTAGGTATAAACTGATTATCTCTATCCCTCATACCCTTTATATCAATAATGATATTCATGATGGAATCTTTTTTCGACCGTCACATTCCAAACGATAAACGCAAACTGAAGGCGCTTCTCTCTCATCAGCCGCTGAAATCCATGATCACTTGCCGTGATGAGTCGATCTCCAACACATTATCGTATTCAGCATATACAATGCCATTAATTGTTGAAGCTAGGGCTCCCGCAAAACGTACTATCCGCGAAACGTTCTATCCTCACACTACCGTGTCTCACCAGGTTCCAATGAGTGCTACTATTGGCCGAGAGATCGGGTGTAAGATCAAATGCGAAGAGACAATTACCCCACGGATAGCTTGAGCGTGAAATACAATTACCCTCATTGAGAAAGTGAATACCTGTACCGGAAAATAATGTATGATAGGCATCCACGCACATATTAGCATCTATAAAGTCTGGCTGTAGGCTTTGACGGTATTTGCAAGCCGTCCGCATACAAAGAAAGATAATTAATTTGGTAATTTTGAAAATTGAATGGGTTCATGGCGCGATCGCCGTTGATAGCCTTATTATCGATAAAACCGACAATTGTACGTTTGGGTATCTGGCCCGATATGACATTATCAAGAGTATCCCCGTGTACCCCTGCATGCATCGATATCGCTTTAACCTCGACGCGCGTCAAAGGATATTTTGCTGTAGATTTGGACAGAGCTCTTGCATGAGCCAAAAGTATGCCTGGAGCTATCTTAACGCGACGTTCAAGTAGGGATGCCTCTGTAATACGTATCGTGCAATCTTTCGAAGAACTCATGAGACAAAAAGCATTATTGGTCCGTACGAGCTGCAGACGCATTTCAACGCCATTTAGCAAAAACCTCTCTTGATTAAAGATATCGCAGTGCAAATGGCCGAGGAGGTCGATTGTTCTATTCTTACCTAATACAGCGCGCCGGGACACAAGACCGTTATTATCATCGCCCGTATCATCCATTTCACCAGCTGTATGATTATACCATAGAACACTCGTAAGATTCGAGGACTTCGCAGCATGCCCGTAATTCAAGAGTTTTCCAATGTACGCTCTATAGGCATAGGCATTGTTAGGAGGTGAGACGAGCTTCTGATTCAAAAATACATCGACCTGGTTGAACATTGAGTGCAGAAGATTATTGACTGGTCCTACTTTGACGAGCTCGCCCTCCTTTGTGGCCGAAGTTTCTATCTTAACACGCATGCTCAGCATGGTATGTGCAAGATCAATGTACTCATCCCCCTGCCCCGGTATGACAAACTCTATCGGCGAATCGTCCGTCAACGATGAAATTGGCTTATAATACACTGAATGTGTCCCCTCAATTGTTGTCGGGGTCGGTGGTAGTGTAAATAGTTCAAGTTCTGACTTAAGACACTCACACGAGTGTGCGCGAAGGAACGCCATTTTCTCAGTTTAGGCTAAGCAAAAATATCCCTCAGTGTTCTTGATTTCTTGTTACGTCTCTTGACGGTTGGTTTTGTCGGTCTTCTTTTCACGGGCTTCCTCTTACTCCGCTTCTTTTTCACACTGCCTGAACGTTTTCGCGACTTCATGGTCTTCTTTCTTTTTTTCCCACCGGTGCGTCGTGATGCGCTCTCAGCAAGAGAATGCATCCGTTTATTAATTTTACGAGCTTTATAGCTGGAGCCCTTCATGAGCGTGCTAATTTTTTCTTCAGCCTTACGCTTCAGATTTTCCCCGGACTCGCGCAGGCGCGTTTTTAATGGTTCTTTCGGGTGCATACCGGAATCCATGATATCCATGGCCATGTTAGTACCCGAGCGAAGGGTCTCTTTACCGACAGTCCGAGCACCTTGTTTCAAAAGCGGTATTATACGGCGAAAGAGGCCCCCTAGGAAACTTCAAATGCCGTGACCTCGTTGATTCGGCGAGCCAATATACACATGGCTGATACCCCCATAACCTTTTCGAGCACCACCACCACCACCGCCCGTTTGCATATCAAAATATTCGTCATAGTAATCCATTTTAGAGCAGTTCAAGTTAATCTGTACGTTTGAACTGTAATGTCACCGTCAGCGTCCCGTACTCGAATGATATCGGCTCGCCAAATTCATCCCTTATATCAATGGTTATTGTTTGAAAACTAGTGCGTAATAGAGGAACATAGCGTGGTGGTGAGAAACTTCTTATTTTCACAGACCCGTAATTACGGTTATCAGCGGCAGCGGCTGGCACAACGCGTAGCAAAGGCGTGTGCACAACGCCAGTGATATAGGGTTCACAGATGTCAGTATAAACGTACATCATATCGGGTGTACCATTGGCTAAATTGGCGGGTCTCTGAGCAGCGTATCCTCTCTGAACTACTACCCCTTCCTTAGCTTGAGTGAATCCTAAAACCTTGCTCAGCACGTCGGAGAAGTACAAGGAGTGCTCCAGGTTCTTACATGATTCACAGATACGCGTCACCGTCACATAGCCGTTGTAAGCGTAGTGAAATTTCAGGTGGCCCGCAACACATGGTATTTCGTTAATAGTCTCGAGTAATGTTTCTATGCTATGATATAGGCCGGGCGGTACGCAGATACGATCTTCCTTATAGTCGATGTCTGCATCAACGCCCGGTGTTGTAATGTTCGTCACGATATTAATGAAGTTCCGCTTACCCTCGCAGGGTACATGCAAAATTGTCATGGGTATGTGTATTTCCGCTAAAGAAACGGCCCAGCTACCATGGAGAGACACACATTGCGGTAAATGAGTGGTATACCGTGTTGTCACATTATCGGGATAATAACTCATACTACTGTTGCTGGGTAAAACAATGTAAAACTCGTCCTTTATTTTACCGGCCGTTTCTTCTTCGTTTGCACACTCGATAACTCAGCTTCATAAAATATACCATCAATGTCCTCACCGTGGAGATCACGCAGGATGTGTATCACGGGGCAAATACTGCGTGATACACGGTGAATGTTGAATAGCTCGCTGCTCCATCCACCCTCGTAACCTTTTGCGAAGGCTGCCTTCGCGCTACTGATACGTACTATGTCGCCCACATTGTATTTGGGAGAACAATGCTCTGTTCTCTTGTAGCGCTGCATCAGGTTATGCCGAGCCCTAGCGGCTGTACCGAGCGTCACAGAGGCAGGAGCCATTTTTATACCACTATGCGTAGAATGGTTGTAGGCCGAAACGATGTTCTGCAGAACGTCAAGGTAACGTTTTTGTCCAGAATACGTGAAATAACGCCACATTCTTTTTTTCAGCGTTCGATTGAATCTCTCGATAATAGCCGCTTTTATATCGGGGTTTCTGGCAACACGAAACTGAATGCTCTTTTTCTTCAAGAGGGTCTGAAATACAGCGCCGATAAATTCTTTACCCCTGCCGGTCTGTAGGCAAACGGGCGATCGAGCGTTACTTTTTTTTTTAGATAAAATGAGGTCAAACACTTTAGCCACAGATGCAGCGGACTTGTCGCGTAAAGGCTGAACCCATGCAAATTTACTAAGAACATCTATAACGACGAGGAGGTAAACACAGTCATCATTACAAGCCTTAATTGAGCAAAGATCTACGAGATCAGCCTCCCAAAAATCATCAATGTTCCGCACGTTATAAAAACGCCGCTGAAAGCGATGACGCACGGGCCTGTGTTTTGTGTAAGCATTGTGTGCTTCAAGCTAATGCAGCGCCTTTATCTTGGAAATTTTCTTCTGACGCGCCTCATGTAACAATTTGGTGGCACCTGAAAACGATGCTTCATGGACTGGATTAAAGTACACTTTTTCTAAGGTTTTCATGATTATAATTTCAGGTTAGCCCAGGTTACACGTCTTTTCTTATTATAATAACCACTGCCACTCTGTCGGGGGCTATCTGCCTGTGGCGCCGGTGATCTGTTGTCACGACCACTGAAAAACGATGACTGGCTCATTTCGCCTGTTCCCTCGCTGCCTGTACTGCTATCGTCGATTTGCGATTGTCGCAGTGTTAAGCTAGCTCTTGACTCTATCCACAACTCCTCATTGCCAATGAATTCTCGCGGTGTCTGCATGGCTCTCAGAAATCTGGCAAAGGCACCGCGCCCCGCTGGTTTAGGTATTTTCCGCGCCATCATGGCGTCATTAACGAGATCAACAATATTTGAATCCTTGATTGGTTTTCCGCCGACCGATACGACCCCGGCAGAATCCCAAGAAAAATTAGCCCGTGGTGCGTCACGTAAGCGGGGAAGTAGTAGTTTCGCTTTAATGCGAAATTTGGCCGGTATACTCTTAATGATGACTGAATCGTTCATGTCATTACCGGTTTCTTCTTTATCACCGCCAGGCTCTGCAGTATATTTATTCTTCATAAGCGCTCGGTACTGCTGAGCTCTCTCGTCATCGACGAAATGGAGATAACGTTGTAGTACAGTCAAGTATGCAGCCCACTTTTCCCTCTCATCCTTGTATGCATTAGATTTCAAAATTTCATTCATTTCTGTATTCAATCTAGTTAGCGTAGCATCAATTCCTTGCGCTGGGCGCGTTTGACACGTAGGCGTGCTAAGCGCTGGCTGATTATGACTTTGCGGGCCCAGCTGCGCTAGATGCTCCTCCGGTACGAGTACCATTTGTCTTGCGTGCTCCATTATCCACGACCACCAATCAAATTCGATAGAACAGTGCCTAGTATTGGTGCTAGTAAGAGCGGTAGAAACCCACCGCTGTGAACAACAAATCGTTTCTTACTCTTCCAGCAGCCTTTTTTTGAGGCTAAACGCAGGCGCAGAACGGGGGCGTACCGACGTAATTTTTTTCTTTGATCGGCCTTCAGAGCCACGTTGCCGCAAAGAATGTTCAAGGCGCACTCACAAATACAGCGGATGATATACGGGTCTGCTTTACGTAAAATAGCCTCGCGCTGCTCCTTATTGAGATGCTGGAGAGCTCGCAATATTGCAACGTGCTTTTTGCAGAGCGGTGAACCACCTCGCGCCATTACGCGTGTGGAACTGCTGATCGTCTAGATGTATCACTTTTTTTGTACAGGGGAGTCTTCGGAATAGCGCTAACCCTAAGAATGCGTCACGCACACTGACAAATACAATGAATAGTGCTTGAATTTGATTTGCGCGAGTCAGACTCTCTTCGTATCATGCTGGTTTGTTGAAACGCGCTTAATATGACGATGCATTTATCGTAACGCGACGGTCCTTTAGACGGCATTACATGCGCTGAACTGGCAATTCGCCAGCACTGCAGCTGCTTTTCAACTTTTTTCGCGGTACGTACACAAAATGATGAGGATCGGCGGGAAAAATACAGGTTCGAAATCTACAGTTATCAAGTGTTGATTGTTTCAAATCGAACAACAAATAACCATATATCTGACGCGCCAGGTGTTGTATTTGAGCGCGATCTCGCGGATTTTTGAGAACTAGTATATAATTAGCGTTCAGCGATATATCCCGTTCCCCACGGCCTTGATGAAACAAATTTTGCGTTAAAAACTAACTCAAATTCTTATGATGACTACCCTTGGTGAAGAGATCGACAACATTATTGTTCGATGCCTCACACATTAAATCGTCAATAATTATGAGTTTTGCGCGCGGATCGCTTGCATAATCCGAAGATTGTGGCAAACCTTCGCGAAATTCTATCGAAGAACCGTACTCGGTGTACGCCACCTGCCATTCGGATTGATAAAAAATGATTCTCGCAAAGGGCTCGCTATTCATACTCGAAATGAATTTCAAAAACTTTTTCACAAAGTATGTTTTACCACAGCCCGTAGGCCCACAAACCATCACTGTCCAAGGATGTTTCCACCGCGTATCCATCTTAGCGAGTGAGTACAATCCTCGTATTACCTGAAACATATATAGGGTACGAAAAGGTCTGTCTAATGGCTCTGAGTCCTCTTAATGGAATATGAAAAGGCGAATATACACAGTAACATAAAGTCTTTATCAATATACATTATTTATACAATTTTATACGAAAACTCTTATTGTCTATAGCCATAAGGAAGGGTACCATTTCGTCTTCGTTTAACGCTCGATGGCTTGCATGATTTTGTTTCAGGACGTGTGACGACCTGATAAAATGCCGTGCGACGTATAGCGTCATACCGTAGCACAACAGGCTCGTCTCTCTCGCCAGTTATGAAAGAGCGTACCGAGCTGCAATTAATTAGCCCCTTGTTCGCAAAATGAAGCGTTATCCCTTTTACTTTACATACTTCTGTTTCCTCGCCATTGGGGGTGCACACGATAAAAGAATAAAATTTAGGACCGCCTGAAATGAAACTTCTAATATAACTACCATCCCCGTATGTGCTCAGCTCGTCTGTGAGATCCCCTAAAAGCTGGCCTGTTGGAGGCTCGTACTCGTCTTTCTCTTCATTCGATACGTAAATTACTGAGTCGGTATCACAGTACGATGCACGACGATCCAACCGCTCTAAGTAGCTATAAAGTTTCAGGCGAGCCTGAGCTGTGGTGTATGCTGCTACTACGGCGTTCGCTATGCTTGATGGTATAATAGCGTCACTGATTTTTGTGTAGCTTACATACAATACTTCGTTATTTACGGGTAAAATGCCCATGATCTCGTACTCTGGGGTAGTCAACAGCTCCATGAGCTTTTTACGCATCGAAACTATTTCTGTCTGCGGTAAATTTTCTCGCTGTCCAAATTTTCCCCAAAATGAATTGAGACACAGCTTTGCTACAGATCGTAGCCCCGGATTTTTAGGTATGGATTCGCGGCTTCGCTTAATTCCTTCGGATCGTTCGAAATCACCTATATAGCGGTCTTGTGCGACGTTATCTTCGGAGCAATTGTCGGGCGACCCGCTAGCTTCTTGTTTGATCCTTAAAAACGTATTTATGTATTCAACGAAATGGCCCCCTTTCTGCGTATTGCGATTGAACTGAGTCGTTTTATACTGCCGAATTTCAGTCACGTCCATTACTCTATACCCGCACGACACGGCTTTTCGCAACTCGTCGACAACCCACGTACCATCGAGCACGCGCTGTACAGGCTCTTCGTGTGTACATTCACCCTGATTCATAATTGCACAACAGCTGCGGCATAGAGCAAATAATAATCGATTATGCATTCGTACTGGTAATATGGGATGATGAAGATTGAGAGGCGGCAATACGATACATTTGACGAGACCCTCAACGAAAGTGAGGTCGGCATTATCAGGACCTGTCAATTCCATGCACTCTTTACCTAAGTATACTTTCGGATGACCCACGGGGTATTTACCGAACTTACAGATATACAGGTACAGAGAACAAACGTCTACATAGCGTATTTTTTCCGTAGCGTCAACGTCGTAGAGCGTAACCATATTTTCGGTCCATCCACCGAAAAAAGCATCGCGAGGATTGAGAGGCTCTGCTGTAACTAAAGGATTATCCTGCAGAAAACTTCTCATCTCGGCTATCGAATTTAACAAGCGGTTGTATTCGCACTCCCAAATTTCCGTTAGCAAATACCCGCCCGTTTAAATTCTATCAGCTACAGTAGTAGTTCTCTCGAAACGATCGTGCATGGATATTCCATCGCTTTGGCTACAGTCTCTGTTTGTGGGATAGCAGTGTGGGCAGCCGTGCCCATAGCAGCCATGAAACTGTAATACGTGCGCACCGTTAGGAGTCTCGTAGTAGCCGTCTACCAAGAGATTTTGAGGTATTCTGAATTCGCGTGATCGGCCTGCCTGAATAATACGAACACCTATCGTGTGCTCCCTCCATGATAGCCATGAAATTGCTTTTTTCGATTGATTATGTGCCAATTTGTATCCCCCCGTAGGTATAATACCGATTGTATTGTCTTTCAAGAGTTTTTTTCGAAAAACGGAAGGAGGCTGATGCTATTGATGTGCTTTCATCAAATGGACAGACGCGACCACTGTTAATGAACATATTGCGAAAAGCCATACATGCGCGACGCAATAACATCTGTCTTACAATAATTTACAAGCTCTTCCGCTAAAATGAACACGTAATCGCTGTCTTTCATTTTGCGATACTAATCGAGGAATTTCCGGCGCTCATCGGCACGTATCGTGTCGGGAGAATAATACTCGACAGGCGGTAGTTTGCCTACGTAATTCTGTTTTTTCCGGCCTATTAAACAAATGTGGAAAAGCGCCTTTAACAATGGTAAACCGCTCAGATTCATATGGAAGTAATTCATGCTGTCGAGAAATGTGACCTTTCCGATGCGCATCGTAATAATTTTTGTCCCGTTCATAATTAAGGTGGGGAGTTGAGTTTTTTTCTCTTCGACGAAATAACGGAGGATGAATTGAGCGTCAAAACCCCCTGCGTTATGTGCAATACAGATTGTACGCGAAAAACCTTTGAGCGGCTGCATGGCTACTTCGACAAGCTGTGCTACGGGGCCGTGGCTAAATATAAATTCGTGTTCTCCACAATGCTCGCATGGTTCGGTTATAGAGTCGTGAACACAGCAAAACGTGCAAACTCGATGAGCTACGCAAAGATTTGGCTCGTGTACAAGCGTAGTTGTATCACCCTTCACAGGTGTGCACTGCTGTGTTTCGAAATCGTAAAAAATGAACAATATTTTTTTTAATTCTGAATCACCGCGAATCGGTTTCATGAAACACAGATGATTACTTGGCTGATGGGATTTGCACGTTTTGCAGAAACCTACCCCGCATATATGCTTCTCTTTTTTTTCCAAAGGCCTTATTGTTCGAAAGCAGTTACGACAGCGTTTGAGCGACTCACAAATGCTAACCTTTCTGCGTCTCATGGTCACCAGAGGTGCCTCATGTCTCCGTAAACAGGCCTCTCCGAAAAAATCGCGGTTGCATACTTCATATCTGATTATATCGCGCGAGCGTATATCACAGGTCTGTAGCCCCCAGCACCGAGGACATTTTTTTTTGAACATCTATGACCGAATCGCCGAAATGCTGTATTACACGAAGAACAGAAATCTCTACTGGCAACGGCTGCTCTGAGGTTTAGAATAGGCTCGAAATGATGTGCGCGCTCGTAATACAAAATGTTCAGGGTGTGCTGAATTGAGCCTACGCTGTCCAGAACACGCTGTCTCCCGTCAAATAGAAGCTCCTCCCCGCGACCCAAAGTTAAAAATTCGTAAACGACAATTGCAAAGCCGTCTCGCACCAAATAATCCTGATAGCGCGCAATCTCATATACACCACAGCCTTCTACAGGTACGCGAACATCTGCCTCTCGCGTAAGTTCGAGTGCCGCCTGTTTTTGTACAGCTCCATTAATTTGCCTAATACGCTGCCATTTATCATGTAGGCTACCCGACTGTACTTCTCTTCGTTCTGCGTATGCAAGGGCTGTCACCAGTGAACGCGGTAAACATAGATTGTTGGTATTCCGGATCGAGAGAATAGATTGCTTTGCAACACTCTCGTGTGTGAGACCTTTCCGACCGTGCCCTTCGACCCCCTTGACAGCGCATATTTTGATCGTGCACGCGTCATTGATGTTTAACGATGATGCACGATGCTTATCAATTGCCATATATCTTCAAACATATAATCCCTGGCAGGCCGGAAAGATAACCACACAGGCCCGTGGGGCAGACTATTCGCTGTAAACGAAATACCGACATAATCGCCTCCCTCGCAGGAGCTCGTGATGTGCGTTAGGAGATCGCGAAATGCTCCGTTCAGCCAATCTACCACACTAACTCCGGAGGCAGGTTTGCGAATTCGTAATGATATTTCACGCCCCCGTATTTTAAACTGTTTAAAATATCGTGTATAATCGCCGATGATTTTTAAATGTTTTCCCGGCGGGTGTATTTCTTCGGGCGGTCCACTCCTTGGTACACGTCGTTGTCTGCCGGTTCCCCTCTGCACCTCTGGAAAAAGAGTCTCGTATTAGATTCTAGAACAGTTTAATACGGAAACGATTGAATTTTTATCTATATTTGTACTTCTCACGAGCCATAGTACCGCTTAAACAGACCGATAACACCAGTCAAACAAAGATGCCGACGAATACCCTGTTACAGAAGGACCCTCTCACTTACTTGCTTGCTTACTAACTTTTTCATGCGTAAGAAAAATTGTTTACCTGAGTCGTCATCAGTTACGAGCATTTGAAACCAGTGATCCGCTCTTTGGAATGGCTCATTTATCTCGGCTTCCTGCTCATCCTCTACAACGAGAGGCCAATCATCAGCTTTTGGAAAAGCTATTTCCTCGTCTCTCTCGTTTTCGATAGGATATTCCCACAACTGATTTTCACGAAGATCAAAAACATCAGCGTCGCAACCCTCTAACGTTGACGAGATATCATCATCGTCGAATATTGAGATTGCTCGCCGCCCTGAATTTCACAGACCCGATGGGCCTGGTACAGCGTCATCTTGTGCAACCTCCCGACTAAAGAGCTCTGAATAAATTTATCATTTAAAACCGAAACCACACCAAAATTGGTCCATATTTCCGAAGGATGGTCGATACTTGAAACGGTGCTCATTGGCTCCCACCATTTTCCTCATCGCATGATGGGTGTTGGTTCGTTACGCTCTTCCGCTGGCATGACGCTTCTGCTAATTCGGCGGCACAAGCCCCCTCTATAAGAGCCGCTTCTTCATCCGACGATGCATCCAAGAACTGACGATATACTATGATCATGCAAACATTAAAATAAAAGTAGTGCATTCAGCTCATTTTCCGATAATTTTCAGCTCATTCACATTATTTTTCCGATAATAATGTAAAGAGAGAAAAAAGAGAGAGATCTCTATATTGATGTAACGAGAAACACAGAGAAAGAGGCGGCTGATGAATAATACTTTTTTCAATATACCCTATTGAAAAAAAAGAGAAAGAGAGTGCCAAACCATGCGAAGCACGGCACAAAGAGTAGAGCTCGATAAATAAGACTTGCCCGTGTTAATATAATATAGAGCCGCGAAAATATTTTGTACCTCTATAACGAAAGAGAGAAAGAGCATTAACAGCATCTTAATGAAAAAGCGAGAGTGAGAGAGAGACAGTGAGAGAGATATAGAGCGCGGGACCACGCGATGCATGGCACAAAGAGTAGAACTCGATAAATAAGACTTGTCCATGCTAATATAATAATAGAACCGCGAAAATATTTTTTTTCAATACAGTTTAAGTATTAAAATTCATACACGATTATTTTTATGATAGTACTTACTTCTGATTTCATCGACAATGCCGCGGACACACGGCACTTTTTCCAGTCCTCGAAGCTGCAGCTCTTCAAACACACACACCAACACTTGTTGACCATTTAGTAGACCTCTGTTATAAGCTGTCACTATGGCTCGCAAGGTCGCCCACCATATAATATATTTTAGGCGGCTTATGAGTCTAATTCCTGATAATCGATTCAACTTATTGCACCATCGATTATTACACCGACGACGAAGCTGGGAGCTATGTGATATAGCTAAGCGTAAAAGATTTAAAACACATTCACGAAGGGCTCGATCTGTCATGATTGATTGCGATGCGTGATAACGCCCCTTTGAATTGAGACTGAATAATATTGTACCTTGTTCTATCCATATAAATATCTAATACGATGCTTCTAAGCGAGTTTACTCATTTCACTTAAACTGCAACGATATCAAAAAGCGAGACCTCATCGCGGAGCAAAAACATGCATGATGATGTATCAAGATATCAATATCTCAGCGCATATGCATATAATCATTCCAAACGCTCTTATTGTTTCCATGTAACATCATATTGCGAGACTCTGATCAATTTTTCTAAACAGCGCCTTCTTCAAAAGCGCAACGAGTTGGAGAGCACATAGCCTTGATACGCTTTTTTTTTCATTCAATAAAGAAAATATTTTTAAGTTGAGAGAAAATTTTCGATT
The DNA here is from genome assembly GCA_963669185.1 of Dyspetes luteomarginatus. Taxonomy (NCBI): domain Eukaryota; kingdom Metazoa; phylum Arthropoda; class Insecta; order Hymenoptera; family Ichneumonidae; genus Dyspetes; species Dyspetes luteomarginatus. Next base: position 3,048,062 of record OY769912.1, read on the forward strand.
TATAAATATATGCTTTCAAAAAAAACGAAAAATATTTATCCAAAATTAAATACATAAACGTGATGTGTAATCAGCGATGAATATTGGCGCGACAATTTTCATAAGTCATAAGGGGCCTTGAGGATAAAATATATATTAAATTATAGTACTAAAGAACATTAAATGAAAGGAGAAGAGATTCGCAGCATTGAGCGAAGACGGCATGTAACCGGCTGATGCTCTGCTGATGATGCGTTTCGCGCACCTCGAGAAATCGAGAGATACACGAATACTCGGTATACATCAAAAATAAAAAATATAGAGATACAGAGAGAGAGTGCGAGCTAGCGAATACCCGCACAAAGAGGAGAGCTCGATAGCTATGCTCGTGCTCTCTGCCGCAGCTCTCTCTCTCTGCTAGGGATCGAGTCCACCTCTCGGCACTTTTAAAAAAAAAAAAAAAATTATTTCCGCTCGATAATGAAAATATTTTCAAAGCAAGAGAGAATTTTTTTATTTATAAATTCATTTTTTCAGTTTTGACGATAATAATCAGAATACTGTATAAATCTCCAATAATTTATAATTGGGTGGCAGACCAGTTCGAAAAAGATCGTAGTATTGATACGTACACGAACCGTATATTATACGCTATAATACGATTATACGATCGTAGTGTTGATATGTACGCGAACTGTATATATATATATTTTCCTTCAATTTTTCTTACATAGTTCTAATAGGACTTATATCGCTTTCTTAATTTTATAAAATATTACTCCGATATATGTGTTGAAACACAGGGGACTTGCGCCTGATAAAGCTGCGGAATAAAACATGCTATAGGCTAAACAGATAGCCGTGTCTCCGCGAGCAGTTTACTCCTATATTAACTGCAAAGGGGTCGTTTACTCGGAGCACGTATAGCTGGCCATGCATTTTTTGAAGATCACACATTTAATATAGTCGTAGCATCCTCGCTGCTGTGTGCATATACTACGTAGTCTTCAGTCACTATTCAGCACGCGCACACACCAGATCGAAAAAATGTATCCGTGACATAGTGAGGACGTACTAACGGGCTCTTTTTGGTGCGTACGTGTGCGTGTACGTGTGTATGTATGTATGTGTATGTATGTGTGTGTGTGTGGGACCCCACCAGAGCGGTACAAGGACCGTCGCAATCAGTCACGTGAGTTAAAAAGCCTTATTTCATTATTATTATTATATGAATAATAATAAGAAAAGCAAAGTTCGTGCAAACGGATCGCTTTGGCAGATCGAAAAGAAACTGGTCAATGTTGTCGCTGGAGGTGTTTCAGCACGTTGAACAACATTCGAAGCCGTGAAATATACTCGTTGACCATTCTCCAGATGCACCGCCAAATGCACAACAGTAGGATGACGTTCATGAATAGGGAATGCGAATATACGCCAAATCGCTTCATTACAGTTCACATAACGACCAACTTGATAGCGCGCAATTTCATCGTTGGTATTGGAGGATTGGATGCCAAAAACCGCCATATCGCTGCCTTTCGTGACATATTTGCAAATGTATTTTATGGACTTTACTGAATTGCAATACTCAACGTTGCAATGTGTCTTGAACGTTTTGGAAATAAGTGGCGAATATGGAACAATCCAACTGTTGTCGACAACGAAATCCATTCTTTTCACTTTTGTTGTGATAGTTCGACCGTTATCATCTGGTGATCGACGCCGATACAGTGGATAACCATCGTTGCCAGTGACGGTCTCCGCCGTTAATTTCCGTGGATATCGTTTGGAACACTTTCCGTCGACCATGCAAGGTGATTGGGGATTGATGGCGCCACACGGTCCATGAATCATATTTGTAATTACAACATCATGTAGGTCTGGATCGGCTTCGTGATCGGGAATCTCGGCAAATATGATACCATCTATTTGGTCTGGTTGAATTCTTTCCACTAACCAAATAAGAATGTGTGCGTGCGGCAGGCCTCGTTTTTGCCATTCGATTGAATACATCCAGCATCGAGTATCTCCAAAGACGCGTTGTTTAACAATGTAGTTCATCAGGGACCGCATTTTTTGCCTGAATACACGTGCTGTGATGTCGTGTCGATCACTTGATGTTTGTCCGGGAAGCAGCAATTGAACAATTTCTATCCATTTTGGATTACAGGTAAAAGTAATAAAGAGATCTGGCCGACCGTAATGACGAACATATGTCATTGCATCTTGCGCATATTCATGCATATGACGTGGACTACCTATGTACGTCGCCGGGAGAATAGTTAATCGACCAATATTAGCTGCATTTCCTTCAGTACGAATTGCATCACGTAAATGGATATACTCCTCAGAACGCAGTTTGGCTTGGTTCAACCTAATGAAAGTTAAACGCTCCGTTTCTATTTTGACATACATGTCGACGCAATACTGCTGAAACAATCTACGAAACCGCAGCAAATAGTTGTCAGCATTTTGACGAATCATCAAACGATATGCGTAATAATTCATCGAGCTAACTTTCTTTGTAGTTTCTTCACCTGAAATTAAAACAGTTGATTTAATATTTCGTATGTAAATTTTTAGCATCATTATAAAGGGGTGAAGATAAATGATTTTAAATCGGTTGCCAGTCATTTGTCCAATTTTATCTATGCAAACAACCCCTAATCTTTTCGTGGTAATAAGCAGTGTAATTGGTCGTTTATTGTAAACCAAAACCAAACAATGTAAAATGTACGTCATGTTGAACTACGATATTGATAATCACCATTCAATGGATTTATATTTTTGATATTAAAATAATATCCATCTTCTCCTTGCCAAAACATCAGCGGGTATTGCAACGTGTCATATGAACGATGCGTTTCAGATATTTGTTGCAGTTGCCCAGTATCGCGACGTGTAAGCACAATATCGCGTGTTTCCAAGTGTTCACCAACAATCAGGATGGCAACTTCATCTATTTTTGGAGCGTTAAATGTGCGTTCGTGTGTTCCAGATGGTCGTTTATCTGCTCTGATCACGATTTTGTAGTCATCATTTGGCATGCGCTCCAAAGCACTCTTGAACAGCCTGACCAACGCATGATGTTCATGAAGTAGTTGCTGCAAATCTTGAAGAATTGCTCTTTTCATTGCTGCATTGATCTCTTGACGTCGATCAAGTTGTTCTTCCATGTTGCCCATGAAGTATATTTGTAAAAATTTATGCTGTGCATCTTCGAGAGGTTGCAATGATCCAATTCGATGGCGAATCTGTCCTTGTATCTATAAAATAGAAAGCAAAGACAGTATTACTGATTTATAAAAACTTTTTTTAGAATTAACAAAGATAATACGTACGAATAAGTATAGTAAGTTATTCTTCTACTATATTGTGTGTAAGTACAAAAATAAATAAATACCTTGAATGTCGGATTAAATCCTCGTTCTTCGATAATATCTGCCCCAAATGAGGTCATTTGGAAACAACCATTGTATTTTTGAGTGTTTGCAAGAAAATTACGTGATTCGGGTGCTTCGCCACAAAGCAATGAATGCAATGGCTCAGGTGGCGGAGTCAATAATGGCAATTTCACTTTCCCACTAAGGCAGCACAATCCGGGGGTTTCTCCGGAAAACTTCAATGCACCACAATACTCGCAAACAACGTCCATTGGCCCAATGCAAACGCTAGGATGCAAGCAGTAATCAGTGCTGCAATCGTATCGAAACGCTGCTCGATTCAAATCAGCACTTGATAAATCTCTTCTTGTGCGTCGAAAATCATCTACTTGCTGATCTCTGTTGTTCGCTCGACGATTTCGCATTTCCAACCGAGCCGTTTCACGGGCTGCCTCACTTTGCTCTTGTGATTGAGAAGCACGAAGTCGAGCCATACTAACGCGGCGCTCTTCACGGGCAATTTCTTGTCCTTCTTCAGTCCTTTCATTCGCAATGTTTCGTATCCTTCTTGCATTACGGCTTTGTCGGGAAAGATTCGATCGTCTCGGTCGCGGCATTGTTAATGATGATGAACAGAATACAAATTAGTGATTATTACTAATTATTATTTTCTGACAAAATTTAAAATTATCAAATTTTTACCATACTTTACCTTTAATAAACCTTTAATAAAAAATTGAACTTAATTAAATCCAAAATCTGCTTATTTATAGGCGGAACAGAATTCGCCGGCTCAGCTAGTTGTATATATAGATTACTAATTATTGATTTCTGACGAAATTTATAATTATCAAATTTTCAACCATACGTTTAGCTGTCAATTGCTTTTCGTTTAGCTGTCATTTGTTTTACGTTTAGCTGTCATTTGCGTTTTGTTATTCCATGTCAGATGCGTTTTTGTTATACCACTTTCATAGTGACTTGTATTCTCTTTGACGTTTTATGTCACGATAAAAAGTATCCTATGTCCGTCTCCTGGTTCTAATCTACATCCCCACCAATTTTCAGCCAAATCGGTACAGCCGTTCGTGAGTTATAAATAGTGTAACTAACAACGACGTTCTTTTATATATATAGATAATAATAATAATAATCGGGCCGCTCTGGCTAACCCACAGAAGTCTTCCCCCACCACCTCTCCACATCGCTGCCCCACCACGCTCGGAAAAGAGGCTCCGGCATGGGGGCAAGTGGAGGCGATAGGAGTGGGGGTTGCCAGAGTGGTCCACATACTACTTATATATTTATAAAAGTAAAATTATAATTATATATATATTAAATACTAATAAAATTTATTTACTTTAAAAATTTTAATAAATATATTATTGTTTATCTAACAATTGATCTAACTTATTTTATACAGTGAAATTTATTTAGATTCAAACGATTTATAAATAAAAAATTAGTCAAATTTCACTATATATATTATTATTAAATGATATATTATTAATATATAATTTAATTATAAATATTAATGTTACTTTATAACCTGAATTAGTTAATTTTTTTTTTTAGATTGATAATATATATTTTTTTTATCTTAATGGATAATTTTCTCGGTTCCCCTAACCTCGTAAAGAGGTGCGGGGAAGCGGCTGAGACCCAACCGAGCGTGTCTTCGGGTGGCGGATAGAAGAATGGCGGGGCATCCTATGACGACCGTGCCCACGGGCGGGGGGTCGGCGGTGGAGGACCTCGGCCAACGAGTGCCATAAGAAACCCGGCTGGCCTAAAAAACCGTCTTAGTGGGACGAAAAGCCCCGTCGCTGACCAACTCCCCAAGCCAAGGTGGGAGCTATCGTGCCGATGGCTGGATGGCACTTGGGTCAAAGTGTCGCAGACGATGCCCTTGGGGTGCCAGGCGAACCCCCATTGTATTTAGCCTTACCACCACAAGCAGGCTCTGTGGGGGCGGGCTCCCATTCCTGAATACTCGTGGGAACAACATAAAAAATTCTGAGAAAAAAAAGAACTCAAATGCCGATGGCGGGGCTTCGACGAAGGCTCCACCGTCAGGAACAGGGACTGAGGGCTCAGACAGCTCGAGCACTGGGGACGTTGTCGCTTTAGCGTCAATGACCCAGGGCTTGACTGTCGGGAACTCAGTGCAAAGCGGAGGGAAGGAGGGATCAGCGAAAGCCGGGTTCACCGACCCTTCACAAATGACCGGACGGAAGGCATCCCGGAGTGGGGCGGCAAAGAGGAGGGCTCGCAAGGCCAAATTGGCCGCACAGGGACCATCCGACGAGCCGAACGGCGAAGGCCGGCCGTCCGCGGAAGACGGGGCGAAGGGCTCTAAAAGGCGCCGACCCTCGGACGGCACTCCACCGGAGGTAGCCAAGACGGTGAAAAAGAGCAAGTTCTTCCCAAACCCTACCGGATACGGAGGACAAACTGGTGGCGCAGGGGCTACTTGGAGCATTGGACGCTGTCCCTACGGAACAGGCAGTCCCGTGCTTCGAGGGCACCTGGTGTGACCAGGGAGTCCTCTGGGTGACTTGCTCGGACGAGCGGTCGAAAGAGTGGTTGAGGACAACTGTCCCCAACCTGAGGCCGCAGGAGGGCGCCTCTCTCCAGGTTCTGGAGAAAGAGTGCCTACCAAGGTTGAAAAGAATGACATCGGTTCTCCCCGGCTCGATTGAGGGGAACGACGTCATTCTCAGAAGATTAAGTCGCCAGAAACCTGGACTACAGACTCCCTTGTGGAGAGTGTGGGACAGGAGGATGGTGCAAGGTAACGTCCACCTGGTTCTCGGAGTGGACATCTGTTTCTACGAGGCCCACCACAGAGCCGGCGAGGGTGAGCAGACCACCGACCCGACAGCGGACCAGAGGGTGGATGCAACAAAAACAAGCCAGAGGTCGCCCGTACCGGCAACGGGGGGGGCGTCCAGCGCGGCAGCTGGGACAAGCTCCCAACCTGAGCTGATAGAGCAGGGCACCCCGGCCGCAGGACCGACGACAGTACCTGTCGGGACCGTGACATTGGGGGACATGCCCATTCGCCCAGCGAAGAGCACCGCGAGGACCAGGGGTAGACCAACCAGGATCCAAGCGGTGCTAACGGAGGGCTCGGAAGGAGCACGGCGTGGGGTTCACAAGACCCTCGCTGGGACTCTGACGGGCTCCCCTAGTGCGCCACAGGTGACAGGCGAGAAATCGCCGGTCCATGTGGCTGAGGGAGGAGAGAACAATGGCCCATAAGAGGGCCACCTCTTCTCCTCCTTCCAACCCTTCCCGCTTTCCCCCTCCCTCCCTTCCCGCCACCAAACCAACGAGAGTGAGACCGTTGAAGCGAACAACAGCAGCGTGGAAACTGTCAATGTCTCCTAGAGTAACCTGCAACACTGCACAGCGGCCTCACCTGTATTAAGCCGGGACCTTGCAGTGGGGCAGACAGACATATCCCTGATACAAGAACCTTGGATTTACAAGGGACTGGTAAAAGGGGTAGATCAGAGAAACGGGACGTTGATATACGACCCCTCAGAACTAGGCCCAAGGGCCTGTGTCTTCGCGAACAGAAGGCACAGTGCTCTGAAGCTAAACAGGTTCTGCAGTAGGGATCTAGCAGTGGTCAAGGTGCGGGTGGAGGGTGGGCTGACGGATCTAATCGTCTGTTCAGCGTACCTCCCCTACGACTCGGACGGACCTTCACCTACGAGGGAACTAAGAGCCGTAGTAGATCACTGCCGGAGAGAAGGGCTGGACCTGGTGATCGGGTGCGACGCGAATTCGCACCATCTCATCTGGGGCAGTTCCGACACTAACAAGAGGGGCTCAGCTTTGCTGGAATACCTCTCGACGACAAATCTTGAGATCCTAAACAAGGGATCCAAGCCTACTTTCGTCACCGCAAGGAGACAAGAGGTCATTGACCTTACCCTGGGAACTCCTAGAGTCACACAGTGGGTGAAGGATTGGCGGGTGGATGACGAGGATACCCTCTCGGATCACCGCCGCATCCTCTTCAGCATAGTAGGCGAAGGGGCTCAGCATGTCACTGCAGCTCACCGGAACCCCAGGGCCACCGACTGGACCCTCTACAGGGAGAGGCTGAGCGGCAAGCTCAGGAAAATCGGGGACTGGCTCAGGACCGAGGAGAGGATTGAAGAGGGAGGGCTTGCTGACCTCATCTATCATCCAAGCGTACGAAGCTGCGTGTTCTTGCGTTCCTTTGAACGCAAGAACGGCAAAAGGGTAGTGTGGTGGAACAGGGAGCTGAACAAATTGCGCTCCGGTTCACGCCGACTACTCAACAAAGCCATGAGGACAAAGACTGGAGCGGACTGGGCAGCTTATGGGGCCACACAAAGGACCTACAAGAAGCTCATTAGGAGCTCTAAGCGAGAGGCTTGGGGAAGATTCTGCCAGGAGGTCGAGCCACTGCCAATAGTGGCCAGACTTCGCAGAGTTTTCACTGCTGGCCCACAAACAAAGCCTGGTGGACTCACACTCCCGAACGGAGATCTGGTTGAGAAACACGAAGACATACTTGCCCACCTAATGGAGGTGCACTTCCCTGGATCCGTTCGAATTGAACGGGGCACTGCCCAAGAGGCAGGGTTGTCTGCAACCAGACCAGGAGTATCGGCGACCGCCGCTAGAGTGGTTACATCCGAAAGGATACGTTGGGCTCTGGACTCGTTTGACGGGTACGAGAGCCCAGGTGCGGATGGCGTCTTCCCCGCCCTCCTACAGGAGAGGGGAGACGACCTAGTCAGCCATCTGACCTACACCTTCAGATCCTGCCTAGCACTGAGATACGTGCCCAGACCCTGGAGAGAGGTCATCATAGTCTTCATCCCGAAACCGGGGAAGGCTAGTTACGACCACGCCAAGGCATTCAGGCCGATCAGCTTGACGTCCTTTCTATTGAAAACGATGGAAAGACTCGTTGATAGGTACATAAGAGACGGCGCATTGGAGGTAATACCGGTGCAGCAGTCTCAACGCGCGTATTAGGCTGGCAAGGCCGGCGAGACGGCTCTCCACAGTCTCGTCAGCGAGATAGAGGGGGCCCTCATCGGGAAAGAAGCCACCTTATGCGTATTTTTGGATGTCGAAGGGGCGTTTGACAACACCTCATTCGATGCAATATGCGGGGCAGCGAGGGAGTTCCGTATCGATGGCACTATCATCGAATGGATGTACTTCATGCTCCGGATGTCAGGGCACGCGTCGGCAGAGGGTGCCCGCAAGGGGGGGGGGGGTCACCTCCCCTCTGATGTGGCTCATGGTCGTCGATGGGCTTCTGATTAGGCTCGAGGGGCTGAGAGTAAGAGTGGTGGGATTTGCCGATGACGTGTGCATAGCAGTCAGCGGCAGTCATCCCGCGTTTATGGCGAGCAAGATGCAAAAAGCACTTGACCTCGTTCAGGAATGGTGCGCGTCAAAGTCTTTAAGGGTTAACCCAAATAAGACTGAGATGGTACTGTTCACCAAGCGGAGGCGCTTCAGTATGAGGCCCCCCTCCATCTTTGGCGCCGAGCTGGCGTTCTCCTCGGAAGTTCTCTACCTAGGAGTGACGCTGGACAGGAAGCTCAGCTGGAAGAGCCACATCACTAAGCAGGCTCGGAAGACAATTGCCACGTTCTGGGCCTGCAGGAGGATGTTCCACAGTCGTGGAGCGAGGACCAGGGCAGAGTGATGTCTGGTACAAGGATGGGTCAAAGACGGGGGCGCGAGCAGGAGCCGGAGTATGGAGTGAGAGACCTAGGACGGAGCTATCTTTCTCCCTGGGCCACACCACTTCGGTTCTCCAAGCAAAGTTGTTTGCTATACGGGCCTGTGCCCGCGGTACCCTAAGGAGAGGATACAGGAGCAATCATATCTATATATGTAGTGACAGTAGTATACGGTGCGCTATGGCGACCCCCACTCCTATCCCCACTCTTCGGGCCTGGTCGGACCGTGTTGAGTGTAGGTGGGAGTGGGGGTAAGTGTCCCCACTCCTACCTGCGCTCTTCGTGATTGGTCGTCGGTCCATGGCGAGTGGGGGGCAGGAGTGGGGGTAGGTGGTGACGTGTCGCCATAGCGCACCGTGTGTTATTATTATTATCAAAATAATGTGAATTATTCGGATATTAATAATAATTACTTTTTTTATTTTTATTTGATAAAAAATACATTTTTACATTGAATACAGGTTAGAGTGTACAATATTTATATGCTAATTACCCCATAGGATTTATATTGCGTTAGGCAAAAAATGGCTTAGATAGCACTGCATTTTTTTGACATTTTGTAGAGCACAATGATATACTATACAGGTGTGATGGTGGTTTCGTTGGCGGCCATGCCATGGGCACACTACGGACAGAGGCGACGGATCGGCGGTTGATGGAAAATGTTGATTGTTGTCTAGGTTTATGAACCGCAGCTTGGTGGCCTCTTCCAAGAATTCGACAGCTTGATGGCCTCTCGAGTATAGGAGAGTGTATCCGACCGCATTAGCTATTTTGAATAATTCTTTACGGAGATTATCGATGCTGGTGTTGCCCTCGGCCCAATGAATACCATGATCGTTCTCCGTTTTCCACTCATTTTCCAAACGTACGCCTGGTGGTAATTCACTGATATGGTAAGGCGGGGCGACCAACCACCCTGCTAGGCATCGTGGTTTTTGTATCGCACCAACAACTACTTCTTTTGGCAGAAATTTGCCATTTTTATCTTTGAAGTGTTGAATATCGAAAACGAGATCACACCCGCGCATATTGTAGCACCCACGAACACGGATCCCACTCAACTGCTGCTACCGCTGTGATATTACACTGGGGCTGGTTTGAATTCCAGATTATTGAATCGACCACCCAGATATTGCATGTACAGGTTGTCAGCGTGTGCGGTAGCAACCATTTGCTGGAACAGGGCATCATCTTCTTCGAAGGCTTTGACGAATCTCACCGGTAGGAAAGACGTGAATTCGTTGTTCACATCAATGGTAATTCTGTTGCCCCATGTTGTTCGCGCTGTTCTCATGTTGGTAATTTTGTAGTCCTTGCCCACCTCCAATTCGGTCAGTTTTTTGACGGGCAGGAATTCCGTCAATTTGCTCACTCTATTGATTCGTGAAAAATCCATCGCGGAGTTCGAGCGTTCTTAGCTGATGCGTTAAAAAATTCAAGTCAGATCGTGCGCGTATTAGCACTTTAATGTCGTTGATGTCTTGCAAGAGTCTTTCTACTCGCTTTTTCAACGCGCGGCGCTTTATTTGTATAGAAAAAGACCGAATTGTAGATTTGGATGAGTTCAGTTGACGACGAATGACAAATGACGACTGACTATCTAGCTAGTTCAACGATGCGCGGCTTATTTTCTGACACCCGCCCCCTCTTGATGCCTCTTTTTCGCAGTGGCAGCTGACTCACCATCACATGACGGCATCTCGAGACTGAGTCAAAATGGATCTAATGTCATCAGCATTGCACGCGCGCGCGAAACCTAAGACGTACAGTCAGCAGTATTGCACGTGTGCGAAACCTAAGCAATGAGTCAGACAAAACATGTACATTTTTTAAAGCGTTTATTGGCCCATAATTAGCGAGAGCGAGAACAGCAGTGCTGTATACAATGTAGATGCTTATTTCTATACCCCCCACCAGCGCAACCATTCATATTGGAAACTACACCCGGAGATTTGCTGCGCTTAGCAATATACGCATTATAATACTCATCCACTATTTTATCGTTTCGCTGCAAATCATTCGAAAATACGCATCTAAAGCGGTGAATACCGAAACCAGTAGCCATATAATGAAGAAACATAACACAATACTGTCCGCAACATTGCGAATTCGGGCCTTGAAGCTGCGTTGCGTTGCAGCGGAAGAGTCTGCAGTTTCTTCGGAGACGAGCGAAATGCTGTGGAATGATTGGTGGTAGTCCGTAACTGTCGAAGAACCATCCGTGTCCATTTCGATCGACGTACATGGCGACCCAGTGGGCCCCTGGTAGTTTGTGGCCATCGGTGTTAACCACGAATGCCGTCGGTTTCGTCCACACCCTCGGGATACGATCTGCTGGGTACACGCCCACCGTATGATCCTTTATGTTTTGGAGAGATTGCAGAATTTGAAGACTGTTCATGGCCCAAGGGTTTTTCTTCTTCTTCTGACGCGTACTCGGGCAAACTGACGTGCCACGATGTAGTAGTTCTATACTCCCATAAGGAGGCGATTTGCTCGCTATGACAGAGCCATGCTTTGATCCGGGTAGCGTTGTTCAGAGCGCATTTGTATGTGTGTTTTTTATTTACCACACCGTGATACATACAGCGTGTGTCACTTCGTGGCATGTGGCGGAATGAAGGAGCCTCATCATCTTCTTCCAGATTTATAATGTAACATCCCGTGAGCTGAACTAGATATGACGCTTTCTCAGAGCCTCTTGTAAAGATCCGTACAGCCTGGGTCGCGATTCTCTTCAGATTTGCGTTCAGCGAATGTAATGATATATCACCTTCAGGCCATTCTATACCATGAATATCAGCGCATAGGCGCATGTTTTGTCTCTTTACAGAGGTTGACAATTTGTCATACGCGTAGGGCGGTTTTACAAGCCAATGATCAAAGTCCTCAGTCTGTACCGAGATGACAGCTACTTCTTTAGGTATAAACTGATTATCTTTATTCCTCATTCCCTGTATATCAATAACGATATTCATGATGAAATCTTTTTTTTCGACCGTCACACTCCAAACGATGGACGCAAACTGAAGGCGCTTCTCTCTCATCAGCCGCTGAAGTCCATGACCACTTGCCGTGATGAGTCGATCTCCAACACATTATCGTATTCAGCATATACAATACAATTAATTGTTGAAGCTAGGGCTTCCGCAAAGCGTACTTCTATCCTCACACTACCGTGTCTCACCAGGTTCCAATGAGTGCTACTATTGGCCGAGAGATCGGGTGTAAGATCAAATGCGAAGAGACAATTACCCCACGGATAGCTTGAGCGTGAAATACAATTACCCTCATTGAGAAAGTGAATACCTGTACCGGAAAATAATGTATGATAGGCGTCCACACACATATTAGTATCTATAAAGTCTGGCTGTAGAGGCTTTGACGGTATTTGAAAGCCGTCCGCATACAAAGAAAGATAATTAATTTGGTAATTTTGAAAATTGAATGGATTCATGGCGCGATCACCGTTGAAAGCCTTATTATCGACAAAACCGACAATTATACGTTTGGGTAACTGGCCCAATATGACATTATCAAGAGTATCCCCGTGTACCCCTGCATGCATCGATATCGCTTTAACCTCTACACGCGTCAAAGGATATTTTGCTGTAGATTTGGACAGAGCTCTTGCATGAGCCAAAAGTATGCCTGGAGCTATCTTAACGCGACGTACAAGCAGCGATGCCTCTGTAATACGTATCGTGCATTCTTTCGAAGAACTCATGAGACAAAAAGCATTATTGGTCCGTACGAGCCGCAGACGCATTTCAACGCCGTTTAGCAAAAACCTCTCTTGATTAAAGATATCGCAGTGCAAATGGCCGAGGAGGTCGATTGTTCTATTCTTACCTAATACAGCGCGCCGGGACACAAGACCGTTATTATCATCGCCCGTATCATCCATCTTACCAGCTGTATCATTATACCATAGAACACTCGTAAGATGCGAGGTCTTCGCAGCATGCCCGTAATTCAAGAGTGTTTCAATGTACGCTCTATATGCATAGGCATTGTTAGGAGGTGAGACGAGCTTCTGATTCAAAAATACATCGACCTGGTTGAACATTGAGTGCAGAAGATTATTGACTGGTCCTACTTTGATGAGCTCGCCCTCCTTTGTGGCCGGAGTTTCTATCTTAACACGCATACTCAGCATGGTATGTGCAAGATCAATGTACTCATCCCCCTGCCCTGGTATGACAAACTCTATCGGCGAATCGTCCGTCAACGATGAGATTGGCTTTTAATACACTGAATGTGTTCCCTCAATTGTTGTCTGGGTCGGTGGTAGTGTAAATAGTTCAAGTTCCGACTTAAGGCACTCACACGAGTGTGCGTGCAGGAACGCCATTTTCTCAGTTTAGGCTAAGCAAAAATATCCCTCAGCGTTCTTGATTTCTTGTTACGTCTCTTGACGGTTGACTTTTTCGGCCTTCTTTTCACTGGCTTCTTCTTACTCCGCTTGTTTTTCACACTGCCTGAGCGTTTTCGCGACTTCACGGTCTTCGTTCTTTTCTTCACACCGGTGCGTCGTGATGCGCTCTCAGTAAGAGAATGCATCAGTTTATTAATTTTACTAGCTTTATAGCCGGAGCCCTTCATGAGCGTACTGATTTTTTCTTCAGCCTTGCGCTTCAGATTTTCCCCGGATTCGCGCAGGCGCGTTTTAAATGCTTCTCTCGGGTGCATACCCGAATCCATGATATCCGTGGCCATGTTAATACCCGAGCGAAGAGCCTCTTTACCGACAGTCCGAGCACCTTGTTTCAAGAGCGGTATTATACGGCGAAAGAGACCCCCTAGGAAACTTCCAATGCCGTGACCTCGTTGATTCGGTGAGCCAATATACACATGGCTAATACCCCCATAACCTGTTCGAGCACCGCCACCACCTCCCGTTTGCATATCAAAATATTCGTCATAGTAATCCATTTTAGAGCAGTTCAAGTTAATCTGTACGTTTGAACTGTAACGTCACCGTCAGCGTCCCGTACTCGAATGGTATCGGTTCGCCAAATTCATCCCTTATATCAATGGTTATTGTTTGAAAACTAGTACGTAATAGAGGAACATAGCGTGGCGGTGAGAAACTTCTTATTTTCACAGACCCGTAATTACGGTTATCAGCGGCAGCGGAGGGTACAACGCGTAGCAAAGGCGTGTGCACATCGCCAGTGATATAGGGTTCACAGATATCAGTATAAACGTACATCATATCGGGTGTCCCATTGGCTATATTGGCGGGTCTCTGAGCAGCGTATTCTCTCTGAACTACTACCCCTTCCTCAGCTTGAGTGAATCCTAAAACCTTGCTCAGCACGTCGGAGAAGTAGAAGGAGTGCTCCAGGTTCTTACATGATTCACAGATACGCGTCACCGTCACATAGCCGTTGTGAGCGTAATGAAATTTCAGGTGACCCGCAACACATGGTATTTCGTTAATAGTCTCGAGTAATGTTTCTATACTATGATATACGCCGGGCGGTACGCAGATACGATCTTCCTTATAGTCGATGTCTGCATCAACGCCCGGTGTTGTAATGTTCGTTACGATATTAATGAAGTTCCGCTTACCCTCGGAAGGTACATGCAAAATTGTCATGGGTATGTGTATTTCCGCTAAAGAAACGGCCCAGCTGCCATGGAGAGACACACATTGCGGTAAATGAGTGGTATACCGTGTTGTCACATTATCGGGATAATAACTCATACTACTGTTGCTGGGTAAAACAATGTAAAACTCGTCCTTCATTTTTACCGGCCGTTTCTCTTAGTCTTCTTCGTTTGCACTCTCGATAACTCAGCTTCATAAAATATACCATCAATGTCCTCACCGTGGAGATCACGCAGGATGTATATCACGGGGCAAATACTGTGTGATACACGGTGAATTCTGAATAGCTCGCTGCTCCATCCACCCTCGTAACCTTTTGCGAAGGCTGCCTTCGCGCTACTGATACGTACGATGTCGTCCACATTGTATTTAGGAGAGCAATGCTCGGTTCTCTTGTAGCGCTGCATCAGGTTATGCCGAGCCCTAGCGGCTGTAGCGAGCGTCACAGAGGCAGGAGCCATTTTTATACCGCTATGCGTAGAATGGTTGTAGGCCGAAACGATGTTCTGCAGAACGTCAAGGTAACGTTTTTGTCCAGAATACGTGAAATAACGCCACATTCTTTCTTTCAGCGTTCTATTGAATCTCTCGACAATAGCCGCTTTTATATCGGGGTTTCTCGCAACACGAAACTGAATATTTTTTTTCTTTAAGAGGGTCTGAAATACAGCGCCGATAAACTCTTTACCCTTGTCGGTCTGTAGGCAAACGGGCGATCGAGCGTTACTATTTTTTTTAGATAAAATGAGCTCAAACGCTTTAGCCACAGATGCAGCGGTCTTGTCGCGTAAAGGCTGAACCCATGCAAATTTACTAAGAACATCTATAACGACGAGGAGATAAACATAGCCATCATTATAAGCCTTAATCGAGCGAAGATCTACGAGATCAGCCTCCCAAATATCATCAATGTTCCGTACGTTATAAAAACGCCGCTGAAAGCGATGACGCACGGGCCTGTGTTTTGTGTAAGCATCCTGTGCTTCAAGCCAATGCAGCGCCTTTATCTTGGAAATTTTCTTCTGACGCGCCTGGTGTAACAATTTGGTGGCACCTGAAAACGATGCTTCATGGATTGGATTAAAGTACACTTTTTCTAAGATTTTCATGATTATAATTTTAGGTTAGCCCAGGTTACACGTCTTTTCTTATTATTATAATAGCCACTGCCACTCTGACGGGGGCTTTCTGCCTGTGGCGCCGGTGATCTGTTGTCACGACCACTGAAAAACGATGACTGGCTCATTTCGCCTGTTCCCTCGCTCCCTGTACTGCTATCGTCGATCTGCGATTGTCGTAGTGTTGAGCTAGCTCTTGACTCCATCCACAACTCCTCATTACCAATGAATTCTCGCGGCGTCTGCATCGTTCGCAGAAATTTGGCAAAGGCACTGCGCCCCGCTGGTTTAGGTATTTTCCGCGCCCTCATGGCGTCATTAACAAGATCAACAATATTTGAATCCTTGATTGGTTTTCCGCCAACCGACACGACCCCGGCAGAATCCCAAGAAAAATTAGCCCGTGGTGCGTCACGTAACTGGCGAAGTAGCAGTTTCGCTTTAATGCGAAATTTGGCCGGTATACTCTCAATGATGACGGAATCGTTCATGTCATTACAGGTTTCTTCTTTATCGCAACCAGGCTCTACAGTATATTTATTCTTCATAAGCGTGCGGTACTGCTGAGCTCTCTTGTCATCGACGAAATGGAGATAACGCTGTAGTACAGTCAAGTATGCAGCCCACTTTTCCCTCTCATCCTTGTATGCATTAGATTTCAAAATTTCATTCATCTCTGTATCCAATCTAGTTAGCGTAGCATCAATTCCTTGCGCTGGGCGCGTTTGAGACGTAGCCGTGCTAAACGCTGGTTGATTATGACTTTGTGAGCCCAACTGCGATAAATGTTCCTCTGGTACGAGTACCATTTTTCTTGCGTGCTCCATTATCCACGGCCACCAATCAAATTCGATAGAACAGTGCCTAGTATTGGTGCTAGTAAGAGCGGTAGAAACCCACCGCTCTGAACAACGAATCGTTTCTTACTCTTCCAGCAGCCTTTTTTTGAGGCTAAACGACGCAGGACGGGCGCGTACCGACGTAATTTTTTTCTTTGATCGGCCTTCAGAGCCACGTTGCCGCAAAGAACGTTCAAGGCGCACTCACAAATGCAGCGGATGATACCCGGGTCTGCTTTACGCAAAATAGCCTCGCGCTGCTCCTTATTGAGATGCTGAAGAGCTCGCAATATTGCAACGTGCTTTTTGCAGAGCGGTGAACCACCTCGCGCCATTACGCGTGTGGAACTGTCGACCGTCTAGATGTATCACTTCTTTTAACTTCTTTTGTACAGTGGAGTCTTCGGGATAGCGCTACCCTTAAGAATGCGCCACGCACACTGGCAAATACAATGAGTTGTGCTTGAATTTGATTTGCGCGAGTCAAAATCTCTTCGTATCGTGCTGGTTTGTTGAAACGCGCTTAATACGGCGATGCATTTATCGTAACGCGACGATCCTTTAGACGGCATTACATGCGCTGAACTGGCAATTCGCCAGCACTGCAGCTGCTTTTCAACTTTTTTCGCGGTACGTACACAAAATGATGAGGATCGTCGGGAAAAATACCGGTGCGAAATCTACAGTTATCAGGTGTTGATTGTTTCAAGTCGAGCAACAAATAACCATGAGGCTTGGACGTTGCATCGTGATAGGCCTCCTGTAAAAAGCGCGGGTTTTCCGGATATACCTGGCGTGCGAGATGCTGTATTTGAGCACGATCACGAGGATTTTTGAAAACGACGATATAGCTGGCATTCAGCGAAATATCTCGTTGTCCGTGTCCTTGATGGAATAAGTTTTGGGTGATAAAAACAACGCTCAGATTTTTATGATGGCTACCTTTGGTGAAAAGATCTATAACGCTATTGTTCGATGCCTCACGCATCAAATCGTCGATTATTATGAGTTTTGCACGGGGGTCGTTTGCATAATCGGCACTCTGCGGTAGGCCTTCATGAAACTCTATCGACGTATCATACCCCGAGTATGCATGCTGCCACTCGGAATAATAGAAAATAATTCTCTCGAATGGCTCACTGCTCATACCCGAAATAAACTTCAAAAACTTTTTTACAAAGTACGTTTTGCCGCAGCCGGTGGGGCCGCAGATCATCGAGGTCCAGGGATGTTTCCACCGCGTGTCCATCTGTACGAATGAGTAAATGTTTACACAACAGGGCAAGATAAAGGGTTCGAACAGCCGGAATATGTATAAACCTTTTATTGTACAATAACAGCATAAATATTTTACATTATTTACATTTAGATGAAATAGTTTATTCTCCCCTGTAGCCATACGGGAGCGAGCCGTATTCACCGCAACGTCTTCGTTTGACGCTCGACGGTTTACATTTCTTTTTTTCTGCACGCGTGACAACATGATGAAACGGCGTACGGCGTATAGCGTCGTATTGCAGCTCGATAGGTTCCACCTTGTCGTCAACTATATAGGAGCGTATTGTGCTATAATTAATCAATTGACTGTTTGCGAAATTGAGCGTTATACCTTTGACTTTGCAAACCTCGCTTTCGGCACCGTCGGGACCGCTGATTATGAATGAATAGAATTTTGGCCCCCCGGAAACGAAAGATTTGATATAACACCCCGGATCCAGCTCGTCTGTAAGATCTCCTAAAAGTTGACCTGTTGGCGGCTCGTATTCAGCAGGGTTATTCTTCGTCACGTAAATAACTGAATCGGTGTCGCAGTACAACGCGCGCCTATCTAGGCGCTCTAGATAACTATAAAGTTTCAATCGAGCCTGAGCTGTTGTATATGCGGCGATTACAGAATTCGCTATACCTGACGGGGTTACGACATCGTCTTTTTTTATGTAACTGACATACAATATCTCATGGTTTACAGGTAAGATACCGGTGATTTCGTACTCGGCATTAGTCAATATTTCCAGGAGCTCTGCGCGCGTCGAAACTATAACCGTTTGCGGCAGATTTTCGCGCTGCCCAAACTTTCCCCAAAAAGAGTTGAGACATAATTTAGCTACCTGACGCAATCCGGGGTTTTTCGCTATTGCCTCACGACGCAATTGCACACCCTCTGAACGCTCGAAATCTGCGACGTATTGTTCTTGCGCATCGCCGTTATCCAAACACCCCGCAGGCCAGCCGCTAGCTTCTTGTTTAATTTTCAGGAATGTGTTTATATATTCGGTAAAATGGCCGCCAGACCGTGTATCACGATTGTATTGCGTTACCGCGTATTGCCAAATTTCTTCTACGCGAATCACTTTGTAGCCGCACGATACAGCTTTTCGCAACTCATCGACTACCCACGTACCATTGAACACACGCTCTGCAGGATTTTCATGCTCACATTCATCTTGACTCATGCGCTCGCAGCAGCTACGACATAGAGCGAATAACAAACGCTGATGCATACGCACCGGCAGCACCGGATGATAGAGATTTCGCGGCGGTAACACCGTACACTTAACAAGGCCTTCGACTTTCGTGAGATCGCTGTTGCTGGGCCCTGTTAACTCCATACACTCATCACCTACGTATACACGCGGATGACCCACGGGGTATTTACCGTATTTACAAATATACGGATATAAAGAACATACATCGACGTATCGTATTCGCTCGGTATTCTCCTCCTCTACATCATAGAGCGTAACCATGTTTTCTGTGCGGCCCCCGAAAAAAGCATCACGCGGATTAAGAGGCTCCGTTGTAACTAGCGCATGATCCCGTACAAGAGCTTGCATCTGAGTATTTGTTTCGAGCATACGATCATACTCGCACTCCCAAATCTCTGTCAGTGTGTACCCGCTATTTCGTATGGTGTAAGCTACCGCTATCGTTCTCTCGTGACGCTCGTTCATAGACACACCGTCGCTCTGTATCCGGTCTCTGTTCAATAGATAGCAACGCGGACAGCCATGCCAGTAGCATCCATGGAACTGTAATACATGTGACGCTTCAGAGGCCTCGTAATAACCATCTACCGTTAAATTCTGAGGAAGCTTGAACTCATGCGACCGGCCTGCGTGAATAATACGTTGCCCTAGGGAATGTTCCATCCATACGAGCCACGAAACTGCTTTTCTCGATTGATTATCCGCCCATCTGTAGCCACCTCTCGGTATGATCCCGATCGCATCATCCTCGAGGAAATTTTTCCGGAAAATCCGAAAGCAGGCTGACGCTATCGTCGTGCTCTCGTCGAACGGACAAACGCACCCTATGGCTATGAACATTTTCCGAAAAACCATACACGCCTGCCGCAATATCGTAACATCATTCTTGCAGTAGGCTACAATTTCTTTTTGAAAATCGAACACATAATTTGTGTTTTTCAATTCGCAATACCCCGGCTCGAATATATCATTACGCACGGTTGCTGACATACTATCGGGAGAATAATACTCTTTCGGTGGTAATTCTCCTACATAATACTGATTTTCGGGTTTATTGAATAAGTGGGGAAAAGTACCTTTCGCTAGGGTGTCAGTTAACCCAAAGGATTTCGGTAATTTGCTCAGAGGCATATGAAAGTAGTGTAGACTATCGAGGAAGACTAGCCTCCCAATACGCATGGTGATAATTTTTGTTCCGTTCATTATTAGCGATGGCATCTGGGTCTTTTTTTCATCGATAAGATAGCGTAGAATAAACTGTGCATCGAAACCTCCAGCATTGTGAGCAATTAATATTGTACGCGAAAACCCTTTGATATCTTGCATAACAAGCTCCACCAGCTGAGCTACTGGGTTGTGTTTAAATACAAACTCATGCACACCGCAGAACTCGCAAGGCTCTGTTATAGAGTCGTTATCGCAACAGCTTGTACAGACCCTTTGAGCTACACAGAGATTCGGCTCGTGTACGCGTGTGCCTGTGGTACCCTCCAAAGGGCTGCACTGTTGCGTTTCAAAATCATAGAAGATGAATAGCTTTTTATTCAGATCTCTATCCTTTACAAGGGGTCTCATAAAACATGAATGATTGTATGGTCGATCGGATTTACAAGTTTTGCAGTACCCCTCACCGCACACGTGCTTCTTCTTTTTGTCTAACGGCCTTATTATGCCAAAACAGTCGCGACAGCGTTTAATGGTCGCGCAAACAGTGGGTTTGTGGGTCGCTTCGGCGCTAATATGATTCTTGAAGCATGTCTCCCCGAAAAAAACACGGTTGCACACCACACATCTGATCGTATCTGACGAGTCCGGCGTGCATGGGGGTATCGTGAAACAACGAGCGCATCTTTCTCCTCTGCATCGATGATCTAATTTACGATATAGTGTATCGCACGATGTGCAAAAACCTGTACTGCCTGTCGCTCCTCTCAGGTTGAGAATCGGCTCGAAATGGTTCGAGCGCTCGTGATACAAGATATACAGCGTGTGTTGCACCGTTCCTACGGTGTTCAAGACGCTTTGCGTGCCATTGAAGATGGGCTTTTTTTTACGCCGCCCCAAGTCCAAAAACGCGAAAACGACAATCGCAACACCATCACGCGATAAGTAATCCTGATAATGACCGATTTCATTTACGCGACATCCTTTTCGCGGTATCCTGACATTTGCGCGTCGCGTAAGATCAAGTGCTGCCATTTTTTGAGCCGATCCATTAACCTGTCTCACCCTCTGCCATTTTGTATGTAAGTCGCCCGTGCGTATTTCACCCCGTTCCGCATGCACGAGGGCTGCTGCCAACGAGCGCGGTAAACATAAATTATCATCGTTGCGAATCGTTAAGATAGATCTTTTTGCTACGCCCTCATGTGTTAAGCCTTTCCGACGCCCCCTACCCTCCACACCCTTGACAACACACGTTTTTATATTACACTCGTCATCGATATTAAGAGATTCGGCGCTTTGAGCAACACTACTTATGAGTTGCCATATGTCTTGAAACACGTAATCGCGAGCAGGGCGGAAAGAAAGCCATACGGGGCCGTGTGTCAAAGTACTCGCGGTGAACGATATTCCTACATAATCGCCACCCTCGCACGAATTAGTTATATGCGTGAGTAGATCATTGAACGCCCCTTCAAGCCAGCTCATTACACTCGTTCCTGGCGGTGGTTCGCGAATACGCATAGTTGTCTCGCGACCGCGAAGTTGAAAACGCTTAAAATAACGCGCAGTGTCCTGAATTATTTCGATTCGAACCCCTGGTGGGTGTATGTCGCTATATGTATGCGCGCTCCGTGTGCTTCCAGCGCCTTTCTGTATTCCTGAAGAAAAGAGTATGAGGGTTTAAATTTTATTATATTTATTGACATCCAATGATAATGTTTACAGAAATTAAATTATCTCAGCGTTTTTTACAATGATAATGTTTGTAGAAATGAAAGTATCTCAGCGCTTTTTTGTAAAATAAGGATTTGTAAAGTCGTAGAGTACCTTCATCGTGAGACAGTTGTCGAATATCCTAACACAAAACACACACGCTTATTTTCACACCGAAGAATCTGGATATAATTTAGGATAAAATTCATATTTACCCGAATCATCGACCATGAGGTGATCGAACCACGCGTCAGCTCTTTCATGGGCCTGCTGTGCCGGTAATATTTCCTGAGGCTGTTGTTCCCATAATTGGTCTTCCCATAGTTGGTTTTCCCTAGCCATGATTGATACATCTTCTTCGTCAATTGCATCACGCTCATTATTATTATTATTATCAGCAGTGCTATTGGTCCGTTGAGTGTTTTCAGGAACCCTTGCTGTTTCTGGTTCAGCACCGGCGATGAGCGGGCTGCTGCTTTCATTGCATAAGCCTGATGGCCCTGCCACGGCGCCATCTTCTTCTCCGTGCTCGCCTTGAGATGCTGATATTTGAATAAAAATTTTTATTATTCATAATAATATTTTAAAGATCATTCACGATTTTAAGTACTTACAATTTGTTGTTGTATGCTGCGTCTGCGCCGCCTCATCATCTACAGCCTGCGCTGCTTCTATGACGGCAATTATCACCGGGTTATCATCATCATCATCGTCATCATCATTGAAGTTGAGCTCCGATGAAGTCGCTGATTCTGTTGAAGTTATCCTCATTATTATTATTATTGCTCGTATACAATATACCACGCCCCTAGCAGTTTTCAATACTTACGGTTTTCGGGGTGTGTTCGGCGCCACAAATCCTGTTCTTCCGCAGCCCGCGTCGCTTCTATGAGATCTGCTTCTTCATCACTTGAGGCTTCTAGCAGCTGGCTATATACTAAACGATGAATTTAGTTTAGTAAATAATCCCAGCTAAAAATGCACAAACCCACCCAATCCAAACTCGACCCTGTTATTCTTTGCTATAGTGCTAAATATTACTCACATCGAATTTCGTTGCGAATCCCTCGGGTTGCTGAAGAATCTTCAAGCCCTCGTCGTTGTAATTCTTCAAACACGCACGTTAACACTTTGCAGCCTCTGAGAATCCCTCTATTGTAAGCTATCACAATAACACACAAAGGTGTCCACCATAAAATATATTTTAAACGGTTAACGAGTCTATCAGTCGATAAATCTCTTAAACTCCTACACCATGAGGGATTACAGCGACGCCTAATATGCGCGCTGTGAATTATCGCTAATTTTAAAAAAGCGAGGATACACGAGCGAAGGGCGCGGTTCGGCATTATGTCCGGGAGACTGACTACACTTAGATCGTCACACGGCTGTCACAAGACTGGTGATCTTTTGTATTTCCAGTGCATATAAAATCCTGACATGTAAACGATATCCCGCGATTTCTCGAGCCTAGCTATGTTTTACTAAATTGCAGATTTGAGAGCGCCCGTGTTCTTAGCAACGCTACCCGCGGCTCCACATATTAATTGTACAACCGTGCAAATGCTGCCTATAGTATTTACTATATGTATGCGTTGTGTGTTTGTATGTGTACAGATACACAGATTACATTCGACGCTCATGCAAAATCACCCGTGCAAAAATGCTGATGATAGTATTTACCCCCCACTCAGAACAGCATCTTTGTGGTGATGCGTGCATAGGCCTCAATAAATGTGTATACATATATTGCTGTACGCTCATCGTAGGCAAAAATAGCCAAAATATAATCCTAAATTCAGAAGCTGTAATTGTAATGATAACGCGCATATACGCCGATGTATAGATCTACTTAACGGCGATCAGCGTTCGAGCAAAAGCATCAGGCGTTCGCGCTGCAGTCGTGCAAAAATGCGCATCTTCGTGACAATTTAAAAAATAATATCGGATATATAGACTATATTTATGCGTTGTGTATATGTATGTGTACAGATATACAGATTGCATTTGACGTTCGCACAAAACCACACGTGCAAAAATGCTGATGATGGTGTTTACTATCGTTCAGAGCAGCATCTTTGTGGTGGTGGTGTGTACAAAGAACTCAATAAATGATACTATATGAAAATATACTAAGCGAGGATCAGCGCTCAATCGCCCTATATTACAGTGGTCTAATATAGGGTGGCAATTGGCTATTAATAATTTCACTACAGCACAACACGTCAATATAAAATACGTCAAATTTTATTCATCAATTACCGCTGAGGTATAGTGCAAAAAACGAAACTATCAGTTTATGATAACTGTAGTACATATATATATATATATATCGCTTCTCGGTCCGTCGTTGAGCATGCAGAGAATGCTATATGTGTGAGGGGCACATAGTATATATCAACACGGTATATACACTACTATATACTCACACACACACACACACCCCACAAGTAGTTTTATATACCATGCTTACACCAGCATGGAGCTCGAAAGAAGCACCGCACAAAGAGGAGCCGCCGAGAGCCCTCCCCCACGTTCTTCGCGTCTCCTCTTTATTCGGTGCTTCTTTCACTCTCCGCGACATCTCTATGTACAAAGAGCTCAATAAATGTATATGCATATATTGTTCTACACGAATCGTAGGCAAAAAATAGCCAAAATATAATCCTAAATTCAGAAGCTGTAATTGTAATGATAACGCGTATATACGCCGATGTATAGATATACTATATGAACATATACTGAGCGAAGATCAACGCTCACGCAAAAGCAAAAAAGTATCGCGCGTTCGAGCTACAGTCGCGCAAAAATGCTTACGGTGTAATATAGGGTGGCAATTGGCCATTAATAATTTCACTACAGCACAACACGTCAATATAAAATACGTCAAATTTTATTCATCATTTACCGCTGAGGTATAGTGCAAAAAACGAAACTATCAGTTTATGATAACTGTAGTACATATGTATATATATATATATATATATCGCTTCTCGACCCCGTCGTTGAGCGTGCAGGGAACGCTATATGTGTGAGGGGCACATAGTATATATCAACACGGTATATACACTACTATATACTCACACACACACACCCCACAAGTAGTTTTATATACCATGCTTACACCAGCATGGAGCTCGAAAGAAGCACCGCACAAAGAGGAGACGCCGAGAGCTTTCGCGTCTCCTCTTTGTTCGGTGCTTCTTACGCTCTCCGCGGCATCTCTATCCTCGGCTTCTCCTCTTTGTGCTGTGTTTCTTCCTACGGATTCACTTCAGCGCGGCTAAAGAAGTTTTACTTCAAAAATAACCAAAATATAATCCTAAATTCAGAAGCTGTAATTGTAATAATTGGCGCGTATATACACAGATGTGTAGATATACTATATACTGCAGGCCGCCTGTAAAATAACCAAAATATAATCCTAAATTCAGAAGCTGTAATTGTAATAATTGGCGCGTATATACACATATGCAGATATACTATATACTGCAGGCCGCCTGTACAGGCAACGCTTGTGCGTAATTGAGCATTATACATATGCTTAACGGAGACCGGCGCAAAAAGCGTTGCGAGCTCGAGCTGTAACCGTGCAAAAAATGCTGACGACAGTATTTACTATGAGATATCCAAGAAATTAATATGGGCACGTGCAATTTTGCTGATGCTGCTATTCGACCGATCATTGCATCTCGACGATGCCAGAGCAAAGAACCAGCCTCAGTATTCTCTTGCCGGCTTAACACGCCACATCGAATTTTAATCGCGAGTTAAAAGTAAAAGAAAAATGGAAATCGCTGTAAAATCTCTCGATCTTGCATGGTTCGGGGACGAGGACGTGCCGGTCGAGATTATCAGCGCCGACAGCCCGACGAATATGTGGCTGCGTCCGACGGCACTAAAGCAGCACCACATTGACAACACGGTGTCAATGATAGAATATTATATCGACAATAACAGTGGTACGCTCCTTGGCGATGAAGAGCTCGCTGCCGGGGCGTTTTGCGCGGTACGTTCGAGTGCGACCGTTCGGCGATGCCGAGTTATCGAAATCGATGACACGGGCTACGCCGAGATTTGGCTGCTTGACGACGGCTGCTCGGCTTTTTGCGATAGATCGCAGATCTATCGGCTCGAGGAGCGTTTTTGCCGAACAACTGTCTCCGCAATTCACTGCGGCTTATGGGCCGTGCAGCCGGTCGACGCCGAATGGTCATGCTCGGCCCAGAGATACGTGAGCGAAGTAACACTGGGTGTTATCGCCACAGCCCACATCGCGATGAAAGTACTGGAAAATAGCTCACTCTGGGTACAGCTCACTATCCGGGGGGCCGATCTCGGCAGTGAGCTCATTGCGGAGGGGCATGCGCTTCCGGAGCGCCAACGACTGCGCGCTGTGTAAAAACATTTGTGTGTGTGTGTGTGTGTGTGTGTGTGAAAAAACATTTGTGTGATAAACATTTGTGTGATAAACATTTGTGTGTGTGTGAAATAACATTTGTGTGATAAACATTTGTGTGTGTGTGTGTGAAAAAACATTTGTGTGATAAACATTTGTGTGTGTGTGTGTGTGTGTGTGTGTGTGTGTGTGTGTGTGTGTGTGTGTGTGTGTGTGAGCATCGGCTGGCAGGACTAGGAGCAGCACCAGCATCAGGTAAAATTAATTACATTTTAATTTTTTGTAAATTCATTAATAATAATAATAATACTAACAGACGGTGCGCTATGGCGACACCTCACCACCTACCCCCCACTCCTACCCCCACTCGCCATGGACCGACGACCAATCACGAAGAGCGCAGGTAGGAGTGGGGACACTTACCCCCACTCCCACCTACACTCAACACGGTCCGACCAGGCCCGAAGAGTGGGGATAGGAGTGGGGATAGGAGTGGGGGTCGCCATAGCGCACCGTATACTACTAGTGACAGTCGTGCTGCGCTCAGACTGCTGCACAACGTTGTGGTCAAGACTGGGCTGGCAAGCGAGTGCATTAACCTGTTGTCACAGCTTGCTAATGATAACAGAGTCAAACTGCTGTGGGTGCCGGGTCACAGCGGCATCCTGGGCAATGAGCGGGCGCATGAGCTGGCCAGGCTTGGCGCTTCGAGGCACGAGCCGGCCGACATATGCGCCCCAGGCGTCACCATGGGACTCGTGAAACAGGTGACGGAGAGATGGGCCGCGGAACGATTCGCGGACCTCTGGGCACGAGGCCCAGGGATGAGACACACAAGGGCGCTATTTTCTGGGCCCTCGAAGAAGATAGGGACTGTGCTAGCACACCTCGACCGATCTCAATTAAGATTGGTCGTTGGGCTAGTCACAGGGCACTGGCACACGGGTAAGCACCTGGTGCGGCTGGGTGTTGCTGGAGGACCGGTCTGTCAAAGGTGCGAGGATGAAGAGGATACACCACTCCATCTGATAAAACGATGCAGCGGACTAGAGGACGTCAGAAATGTTGTTCTCGGGGCCCCTGTGATCAATGAATTCGATCTGAAGGACGTAGGGGCGAGCAGGCTTCTACGCTCCGCGCGTGAGGCCGGATTGCCTATGGGTCCGACAGGATAAAGGGTTTGCCCCGTAGTGGGCTCGGGCACAATGGTCCAATAGGACTGAGTGCCTGGTTAAAATCGAAATTCAATTCAATAATCAAAATATTAAATTTTAGGTAAAATTTGTATGTAATTTGTAATAATTATTTTAATTTAATTAAATTTAAAGCTTTAAAAATCTTAACTATGATCTTAACAGAGATAGCCTAGTATTTTTAAATTATGTTTCATAAATTAAGGGCTATTGATTGATAAATGACTAAATTTAAAGAAATTTGGCGGTATTTGATTCTATTGAGAGGAATTTGTTCTCTGTTATTGACATAATACACAATAAGATAAACTTTAATTACAAGTTTCTATATTTCCATTTATAAAAGATTTTTTTTATCATAATTTTTTATAGTCAATTAAAATTTATAATGATGGAAATTTCAGGTGAAAATGTAGCTGCTTTATTAAATGAAGAAATGAATGAGAATAATTAGAAAATCTATTTATCAATTATTTAATTTAATTTAAATATAAAAGAGGATTTGAAGGTAAATTTAATTAAAATAAATTATTTTTATTGATTTTAGTTTTAAAATATGTACATATTGCTCGTCGTTTTCATTTAAAATGATACAAGCCACGTAACAAAGAAGGAAATATATTGGAAAGTATATTTAGAATATATATTTAATTTAATTTAATAATATAGTTAGTTGGTTAGTTATTTATTGTCAGGTATACCCTTTTAAGGGTGTTTACACAGAGTTCCCCCCTATACATATATTCCCCTTACAGTATTTACAGCACACCTTATTTCTATGCTTATACTCTATCCGCATTTTCTCCTCCTCCTTCGTTTCTTTTCTCGTTTTCAATTTTCCTTATCAAATTTTCAAATTGTCTAATATACTCGCATAGCTCGTTTACTGGTTTGTTTTTCAACGCCTCCTGAATTTTCCTGTCCATTTGTTCTCTCGTCCTATGGTCTCCTATTCATTTTTCCAGCTTTTCCACTTTTTTTTTTTTTATGGTTTTTTTTGCCTCTCCGCACGTGCAAATGTGTACTAGATTTTCGACCTCCTTTGTACAGACTCTGCAGCGGTTATCTCGGTACCTTTTATTTCCTTCCTTTCCCATATTGTCACATCTTAATCTTGCCCACGTTTCTTTTGTCTCTCCTCTTATACCGGCGTCCTCCCAGTACTCCTCCGTTTCTATGCTGTTTTTCCTATTTTTATACTGTGGATAGAACGTCGATTGTTCAATTCGGTTCCAGTCTTGTTGTGTTTCCTGCTCCATCTCCCTCTTTTTAACACCTCTTTCTATTTTCTTTTCGATTTCCCTGTTATCGCCGTTTGCTATCGCTCTCCATATGTCTCCCTCGCCTACCTCCTGCATTGCTTTTTTAGCTTCCTCTCCCCATTTCGATGGTTTTTCGTTTAGTACTCCCCGCGCCTCCTCTTTGAGGCATTTCTTCGGCCATTTATCATCTGTCATCCTGGTTACCTCTAGCAGATAGTTAGCCGCTCGTTTCCAGATTTCCGCATTTATTCCTCTACACCCCGCTCCCATCGTCCATATATAATCGGGGGTGTTCCTATTCAGACCCATGGCCATTTTTACGTGGCCCCCTTGGAGTCTTTCCACCGCTTCTCTTCGTTTCCACCCCCACACTTCATTCCCGTACAATATCCCACTTTTCACCATTGCATGCATGAGGTGCATTCTTCTTTTCAAGCTACCTATTTTTGCCCTTTTAAAGATTCCCCACGTCGCGTTTGTAGCTTTTTTTTATTTGTTGCGCTACATTTTTTATGTGCTTCTCAAAGGTGTTCCCTGTTGAGAAGTGTACCCCCAGATATTGGTATTCTTTTACGATTTCTAATTCCTGGTCGTTGTATTTCCACTTTTGGCTTTTCTTGTTTCGCCCTCCTTTTTAAAAAAATACTACATTCGTTTTTTTAATATTCACCGTTAACTTATTCTTTTCCACATATTTTTCCAATGCTCTCAGCATGTCCCTTAGTCCCTCTTCCTCGTCCGCCACCAACACAATGTCGTCCGCAAACTTGAGTGCAAATATTTTTTCGCCCCCTATGACCGTATGTCCTTCGTTTCTCCGTTTCCATACGTCATCCATGTTCTCTATGAAGAGACTAAAAAGCGAAGGGCTAAGCGGGCACACTTGTCTCTCCCCTCTTTTTGTCTCGAAGCGTTCGGTTGTTCCTTCTCCTGCGATTACATCATTTACCGTTTTGTCGTACATTTTATCTATCATTCCCAATAATCTTCCTTTAATTCCTATTTCCCTGGTTTTCTTTATTAACAGGTCTCTGTCGGCTGTGTCGAACGCTGCCTTGAAGTCTACGAATGTCGCAAATAATTTCCGGCCTTTTTTTTTAGCTTGTTATTGTTACGTCCGAAGGCGCGCGAAAATTCGAATCAAACGTCGAGCGATAAACGTTGACTCCTTTTATTAATCCTAATCGATATTTTAGAACGATGGATCAATAGGGGAGTGGGAATGTTCGCTGTAAGACCTCGAGAGGTCTTGTTAGTTTCGACTAGGTGATTTGAATAGGTTAGTTTCTACTGAATAAAGAAGTATAATGTCCAACTTTATGCACACAATTGAGGTTTATTTATTGAATATAAATGCAATGTGATTAGTTGAGTACATTCGTTACATTCGTGATCAATTCCGTTAACATTGTAATCATTAATATAAATCGTTTAGTTACCTTATCGGAGAGGTGTCTTTCATTTGTTTGAGCGTTGAGTTGGTTTTTACAATCCTTCTTATTTATTATAATTATTACGTCGTAATCTACGTTTCTCGATTTTTAGAAGTCTTTATGTGACTTTATATTTCACTTTTGATATTCTTTAACTTGATACTTTATTTTGACAACGATTCACTCTCTTCTACAGAAGACCCGAAATCGCGGATAGAGTTTTAAGTATATGATAATTTAAAAAATATATAAGTATGATCTGCACAGTCCGGCTCACTCTCTTCTACTGAAGACCTGGAGTCGGAGAGCGTGACCGCGTTGATAAAATTTTGGAAAAACTCTGCTAAATATAAAGGCGACTAACAACTACCCGACTCACTCTCTTCTACAGAAGACCTGGAGACGGGCAGCGTTACGGCGCGGTGAAGTTCCGAGATGGACAAACTTGCTGAAGAAAAAGCGGGTGGTGTTTTTATAATGGGAAAAGTGGCTAAGTGGTGGACAACTATTACAAATTTGGGCATAGATATGGTGGGCTCATTTCGTCTTTCTTAGAAATTGTGGTGCTTCCTGGAGCGGCAATAAAAATTATATATTATAGTTTGTCGCTCAAGTGACACAGATGCGCGAGTGACTTCTAGGGTTACTATTGGTTTTCTTTCTAAAATAACTTTTATTGTCGCTCTCTTGGAGAGCAGTCGAATAGACCTATGATCTCTTGGTCGATGAACACGTGTTTTACACATTACTATGGGCGCAGCTAATATGGCATAGCCATGGGTGTGAGAAAGAACGGTGATAAGTAGCTCTCCTAGTGGGAATAAGTCGTGAAATGTATTAATATTTTGTATAGTTGGTTGTGATGGTTATGTTACTGTGGTTTTTCGAGAACACAGAATATGGATAAAAGATCTTAGAATTAACTATAAAAATTTCGTCGTACGTGACATTATTCACCAGCGCATTTAGCACGAAGACATGGTCCCTTGTGCCCCTTTCGCTTCTGAAACCCGCTTGGCTCTCCTTCAGTACTCCTTTCCCCTCTAGCCAGTATCGAAGCCACCCCGTGACAATGTTGGCTAGCAGTACCCTGTATTCAGGAGGGTTATTCCCCTGAAGTTTTTTGCACAGTTTACATCTCCCGCTTTGTGTATCGGGAAAATCCTACCTACTTCCCACCCTTTTGCTAACTTTCCCCTTTTCCACAATTCGTTCAAAATTTCTCTTAGCTCTTGCAGCCCCTTCTCCGGCATAAATTTGAGAAATTCGACTACTATCCCATCCTCTCCGGCAGCTTTTCCACTTTTCATTCCTTTTAGCGCTTTTTTCATTTCACTCAAATTAATTTCTCTATTTACTTTTGTTTCCCAGATGTCCTCGTCCGGTTCTTTCCTTTCTTCTATGCTTTCCCCGCTCCTTCTATCTGTTACCGCTCTTTCCCCTCCTCCTAATAATTCGTGGAAGTATTCTACCCAATCTTTTTTGCTCACCTGGCTACCTACGTTCACTCGTTTCGGTCTAAATATATTAATTGCTTTCCAAAGATCTCCTACATTCCTGCTATTTTCCACCATCTTCCATTTTTCTTCCCATATTTGTTTCTGTTTTTCTTTTCTAATCCTTTTTAATTCCTTTCTCGCTTCTTTGAGATTCGCTCTTTCTGCTTCCCCTTTAGCTTTCAGGTATTTATTAAGTCGCGTCCATACTATTTTTCTCTGTGCCCGTATTTCTGTTGGCATTTTCCTCAGCCCTTGCTTGCCTCCTCCTGCCCTTGTGATCATTCCTATTTCTTCAGCTGTTGTTTTTCTAAAATTCCCTTTAATCTCTCCCATCTTTCCTCCCCTCCTTGTACTAAGTCTATTGTTCTCCTACTTTCTCTAAATTTGTCTGTGTATTCTGTTGCTAAATCTTCTTTCCAGTTTAGTATCTTTTCTTGGTTGTTGTTCTCCCTCTCCTCCTCCCCTACTATGCTCCGGTTATTCTGTAGTGCCTCTATACTGAGCGTCACTGGAAAATGGTCAGATTCAATTCTTGTCACTATTTTCATTCCTGTGATTAGGTGGTCACTATCCTCGCTAATGTTAACGTAATCAATTACTGATCCTTCCTGTTCCTTTTCTCCTATGTACGTATACTGCCCTTCCCAATCCCCTTCGCATCTTCCGTTCATAATTATTAAACCATTGTCGTCAGTAGTATGTGGACCACTCTGGCGACCCCCACTCCTATCCCCTCCACTTTCCCCCACGCCGGAGCCTCTTTTCCGAGCGTGGTCGGGCCGCGATCGGGAGAGGTGGTGGGGGGAGCGTTCTGCGGGCTAGCCAGAGCGGTCCGATTATTATAATTATTCAAATAATAATAATAATCCATACTTTTTTCTTTTTATTTAATATTATTTATATACATTTTTTTTCACTTAAATATACGTAATGCTTTATACAATGAGATTTATTCCTTGCAGGCTATAACAGTTTTAACGATGTGATCCAAATGGTGTATCAATAGATTGTCAATTATCGTTGCTTTTCTATGAGCAGGTAATTGACTATATGAGTTTTTTGACGTTGTTACTTTCTGGATAGCTCTCACTCGTATTTTCGCACGCTTTGTGCGAATATTACGTTCTATGCAACTCGTAAAAACGGATATTTCTGATGCTATTGTGCGTACAAGAGAGTCTCTGCAAGCTGTCACCTCGTTGCAAACACGATGAAGCCATGAAATATTTCAACTTATACTGGTTTGTAAAAATGTGAGTAAAATGAATTGTTCTTTTGCGAGATAGAAAATCGGTAACGAACGATGTGTAGGGGCCGCGCACTGTTCATTTACGCGCTTAATAAATACAGAAATGTGTTTCGTGCGTTTATAACGTTGTAAAATGTAATTATGACCGAATGGTATATTTGCCATACACGCTTCTTCTTCTTCTTCTTCCGCCTCTATGTCGCCAAAGAACTCTGCGATGGTGTTGAAATGATTTTGAAAATCGTGCCAAGAAGCGTCGTCCAGAGTTAAGCAGCCGTGGATATCACATATGAACCTAATCACAGGCCGTAACGTACCACTCCGACAAATATCCAGGCCCACGCACACAGATTTTGTCCACAAATTATTTAGCTTATACGCGAACGACTCCAATAGCGGACGTATATTCTCGGCACGTTTCGCAGACTTGATGTTTTGTAGACGGCTTGAATTCCAAATTATTGAATTTTGTACCGTGATATTGCACCGCCAGATTATTTTCACGGGCTGCGACTATCAGCTGTTGAAATAGATGATCGTCTTCTTCGAACAGCTTGACGAATCTGGCTGACAGGAAACACGCAAATACGTTTTCCACGTCGATGACGATAGGCGAACCTCATTTAGTTTGAACAGTTCGTATATTGATGATATTGTAGTCTTTTTCGAGCTCCAGTTCTGATAACTTTTTCACCGGTAGAAAGGCCGCCGTCTGACCCACTTTGTTGATTCGTGCGAAATCCATCGTAAATATTGAGTTCGTCAAATTTTCGTGTTAAAGAGAGAAATTGCGATCTCGCTTGTATTACTGTTTTTATAGACGTGATGTCTTGCAAAAGCGCTTCTATCCGCCGTTTTAATGAGAGAGTCTTTGGAGTTTTACTTCGATATCTGACCACTGGTTCGATCGCTAATGATGGTCGTTCTCCAAGCTCTAGATTATACTCTGCAGTTGCCCCTCCACTAGACCCCCACTAGAAGGATTACTCATTTTTATTAGACATAGTAAAGACAAAAAGAAATCTGATCGTCTACATATGGTACCCTATAAAGATTACTCATTTTTGTTAGACATAATAAAGACAAAAAGAAATCTGATCGTCTATATATGATACCCTATGGAATCAGCATTTTTTTTTTTTTTTGCAAACCTTCGAAAGATCGTTGGTTTGACGCATGCGATGTTCGAAAATATGATAGTCGTTGAAAGCGACTTTTGGACCCAAAAGAATGCTGACTCTAAGGCACGTGATGGCAGTTCAAGGAACGGTAGAAAAAAAGTGTAAAATTTCAATGTCACTTTTTATTATTATCGTACACGGGAACAGCAGTTCTGTATACAATGTAGATACTTATGTCTATACCCCCCACCAGCGCAACCATTCATATTGGAAACTACACCCGGAGATTTGCTGCGCTTATCGATATACGCATTATAATACCCATCCACTATTTTATCGTTTCGCTGCAAATCATTCGAAAATACGCATCTAAAGCGGTGAATACCGAAACCAGTAGCTATATAATGAAGAAACATAACACAATACTGTCGGCAAAATTGTACATTCGGGCCTTGAAGCTGCGTTGCGTTGCAGCGTAAGAATCTGCAGCTTCTTCGGAGACGAGCGAGATGCTGCGGAATGATTGGTGGTAGTCCGTAACTGTCGAAGAACCATCCGTGTCCATTTCGATCGACGTACATGGCGACCCAGTGGGCCCCTGGTAGTTTGTGGCCATCGGTGTTAACCACGAATGCCGTCGGTTTCGTCCACACCCTCGGGATACGATCTGCTGGGTACACGTCCACCGTATGATCCTTTATGTTCTGGAGAGATTGCAGAATTTGAAGACTGTTCATGGCCCGAGGGCTTTTCTTCTTCTTTTTCTTCTTTTTCTTCTTCTGACGCGTACACTGGCAAACCGACGTGCCACGATGTAGTAGTTCTATACTCCCATCAGGAGGCGATTCGCTCGCTATGACAGAGCCATGCTTTGATCCTGGTAGCGTTGTTCAGAGCGCATTTGTATGTGTGTTTTTTATTTACCACACCGTGATACATGCAGCGTGTGTCACTTCGTGGCATGTGGTGGAATGAAGGAGCCTCATCATCTTCTTCCAGATTTATAATGTAATACCCCGTGAGCTGAGCTAGGTATGACGCTTTCTCAGAGCCTCTTGTGAAGATCCGTACAGCCTGGGTCGCAATTCTCTTCAGATTTGCGTTCAGCGAATGTAATGATATATCACCTTCAGCCCATTCTATACCATAAATATCAGCGCATAGGCGCATGTTTTGTCTCTTTACAGAGGGTGACAATTTGTCATACGCGTAGGGCGGTTTTACAAGCCAATGATCAAAGTCCTCAGTCTGTACCGAGATGACAGTTACTTCTTTAGGTATAAACTGATTATCTCTATCCTTCATACCCTGTATATCAATAACGATATTCATGATGAAATCTTTTTTCGACCGTTGCACTCCAAACGAGGAACGCAAACTGAAGGCGCTTCTCTCTCATCAGCCGCTGAAATCCATGAGCACTTGCCGTGATGAGTCGTTCTCCAGTACATTATCGTATTCAGCATATACAATGCAATTAATCGTTGAAGTTAGGGCTCCCGCAAAACGTACTTCTATCCTCACACTACCGTGTATCACCAGGTTCCAATGAGTGCTACTATTGGCCGAGAAATCGGCTGTAAGATCAAATGCGAACAGACAATTACCCCACGGATAGCTTGAGCGTGAAATACAATTACCCTCATTGAGAAAGTGAATACCTGTACCAGAAAATTATGTGTGATAGGCGTCCACACACATATTAGCATCTATAAAGTCTGGCTGTAGAGGCTTTGACGATATTTGCTAGCTGTCCGCATACAAATGAAGATAATTAATTTGGTAATTTTGAAAATTGAATGGGTTCATGGCGCGATCGCCGTTGAAAGGCTTATTATCGACAAAACCGACAATTATACGTTTGGGTAACTGGCCCAATATGACATTATCAAGAGTATCCCCGTGTACCCTTGCATGCATCGATATCGCTTTAACCTCGACACGCGTGAAAGGATATTTTGCTGTAGATTTAGACAGAGCTCTTGCATGAGCCAGAAGTATGCCTGGACGCGACGTACAAGTAGCGATGCCTCTGTAATACGTATCGTGCAATCTTTCGAAGAACTCATGAGACAAAAAGCGTTATCAGTCGGTACGAGCCGCAGACGCATTTCAACGCCGTTTAGCAAAAACCTCTCTTGATTAAAGATATCGCAGTGCAAATGGCCGAGGAGGTCGACCGTTTTATTCTTACCTAATACAGCGCGCCGGGACACAAGACCGTTATTACCATCGCCCGTATCATCCATTTTACCAGCTGTATCATTATACCATAGAACACTCCTAACATGCGAGGTCTTTGCAGCATGCCCGTAATTCAAGAGTGTTTCAATGTACGCCCTATAAGCATAGGCATTGTTAGGAGGTGAGACGAGCTTCTGGTTCAAAAATACATCGACCTGGTTGAACATTGAGTGCAGAAGATTATTGACTGGTCCTACTTTGTCGAGCTCGCCCTCCTTTGTAGCCGAAGTTTCTATCTTAACACGCATGCTCAGCATGGTATGTGCAAGATCAATGTACTCATCCCCCTGCCCCGGTATGACAAACTCTATCGGCGAATCATCCGTCAACGATGAGATTGGCTTATAATACACTGAATGTGTTCCCTCAATTGTTGTCTGGGTCGGTGGTAGTGTAAATAGTTCAAGTCCCGACTTAAGGCACTCACACGAGTGTGCGTGCAGGAACGCCATTTTCTCAGTTTAGGCTAAGCAAAAATATCCCTCAGTGTTCTTGATTTCTTGTTACGTCTCATGACGGTTGGCTTTTTCGGTCTTCTTTTCACTGGCTTCCTCTTACTCCGCTTCTTTTTCACACTGCCTGAACGTTTTCGCGACTTCACGGTCTTCTTTCTTTTTTTCACACCGGTGCGTCGTGATGCGCTCTCAGTAAGAGAATGCATCAGTTTATTAATTTTACTAGCTTTATAGCCGGAGCCCTTCATGAGCGTACTAATTTTTTCTTCAGCCTTACGCTTCAGATTTTCCCCGGACTCGCGCAGGCGCGTTTTGAATGCTTCTCTTGGGTGCATACCGGAATCCATGATATCCGTGGCCATGTTAATACCCGGGCGAAGGGCCTCTTTACCGACAGTCCGAGCATCTTGTTTCAAGAGAGGTGTTATACGGCGAAAGAGGCCCCCTAGAAAACTTCCAATGCCGTGACTTCGTTGATTCGGCGAGCCAATATACACATGGCTGATACCCCCATAACCTGTTCGACCACCACCACCACCACCACTTCCTGTTTGCATATCAAAATATTCGTCATAGTAATCCATTTTAGAGCAGTTCAAGTTAATCTGTACGTTTGAACTGTAACGTCACCGTCAGCGTCCCGTACTCGAATGGTATCGGCTCGCCAAATTCATCCCTTATATCAATGGTTATTGTTTGAAAACTAGTGCGTAATAGAGGACCATAGCGTGGTGGTGAGAAACTTCTTATTTTCACATACCCGTAATTACGGTTATCAACGGCAGCGGCTGGCACAACGCGTAGCAAAGGCGTGTGCACAACGCCAGTGATATAGGGTTCACAGATGTCAGTATAAACGTACATCATATCGGGTGTCCCATTGGGTAGATTGTCGGGTCTCTGAGCAGCGTATTCTCTCTGAGCTACTACCCCTTCCTTAGCTTGAGTGAATCCTAAAACCTTGCTCAGCCCGTCGGAGAAGTAGAAGGAGTGTTCGAGGTTCTTAAATGATTCACAGATACGCGTCACCGTCGCATAGCCGTTGTGAGCGTACTGAAATTTCAGGTGACCCGCAACACAGGGTATTTCGTTAATCGTCTC
The DNA here is from genome assembly GCA_963669185.1 of Dyspetes luteomarginatus. Lineage (NCBI taxonomy): Eukaryota > Metazoa > Arthropoda > Insecta > Hymenoptera > Ichneumonidae > Dyspetes > Dyspetes luteomarginatus. Next base: position 3,086,070 of record OY769912.1, read on the forward strand.
GAGTAATGTTTCTATGCTATGATATACGCCCGGTGGTACGCAGATACGATCTTCCTTATAGTCGATATCTGCATCAAGGCCTGGTGTTGTAATGTTCGATACGATATTAATGAAGTTCCGCTTACCCTCGGAAAGTACATGCAAAATTGTCATGGGTATGTGTATTTCCGCTAAAGAAACGGCCCAGCTACCATGGAGAGACACACATTGCGGTAAATGAGTGATATACCGTGTTGTCACATTATCGGGATAATAACTCATACTACTGTTGCTGGGTACAACAATGTAAAAGTCGTCCTTCATTTTACCGGCCGTATCTCTTAGTCTTCTTCGCTTGCACTTTCGATAACTCAGCTTCATAAAATATACCATCAATGTCCTCACCGTGGAGATCACGCAGGATGTATATCACGGGGCAAATACTGCGTGATACACGGTCAATGTTAAATAGCTCGCTGCTCCATCCACCCTCGTAAGCTTTTGCGAAGGCTGCCTTCGCGCTACTGATACGTACGATGTCGCCCACATTGTATTTAGGAGAGCAATGCTCTGTTCTCTTGTAGCGCTGCATCAGGTTATGCCGAGCCCTAGCGGCTGTAGAGAGCGCACAGAGGCAGGAGCCATTTTTATACCACCATGCATAGAATGGTTGTAGGCCGAAACGATGTTCTGCAGAACGTCAAGGTAACGTTTTTGTCCAGAATACGTGAGATAACGCCAAATTCTTTCTTTCAGCGTCCTATTGAACCTCTCGACAATAGCTGCTTTTATATCGGGGTTTCTCGCAACACGAAACTGAATGTTCTTTTTCTTCAAGAGGGCCTGAAATACAGCGCCAATGAATTCTTTACCCCTATCGGTCTGTAGGCAATCGGGCGATCGAGCGTTACTATTTTTTTTAGATAAAATGAGGTCAAACGCTTTAGACATAGATGTAGCGGTCTTGTCGCATAAAAGCTGAACCCATGCAAATTTACTAAGAACATCTATATCGACAAGGAGGTAAACATAGCCGTCATTATAAGCCTCAATCGAGCGAAGATCTACTAGATCAGCCTCCCAAAAATCGTCAATGTTCCGCACGTTATAAAAACGCCGCTGAAAGCGATGAAGCACGGGCCTGTGTTTTGTGTAAGCATCCTGTGCTTCAAGCCAATGCAGAGCCTGCATCTTGGAAATTTTCTTCTGACGCGCCTGATGTAACAATTCGGTGGCGCCTGAAAACGATGCTTCATGGACTGGATTAAAGTACCCTTTTTCTAAGGTTTTCATTATTATAATTTCAGGTTAGCCCAGGTTACACGTCTTTTCTTATTATAATAACCACTGCCACTCTGTCGGGGACTTTCTGCCTGTGGCGCCGGTGATCTGTTGTCACAACCACTGAAAAACGATGACTGGCTCATTTCGCCTGTTCCCTCGCTGCCTGTACTGCTATCGTCGATCTGCGATTGTCGCAGTATTGAGCTAGCTCTTGACTCTATCCACAACTCCTCATTTCCAATGAATTCTTGCGGTGTCTGCATGGCTCTCAGAAATCTGGCAAAGGCACCGCGCCCCGCTGGTTTAGGTATTTTCCGCGCCCTCATGGCGTCATTAACGAGATCAACAATATTTGAATCCTTGATTGGTTTTCCGCCGACCGACAAGACCCCGGCAGAAACCCAAGAAAAATTAGCCTGTGGTGCGTCGCGTAACCGGCGAAGTAGCAGTTTCGCTTTAATGCGAAATTTGGCCGGTATACTCTCAATGATGACTGAATCGTTCATGTCATTACCGGTTTCTTCTTTATCACAACCAGGCTCTGCAGTATATTTATTCTTCATAAGCGCTCGGTACTGCTGAGCTCTCTCGTCATCGACGAAATGGAGATGACGTTGTAGTACAGTCAAGTATGCAGCCCACTTTTCCCTCTCATCCTTGTATGCATTAGATTTCAAAATTTCATTCATTTCTGTATCCAATCTAGTTAGCGTAGCATCAATTCCTTGCGCTGGGCGCGTTCGAGACGTAGGCGTGCTAAACGCTGGCTGATTATGACTTTGCGGGCCCAGCTGCGCTAGATGCTCCTCCGGTACGAGTACCATTTTTCTTGCGTGCTCCATTATCCACGACCACCAATCAAATGCGATAGAACAGTGCCTAGTATTGGTTCTAGTAAGAGCGATAGAAACCCACCGCTCTGAACTACGAATCGTTTCTTACTCTTCCAGCAGCCTTTTTTTGAGGCTAAACGGCGCAGAACGGGGGCGTACCGACGTAATTTTTTTCTTTGATCGACCTTCAGCGCCACGTTGCCCGCAAAGAACGTTCAAGGCGCACTCACAAATACAGCGGATGATACCCGGGTCTGCTTTACGTAAAATAGCCGCGCGCTGCTCCTTATTGAGATGCTGAAGAGCTCGCAATATTGCAACGCGCTTTTTGCAGAGCGGTGAACCACCTCGCGCTATTACGCGTGTGGCACTGTCGATCATCCAGATGTATCACTTCTTTTAACTTTTTTTGAACAGTGGAGTCTTCCGAATAGCGCTATCCTTAAGAATGCGCCACGCACACTGACAAATACAACGAGTAGTGCTTGAATTTGATTTGCGCAAGTCAGACTCTCTTCGTATCGTGCTCGTTTGTTGAAACGCGCTTAATATGACGATGCATTTATCGTAACGCGATGGTCCTTTAGACGGCATTACATGCGCTGAACTGGCAATTCGCCAGCACTGCAGCTGCTTTCCAACTTTTTTCGGTACGTACACAAAATGATGAGGATCGTCGGGAAAAATACAGGTGCGAAATCTACAGTTATCAGGTGTTGATTGTTTCAAATCGAGCAGCAAATAACCATGAGGCTTGGACGATACATCGTGATAGGCCTCCTGTAAAAAGCGTGGGTTTTACGGATATACCTGGCGCGCCAGGTGTTGTATTTGAGCGCAATCTCGCGGATTTTTGAAAACTACTATATAATTAGCGTTCAGCGATATATCCCGTTGCCCGTGGCCTTGATGAAACAAATTTTGCGTTATAAAAAACACACTCAAATTCTTATGATGAGCACCCTTGGTGAAAAGATCGACACAATGCCTCACGCATCAAATCGTCAATAATTATAAGTTTTGCGCGCAGATCGCTTGCATAATCCGAAGATCGCGGCAAACTTCTGCGAAATTCTATCGAAGAACCGTACTCGGTGTACGCCACCTGCCATTCGGAATAATAAAAAATGATTCTCGCAAAGGGCTCGCTATTCATACTCGAAATGAATTTCAAAAACTTTTTCAGAAAGTATGTTTTACCACAGCCCGTAGGCACACAAACCATCGCTGTCCAAGGATGTTTCCACCGCGTATCCATCTTAGCGAGTGAGTACAATCTTCGTACTACCTGAAACATATATAGGGTACGAAAAGGTCTGTCTAATTGCTCTGAGCCCTTTTAATGGAATATGAGAAGACGAATATACACAGTAACATAAAGTCTTTATTCATATACATTATTTATACGAACTTATACGAAAACTCTTATTCTCCATAGCCGTAAGGAAGGGTACCATATTCGCCATCTCGTCTTCGTTTCACGCTCGATGGCTTGCAGGATTTTGTTTCAGGACGTGTGACGACCTGATGAAATGCCGTGCGGCGTATCGCGTCATACCGTCGTACAACAGGTTCGTCTCTCTCGCCAGCTATGAAAGAGCGCACCGAGTTGTAATTAATTAGCCCCTTGTTCGCAAAATTGAGCGGTATCCCTTTTACTTTGCATACTTCTGTTTCCTCGCCATTGGGGGTGCTCACGATAAAAGAATAAAATATAGGACCGCCTGAAATGAAACTTCTAATATAACTACCGTCCCCGTATGTGCTCAGCTCATCCGTGAGATCCCCTGAAAGTTGCCCTGTTGGAGGCTCGTACTCGTCTTTTTCTTCATTCGATACGTAAATTACTGAGTCGGTATCATAGTACAAAGCACGGCGATCCAACCACTCTAAGTAGCTATAAAGTTTCAGGCGAGCCTGAGCTGTGGTGTATGTTGCTACTACGGCATTCGCTATGCTACATAGCTTACATACAATATTTCGTTATTTACGGGTAAAATACCCGTTATCTCGTACTCCGGGTTAGTCAACAGCTCCATGAGCATTTTGCGAAAAGCCATACATGCGCGACGCAATATCGTAACATCTGTCTTACAATAATTGACAAGCTCTTCCGCTAAACTGAACACGTAATCGCTGTCTTTCGTTTCGCGTTACCAATCGAGAAATTTCCGGCGCTCATCGGCACGCATCGTGTCGGGAGAATAATACTCGACAGGCGGTAGTTTGCCTACGTAATTCTGATTTTCCGGCCTGTTAAACAAATGTGGAAAAGCGCCTTTAAAAATAGCACCGGTAAGCCCAAAGGCTTTCGGTAAACCGCTCAGAGGCATATGGAAGTAATTCAGGCCGTCGAGAAATGTGACCTTTCCGATGCGCATCGTGACAATTTTTGTCCCGTTTATAATTAAGGTGGGGAGTTGAGTTTTTTTCTCTTCGATGAAATAACGTAGGATGAATTGAGCGTCAAAACCCCCTGCATTATGTGCAATACAGATTGTACGCGAAAAACCTTTGAGCGGCTGCATGGCTAATTCGACAAGCTGTGCTACGGGGCTGTGGCTAAATACAAATTCGTGTTCTCCACAATGCTCGCACGGTTCGGTTATAGAGTCGTGAACACAGCAAAACGTGCAAACGCGATGAGCTACGCAAAGATTTGGCTCGTATACAAGCGTAGTTGCATCACCCTTCACAGGTGTGCACTGCTGTGCTTCGAAATCGTAAAAAATAAAGAGTATTTTTTTAAATTCTGAATCACCGCGAACCGGTTTCATGAAACACAGATGATTACTTGGCTGATGGGATTTGCACGTTTTGCAGAAACCCACCCCACATAAATGCTTCTCTTTTTTTTCCAAAGGCCTTATTGTTCGAAAGCAATTACGACAGCGTTTGAGCGACTTACAAATGCTAACCTTTCTGCGTCTCATGGTCACCAGCGGTGCCTTATGTCTCTGTAAACAGGCCTCTCCGAAAAAATCGCGGTTGGATACTTCACATCTGATTATATCGCGCGAGCGTGTATCACAGGTCTGTAGCCCCCAGCACCGAGGACATTTTTTTTTGAACATCTATGACCGAATCGCCGAAATGCTGTATTACACGAAGAACAGAAATCTCTACTGGCAACGGCTGCTCTGAGGTTTAGAATAGGCTCGAAATGATGTGAGCGCTCGTAATACAAAATGTTGAGGGTGTGCTGAATTGAGCCTACGCTATCCAGAACACGGTGTCTCCCGTCAAATAGAGGCTCCTCCCCATGACCCAAAGTTAAAAATTCGTAAACGACAATTGCAAAGCCGTCTCGCACCAAATAATCCTGATAGCGCGCAATCTCATATACACCACACCCTTCTACAGGTACGCGAACATCTGCCTCTCGCGTAAGTTCGAGTGCCGCCTGTTTTTGTACAACTCCATTAATTTGCCTAATACGCTGCCATTTATCATGTAGGCAACCCGACCGTACTTCTCCTCGTTCTGCGTATGCTCGGGCTGTCACTAGTGAACGCGGTAAACAAAGATTGTCGGTATTCCAGATCGAGAGGATAGATTGCTTTGCAACACCCTCGTGTGTGAGACCTTTCCGACCGCGCCCTTCGACCCTCTTGACATCGCACATTTTTATTGTGCACGCGTCATCGATGTTTAAAGATGATGCACTCTGCGCCACGCTGCTTATCAATTGCCAGATATCTTCAAATATATAATCCCTGGCCGGCCGGAAAGATAACCACACAGGCCCGTGGGCCAGACTATTCGCTGTAAACGAAATACCGACATAATCGCCTCCCTCGCAGGAGCTTGTGATGTGCGTCAAGAGATCGCAAAATACTCCGTTGAGCCAGTCTACCACACTAACTCCGGAGGCAGGTTTGCGAATTCGTAATGATGTTTCACGCGCCCATATTTTAAACCGTTTAAAATATCCTGTATAATCGCCGATGATTTCAAAATGTTTTCCCGGCGGGTGTATTTCTTCGAGCGGTCCACTCTTTGGTACACGTCGTTGTCTGCCGGTTCCCCTCTGCACCTCTGGAAAAAGAGTCTCTTATTAGATTCTAGAACAGTTTAATACGGAAATGATTGAATTTTTATCTATATTTGTACCTCTCACGAGCCATAGTACTGCTTAAACAGACCGGCATCACCAGTCAAACAAAGATGCCGACGAATACCCTGTTACAGAAGGACCCTCTTAATTACTTGCTTGCTTACCAACTTTTTCATGCGTAAGAAAAATCCTTTACCTGAGTCGTCATCAGTTACGAGCATTTGAAACCGGTGATCCGCTCTTTGGAATGGCTCATTTATGTCGGCTTCCTGCTCATCTTCTACAACGAGAGGCTAATCATCAGCTCTTTGAATAGCTATTTCCTCGTCTCTCTCGTTCTCGATAGGATATTCACGCACCTGATTTTCACGATGATCAAAAACATCAGCGTCGCAATCCTCTAACGTTGACGAGATATTATCTAGCTAGTATATATTTCCGAAGGATGGTCGATACTTGAAACGGTGCTCATTGGCTCCCGCCATTTTCCTCATCGCATGATGGGTGTTGGTTCGTTACGCTCCTCCGCTGGCATGACGTTTCTGCCAATTCGGCAGCACAAGCCTCCTCTATAAGAGCCGTTTCTTCATCCGACAATGCATCCAAGAACTGTCGATATACTATGAGCATGCAAACATTAAAATAAAAGTAGTGCATTCAGCCCATATTCCGATAATTTTTAGCTCATTTACATTATTTTTCCGATAATAATGTAAAGAGAGAAAAAAGAGAGAGATCTTTATATTGATTTAACGAGAGATACAGAGAAAGAGGCGGCTGATGAATAATACTTTTTTCAATATACCCTATTGAAAAGAGAGAGAGAGAGAGAGAGCGCCAAACCATGCGAAGCACAGCACAAAGAGTAGAGCTCGATAAATAAGACTTGTCCGTGTTAATATAATATAGAGCCGCGAAAATATTTTGTACCACTATAACGGAAGAGAGAGAGAGCATTAACAGCATCTTAATGAAAAAGCGAGAGAGACAGAGAGAGACAGAGAGCGAGGGACCATGCGAAGCATGGCACAAAGAGTAGAGCTCGATAAATAAGGCTTGCCCGTGCTAACATAATATATAGAGACAGGGGGCCACACGAAGCAGACAGGGGGGCCCCACGAAGCATGGCACAAAGAGTAGAGCTCGATAAATAAGGCTTGCCCGTGCTAACACAATATAGAGACAGGGACCACGCGAAGCATGGCACAAAGAGCAGAGCTCGATAAATAAGATTTACCCATGCAAGTGTGCTGATAGGGCCGTGAAAATATTCTTCAATACAATTCAAGTATTAAGCTCTATGCCGATTTAATGAGAGAGAGAGACAGTAGAGATTGATGAATAAGAATGCTTTTTGAATGTACCATATTGAAACACGTAAAATATTTTTTCTAACGATAACAGGCTCTCTGTATCGCTTTCATGAAAGAGAGAGAAGCTGTTAACAGCATCTTAATGAAAAAGAGAGAGGCAGTGAGAGAGATAGAGAGCGCGGGACCATGCGAAGCATGGCACAAAGAGTAGAACTCGATAAATAAGGCTTGTCCATGCTAATATAATAATAGAGCCGCGAAAATATATATTTTTTTTCAATACAGTTTAAGTATTAAAATTCATACACGATTATTTTTATGATAGTACTTACTTCTGATTTCATCGACAATGCCACGGACACACGGCACTTTTTCTACTCCTCGACGCTGCAGCTCTTCAAACACATACACCAACACTTGTTGACCATTTAGTAGACCTCTGTTATAAGCTGTCACTATGCCTCGCAAGGGCGCTCACCATATAATATATTTTCGGCGGCTTATGAGTATATTTCCCGATAATCGATTTAACTCATTGCACCATCGATCATCACACCGACGACGAAGCTGGGAGCTATGTGATATAGCTAAGCGCAAAAGATTTAAAATACATTCACGCAGGGCTCGATCTGTCATGATTGATCGCGATGCGTGATAACGCCCCTCGGAATTGAGACTGAATAATATTGTACCTTGTTCTATCCATATAAATATCTAATACGATGTTTCTGAGCGAGTTTACTTATTTCACTTAAACTGCAACGATATCAAAAAGCGAGACCTCATCGCGGAGCAAAAACATGCATGATGATGTGTCTAGATATCAATATCTCAGCGCATATGCATATAATCATTCAAAACGCTCTTATTGTTTCCATGTAACATCATATTGCGAGACTCTGATCAAATTTTCTAAACAGTGCCTTCTTCAAAAGCGCAACGAGTTGGAGAGCACATATCCTTGATCCGCGTTTTAAATATTTAATATGCATTTTTTTTTAAATATACTTTGAATAACGAAAAATCATGTATTTAAAATATGTACATAAAAAAGTGACCGCTATTGCTGCGACAGAAAGACTCGAGCGTGGAAAAAGATATAGATACAGAAAGAGAGAGAGAGAGTTAGCGAATACGCGCTCAAAGAGGAGAGCTCGATAACCATGCTCGTACTTTCTGCCGTACTTCTCTGTTGAGCCTCGATCTCTCCTCTCGGCTCTTTTTTTTTCGAAAAATAACTTTCGTTCAATAAAGAAAATATTTTTAAGTTGAGAGAAAATTTTCGATTTATAAAAATATGCTTTAAAAAAAAAACGAAAAATATTTATCCAAAATTAAATACATAAACGTGATGTGTAATCAGCGATGAATATTGGCGCGACAATTTTCATAAGTCTTAAGGGCCCTTGAGGATAAAATATATATTAAATTATAGTACTAGAGAACATTAAATGAAAGGAGAAGAGATTCGCAGCATTGAGCGAAGACGGCATGTAACCGGCTGATGCTCTGCTGATGATGCATTTCGCGCACCTCGAGAAATCGAGAGATCACGTAGTGTTATACACGAATACTCGGTATACATAAAAAATAAAAAATATAGAGATACAGAGAGAGAGTGAGAGCTAGCGCATACCCGCACAAAGAAGAGAGCTCGATAGCTATGCTCGTGCTCTCTGCCGTAACACTCTCTCTGCCAGGTATCGAGCCCACCTCTCGGCACTTTTTTTTTTTCAAAAAAAAAAATGATTTTCGCTCGATAATGAAAATATTTTCAAAGCAAGAGAAAATTTTTTGATTTATAAATTTAAATTTTCATAGAAAAACATAAAAATATAGAGATGCAGAAAGAGAGAGAGAGTGAGAGCTAGCGAATACCCGCACAAAGAAGAGAGCTCGATAGCTATGCTCGTGCTCTCTGCCGCAGCTCTCTCTCTCTGCCAGGCATCGAGCCCACCTCTCGACAATTTTTTTTTTTTTTTTTTTAAATAATTTTCGTGGTATTGATACGTACACGAACCGTATATATATTTTCCTTCAATTTTTCTTACATAGTTCTAACGGGCCTTATATCGCTTTCATGAAGCACCATAATTTTGATACTCTGTTTTGTCAAAACAAAGTAAACCTTGGCGCTCGCAAATTAGCTGACGCTCTCTACTTCGAAGAATATGTCTTATGAAGCTGGCCTCTAAATTTTATAAAATATTACTTTGATGCATGTGTTTCTTTTTGGAAGAAAGACCCATATGTGTGTGTGCGTTGAAACACAGGGACTTGCGCCTTATAAAGCTGTGGGATAAAACATGCTATAGACGAAACAGATAGCCATGGTCTGCGAGCTGTTTATGCCTATATTAATTGCAAAGGGGTCGTTTACTCGGAGCACGTACAGCTGACCATGCATTTTTTTTGAAGAGCACACATTTAATATAGTCGCAGCGTCCTCGCTGCTGTGTGTATTATAGTACGTGGTCTTCAGTCACTATTCAGCACGCGAGCACAGCAGTTCACAAAAATAAATAAAACATGTATCCGAAATATAGCGCGCACACACCGACGGGTTATTTTTGGTGCCGGGTGTTGGAGGTTGTATGCACGCAATTTATTATAGTACGCACAGAGGCGATCGAGGGCGCGTATGAGCAATTAGCAATATTGCTCAATGACTTTTACGTGAGTCAGCGTAAAGGGGTGCTGATAGCGTACGAGGACATGTTGGAGGGGGCATCGTGTGTTGCGTGGTGCGGCTTGGGGGCGTATCGTGGGGAGACCGTCTATGTCGACGATAGTGGTTGCACGGCGGTGTTCCTCGTCGATGAGGGGCGCAGCGAGTATTTTGAGGCTGCGTCGCTATATGAGGCGGAAGCCTTATTTAGCGCGCTTCCTGGGCTATGTTTCGAGTGTCGCATGATAGGTTTGGAGGGTGTGAATGATGATAGTGGTGCCACCGCCCTTTTGAAGGATATTTGCTTCCGCGAGCCCCTCTTCGGGTGCCACGTGGTGTCCCGCAGTCACGGCGTTCCTTGCGTACGGCTGTGGGACACCGATCATCGGGACGTGGGGGGCATGCTCGTAGATGCCCTCGGGGATGATATTTTCTACCCGTACGATCACGGGCTCCCCAATTAAGGGTTCGCTGAGGAGGAGGAAGATGGTGGTGACGTGTAGTGCGTGCGTGCGTGTCTGTGTGTGTATGTGTGTGTGTGGTCGTGTATGCCACTCAAGACATCGTCAGTAGGACCTCCTGCAGCCAGTCACGTGAGTTCAAAAACCGTATTACATTATTATTATATTTTGTATTATTATTATTATTATTTGAACAATAATAATAATCGGACCGCTCTGGCCAGCCCGCAGAACGCTCCCCCCACCACCTCTCCCCATCACGGCCTCACCACGCTCGGAAAAGAGGCTCCGGTGTGGGGGAAAGTGGAGGGGATAGGAGTGGGGGTCGCCAGAGTGGTCCACATACTACTCACGACCTAACCTAGAAAAATAATGTTAATTAGTATAAGCACGAATAGCAATTAAGGATCGAGTCGAGGTCGATAAAAACCCCTTCTTTCCCCTGGATACCGTGCCCGACCATCCCCAAAAACAACCCCCATCCCCATAACTCACCTTTTTTTAATTTATTGTTTCCCCTAACCTCATAGACCATCGTGACCTTCGAGACCTTCACAGAGACCTCTCGTCCGAGGATTTTTCGAGGCCGCACGCACGCACTACACTTCACCACCCTCTTCCTCCTCCTCAGCGAACCCTTCATCGGGGAGCCCGTGATCGTACGGGTAAAAAATATCTTCCCCGAAGGCATCTACGAGCATGCCCCCCACATCCCGACGATCGGTGTCCCACAGCCGCACGCAAGCAATGCCGTGACTGTGGAAGACCACGTGGCACCCGAAGAGGGGCTCCCGGAGGCAAATGTCCTTTAAAAGGGCAGTGGTGCCACTATCATCATTCACACATTCCAAGCCTATCATGCGGCACGCGAAACACAGCCCAGGAAGCGCTCTAAATAAGGCTTCCGCCTCATATACCGACGATGCGTCAAAATAGTCGCTGCGCCCCTCATCGACGAGGAACACCTCCGTGCAACCGCTATCGTCGACATAGATGATCTCCCCACGATACGCACCCAAGTCGCACCTCACAACACACGATGCACCCTCCAGCATGTCCTCGAACGCTATCAGCACCCCTTTACGCTGACTCACGTAAAAGTCATTGAGCAATATTGCTAATTGCTCATACGCGCCCTCGATCGCCTCTGTGCGTACTATGATAAATTGCGTGCACACCACCTCCAACACCCGGCACCAAAAATAACCCGTCGGGGTATCCGCGCTATATTTTGGATACATTTTTTTTTTTTTGTGAACTGTCGTGCTCGCGTGCTGAATAGTGACTGAAGACCACGTCCTATAATACACACAGCAGCGAGGATGCTGCGACTATATTAAATGTGTGCTCTTCAAAAAAAATGCATGGTCATCTGTACGTGCTCCGAGCAAACGACCCCTTTGCAATTAATATAGGCATAAACAGCTCGCAGACCATGGCTATCTGTTTCGTCTATAGCATGTTTTATCCCACAGCTTTATAAGGCGCAAGTCCCTGTGTTTCAACGCACACACACATATGGGTCTTTCGTCCAAAGAGCAACACATACATCAAAGTAATATTTTATAAAATTTAGAGGCCAGCTTCATAAGACATATTTTTCGAAGTAGAGAGCGTCAGCTAATTTGCGAGCGCCAAGGTTTACTTTGTTTTGACGAAAACAGAGTATCAAAATCATGGTGCTTCATGAAAGCGATATAAGGCCTATTAGAACTATGTAAGAAAAATTGAAGGAAAATATATATATACGGTTCGTGTACGTATCAATACTACGAAAATTATTTAAAAAAAAAAGTGCCGAGACGTGGGCTCGATCCCTGGCAGAGAGAGAGAGCTTCGGCAGAGAGCACGAGCATAGCTATCGAGCTCTCTTCTATGTGCGGGTATTCGCTAGCTCTTACTCTCTCTCTGTATCTCTATATTTTTTATTTTTTATGTATACCGAGTATTCGTGTATAACACTACGTGATCTCTCGATTTCTCGAGATGCGCGAAATGCATCATCAGCAGAGCATCAGCCGGTTACATACCGTCTTCGCTCAATGCTACGAATCTCTTCTCCTTTCATTTAATGTTCTTTAGTACTATAATTTAATATATATTTTATCCTCAAGGCCCCTTAAGACTTATGAAAATTGTCGCGACAATATTCATCGCCGATTACACGTCACGTTTATGTATTTAATTTTGGATAAATATTTTTCGTTTTTTTTGAAAGCATATTTTTATAAATCGAAAATTTTCTCTCAACTTAAAAATATTTTCTTTATTGAACGAAAAAAACGCGCATCAAGGCTATGTGCTCTCCAACTCGTTGCGCTTTTGAAGAAGGCACTATTTAGAAAATTTGTTCAGAGTCTCGCAATATGATGTTACATGGAAACAATAAGAGCGTTTGGAATGATTATAAGCATATGCGCTGAGATATTGATATCTAGATACATCATCATGCATGTTTTTGCTCCGCGATGAGGTCTCGCTTTTTGATATCGTTGCAGTTTCAGTGAAATGAGTATACTCGCTCAGAAGCATCGTATTAGATATTTATATGGATAGAACAGGATACAATATTATTCAGTCTCAATTCAGAGGGGCGTTATCACGCATCGCAATCAATCATGACAGATCGAGCCCTTCGTGAATGTATTTAAATCTTTTGCGCTTAGCTATATCACATAGCTCCCAGCTTCGTCGTCGGTGTAATAATCGATGGTGCAATGAGTTAAATCGATTATCAGGAAATAGACTCATAAGCCGCCTAAAATATATTATATGGTGGGCGCCCTTGCGAGGCATAGTCACAGCTTATAACAGAGGTCTACTAAATGGTCAACAAGTGTTGGTGTGTGTGTTTGACGAGCTGCAGCGTCGAGGACTAGAAAAAGTGCCGTTTGTCCGTGGCATTGTCGATGAAATCAGAAGTAAGTACTATCATAAAAATAATCGTGCATGAATTTTAATACTTAAACTGTACTGAAAAAATATATATATTTTCGCGGCTCTATTATTATATTAGCATGGACAAGCCTTATTTATCGAGTTCTACTCTTTGTGCCATGCTTCGCGTGGTCCCGCGCTCTCTATCTCTCTCACTGCCTCTATCTTTTTCATTAAGATGCTGTTAACAGCTTCTCTCTCTTTCATGAAAGCGATACAGAGAGCCTGTTATCGTTAGAAAAAATATTTTACGAGTTTCAATATGGTATATTCAAAAAGCATTCTTATTCATCAATCCCTACTGTCTCTCTCTCTCTCATTAAATCAACATAGAGCTTAATACTTGAATTGTATTGAAAAGTATTTTCACGGCCCCATCAGCACGCTAGCATGGGTAAATCTTATTTATCGAGCTCTGCTCTTTGTGCCGTGCTTCGCGTGGTCCCTGTCTCTATATATTATGATAGCACGGGCAAGCCTTATTCATCGAGCTCTACTCTTTTTGCCATGCTTCGCATGGTCCTTCGCTCTCTGTCTCTCTCTCTCTCGCTTTTTCATTAAGATGCTGTTAATGCTCTCTCTCTCTCTTTCGTTATAGGGGTACAAAATATTTTCGCGGCTCTATATTATATTAGCACGGGCAAGTCTTATTCATCGAGCTCTACTCTTTGTGCCGTGCTTCACATGGTTTGGCGCTCTCTCTCTCTCTCTTTTTTCAATAGGGTATATTGAAAAAAGTATTATTCATCAGCCGCTTCTTTCTCTGTATCTCTCGTTAAATCAATATGAAGATCTCTCTTTTTTTTCTCTCTTTACATTATTATCGGAAAAATAATGTAAATGAGCCAAAAATTATCGGAATATGAGCTGAATGCACTACTTTTATTTTAATGTTTGCATGCTCATAGTATATCGACAGTTCTTGGATGCATCGTCGGATGAAGAAGCGGCTCTTATAGAAGAGCCTTGTGCAGCCGAATTAGCAGAAACGTCATGCCAGCGGAGGAGCGTAACGAACCAACACCCATCATGCGATGATGAAAATGGCGGGCAGCCAATGAGCACCGTTTCAAGTATCGATCATCCTTCGGAAATATGGACTAGCTCGTCAAGTTTCGAACGTAAGTTAAAATTAAGGTGCCGAACAATTTTGGTGTGGTTCCGGTTTTAAATGATAAATTTATTCAGAGCTCCTAGGTCGGGAGGTTGCACAAGATGACCCTGTACCGGGCCCATCGGGTCTGTGCAATTCAGGGCGGCGTGCAATCTCAACATTCGACGCTGATGATATCTCGTCAACGTTAGAGGATTGCGACGCTGATGTTTTTGATCATCGTGAAAATCAGTTGCGTGTATATCCTATCAAGAACGAGAGAGACGAGGAAATAGCTATTCAAAGAGCTGATGATTGGCCTCTCGTTGTAGAAGATGAGCAGGAAGCCGACATAAATGAGCCATTCCAAAGAGCGGATCACCGGTTTCAAATGCTCGTAACTGATGACAACTCAGGTAAAGGATTTTTCTTACGCATGAAAAAGTTAGTAAGCAAGCAAGTAAGTAAGAGGGTCCTTCAATAACAGGGTATTCGTCGGCATCTTTGTTTGGCTGGTGATGTCGGTCTGTTTAAACAGTACTATGGCTCGTGAGAGGTACAAATATAGATACAAATTCAATCATTTCCGTATTAAACTGTTCTGGAATCTAATACGAGACTCTTTTTCCAGAGGTGCAGAGGGGAACCGGCAGACAAAGACGTGTACCAAGGAGTGGACCGCTCAAAGAAATACACCCGCCGGGAAAACATTTTGAAATCATCGGCGATTATACACGATATTTTAAACGGTTTAAAATACGGGGGCGTGAAACATCATTACGAATTCGCAAACCTGCCTCCGGAGTTAGTGTGGTAGCCTGGCCCAACGGAGCATTTCGCGATCTCTTAACGCACATCACGAGCTCCTGCGAGGGAGGCGATTATGTCGGTATTTCGTTTACAGCGAATAGTCTGGCCCACGGGCCTGTGTGGTTATCTTTCCGGCCGGCCAGGGATTATATATTTGAAGATATCTGGCAATTGATAAGCAGCGTGGCGCAGAGTGCATCATCTTTAAACATCGATGACGCGTGCACGATAAAAATGTGCGCTGTCAAGGGGGTCGAAGGGCGCGGTCGGAAAGGTCTCACACACGAGGGTGTTGCAAAGCAATCTATCCTCTCGATCTGGAATACCGACAATCTATGTTTACCGCGTTCACCGGTGACAGCTCTAGCATTCGCAGAACGAGGAGAAGTACGGTCGGGCAGCCTACATGATAAATGGCAGCGTATTAGGCAAATTAATGGAGTTGTACAAAAACAGGCGGCACTTGAACTTACGCGAGAGGCAGATGTTCGCGTACCTGTAGAAGGGTGTGGTGTATATGAGATTGCGCGCTATCAGGATTATTTGGTGCGAGACGGCTTTGCAATTGTCGTTTAAGAATTTTTAACTTTGGTTCGCGGGGAGGAGCCTCTATTTGACGGGAGACAGCGTGTTCTGGACAGCATAGGCTCAATTCAGCACACCCTGGACATTTTGTATTACGAGCGCTCACATCATTTCGAGCCTATTCTAAACCTCAGAGCAGCCGTCGGCAGTAGAGATTTCTGTTCCTCGTCTAATACAGCATATCGGCGATTCGGTCATAGATGTTCAAAAAAAAATGTCCTCGGTGCTGGGGGCTACAGACCTGTGATACACGCGAGCAATCAGATGTGAAGTATCCAACCGCGATTTTTTCGGAGAGGCCGGTTTACAGAGACATAAGGCACCGCTGGTGACCATGAGACGCAGAAAGGTTAGCATTTGTAAGTCGCTCAAACGCTGTCGTAACTGCTTTCGAACAATAAGGCCTTTGGAAAAAAAAGAGAAGCATATATGTCGGGTAGGTTTCTGCAAAACGTGCAAATCCCATCAGCCAAGTAATCATCTGTGTTTCATGAAACCGGTTCGCGGTGATTCAGAATTTAAAAAAATACTCTTTATTTTTTACGATTTCGAAACACAGCAGTGCACACCTGTGAAGGGTGATGCAACTACGCTTGTATACGAGCCAAATCTTTGCGTAGCTCATCGCGTTTGCACGTTTTGCTGTGTTCACGACTCTATAACCGAACCGTGCGAGCATTGTGGAGAACACGAATTTGTATTTAGCCACAGCCCCGTAGCACAGCTTGTCGAATTAGCCATGCAGCCGCTCAAAGGTTTTGCGCGTACAATCTGTATTGCACATAACGCAGGGGGTTTTGACGCTCAATTCATCCTACGTTATTTCATCGAAGAGAAAAAAACTCAACTCCCCACCTTAATTATGAACGGGAAAAAAATTATTACGATGCGCATCGGAAAGGTCACATTTCTCGACGGCCTGAATTACTTCCATATGCCTCTGAGCGGTTTATCGAAAGCCTTTGGGCTTACCGGTGCTATTGTTAAAGGCGCTTTTCCACATTTGTTTAATAGGCCGGAAAATCAGAATTACGTAGGCAAACTACCGCCTGTCGAGTATTATTCTCCCGATACGATGCGTGCCGATGAGCGCCAGAAATTTCTCGATTGGTATTATGAAACGAAAGACAGCGATTACGTGTTCATTTTAGCGGAAGAGCTTGTCAATTATTGTAAGACAGATGTTACGATATTGCGTCGCGCATGTATGGCTTTTCGCAAAATGATCATTAACAGTGGTCGCGTCTGTTCATTTGATGAAAGCAAAACAATAGCATCAGCCTGCTTCAGAGTTTTTCGAAAAAAATTCTTGAAAGACAATACAATCGGTATTATACCTACGGGGGGATACAGATTGGCTCATAATCAATCGAAAAAAGCAATTTCATGGCTATCATGGAGGGAGCACACGCCAGGTGTTCGTATTATTCACGCAGGCCGATCACGCGAATTCAGAATACCTCAAAATCTCTTGGTAGACGGCTACTACGAGACTCCTAACGGTGCGCATATATTGCAGTTTCATGGCTGCTATTGGCACTGCTGCCCACACTGCTATCCCACAAACAGAGACTGTCGACAAAGCGATGGAATATCCACGCATGATCGTTTCGAGAGAACAACTGCTGTAGCTGATAGAATTCAAACGCGCGGGTATTTGCGCACGGAAATTTGAGAGTGCGAATACGACCGCTTGTTAAATCCCACTGCCGAGATGAGGAGTTTTCTGCAGGATAATACTTTAGTTACAACAGAGCCTCTCAATCCACGCGATGCTTTTTTCGGTGGACGGACCGAAAATATGGTTACGCTCTACGACGTTGACGATACGGAAAAAATACGCTAGTGGACGTTTGTTCTCTGTACCCGTATATCTGTAAGTTCGGTAAATACCCCGTGGGTCATCCGAAAGTATACGTAGGTAAAGAGTGCATGGAATTGACAGGTCCTGATAATGCCGATCTCACTCTCGTTGAGGGTCTCGTAAATTATACCGTTTTGCCGCCTCGTAATATTTATCATCCCGTATTACCAGTACGAATGCATCATCGATTATTATTTGCTCTATGCCGCAGCTGTTGTAAAATTATGAATAAGGGTGAATGTACACACGAAGAGCCTGTACAGCGCGTGTTCGATGGTACATGGGTTGTCGACGAGTTGCGAAAAGCCGTGTCGTGCGGGTATAGAGTAATGGACGTGACTGAAATTCGGCAGTATAAAACGACTCAGTTCAATCGCAATACGCAGAAAGGGGGCCATTTCGTTGAATACATAAATACGTTTTTAAGGATCAAACAAGAAGCTAGCGGGTCGCCCGACAATTGCTCCGAAGATAACGTCGCACAAGACCGCTATATAGGTGATTTCGAACGATCCGAAGGAATTAAGCGAAGCCGCGAATCCATACCTAAAAATCCGGGGCTACGATCTGTAGCAAAGCTGTGTCTCAATTCATTTTGGGGAAAATTTGGACAGCGAGAAAATTTACCGCAGACAGAAATAGTTTCGATGCGTAAAAAGCTCATGGAGCTGTTGACTACCCCAGAGTACGAGATCATGGGCATTTTACCCGTAAATAACGAAGTATTGTATGTAAGCTACACAAAAATCAGTGACGCTATTATACCATCAAGCATAGCGAACGCCGTAGTAGCAGCATACACCACAGCTCAGGCTCGCCTGAAACTTTATAGCTACTTAGAGCGGTTGGATCGTCGTGCATCGTACTGTGATACCGACTCAGTAATTTACGTATCGAATGAAGAGAAAGACGAGTACGAGCTTCCAACAGGCCAGCTTTTAGGGGATCTCACAGACGAGCTGAGCACATCCGGGGATGGTAGTTATATTAGAAGTTTCATTTCAGGCGGTCCTAAATTTTATTCTTTTATCGTGTGCACCCCCAATGGCGAGGAAACAGAAGTATGTAAAGTAAAAGGGATAACGCTTAATTTTGCGAACAAGGGGCTAATTAATTGCAGCTCGGTACGCTCTTTCATAACTGGCGAGAGAGACGAACCTGTTGTGCTACGGTATGACGCTATACGCCGCACGGCATTTCATCAGGTCATCACACGTCCTGAAACAAAATCATGCAAGCCATCGAGCGTTAAACGAAGACGAGATGGCGAATATGGCACCCTTCCTTACGGCTATAGAGAATAAGAGTTTTCGTATAAAATTGTATAAATAATGTATATAAATAAAGACTTTATGTTACTGTGTATATTCGCCTTTTCATATTCCATTAAAAGGACTCAGAGCAATTAGACAGACCTTTTCGTACCCTATATATGTTTCAGGTAATACGAGGATTGTACTCACTCGCTGAGATGGATACGCGGTGGAAACATCCTTGGACAGCGATGGTTTGTGGGCCTACGGGCTGTCGTAAAACATACTTTGTGGAAAACTTTTTGAAATTCATTTCGAGTATGAATAGCGAGCCCTTTGCGAGAATCGTTTTTTATTATTCCGAATGGCAGGTGGCGTACACCGAGTACGGTTCTTGGATACAATTTCGCGAAGGTTTGCCACAATCTTCGGATTATGCAAGCGATCCGCGCACAAAACTTATAATTATTGACGATTTGATGCGTGAGGTATCGAACAATAGTGTTGTCGATCTCTTCACCAAGGGTAGTCATCATAAGAATTTGAGTGTGTTTTTCATAATGCAAAATTTGTTTCATCAAGGTCACATGCAACGGGATATATCGCTGAACGCTAATTATTTAGTAGTTTTCAAAAATCTGCGAGATCGCGCTCAAATACAACACCTGGTGCGCCAGGTATATCCGTAAAACCCACGCTTTTTACAGGAGGCCTATCACGATGCAACGTTCGAGCCGCATGGTTATTTGCTACTCGATTTGAAACAATCAACACCTGATAACTGTAGATTTCGCACCTGTATTTTTCCCGACGATCCTCATCATTTTGTGTACGTACCGCGAAAAAAGTTGAAAAGCAGCTGCAGTGCTGGCGAATTGCCAGTTCAGCGCATGTAATGCCGTCTAAAGGACCGTCGCGTTACGATAAATGCATCGTCATATTAAGCGCGTTTGAACAAACCAGCACGATACGAAGAGAGTCTGACGTGCGCAAATCAAATTCAAGCACTACTCGTTGTATTTGTCAGTGTGCGTGGCGCATTCTTAAGGGTAGCGCTATTCCGAAGACTCCACTGTACAAAAGAAGTTAAAAGAAGGGATACATCTAGACGATCGACAGTTCCACACGCGTAATGGCGCGATGTGCTTCACCGCTCTGCAAAAAGCACGTTGCAATATTGCGAGCTCTTCAGCATCTCAATAAGGAGCAGCGCGAGGCTATTTTACGTAAAGCAGACCCGGGTATCATTCGCTGTATTTGTGAGTGCGCCTTGAACGTTCTTTGCCGCAACGTGGCTCTGAAAGTCGATCAAAGAAAAAAATTACGTCGGTATGCCCCCGTTCTGCGCCGTTTAGCCTCAAAAAAGGCTGCTGGAAGAGTAAGAAACGATTCGTAATTCAGAGCGGTGGGTTTCTACCTCTCTTACTAGCGCCAATACTAGGCACTGTTCTATCGAATTTGATTGGTGGTCGTGGATAATGGAGCACGCAAGAAAAATGGTACTCGTACCGGAGGAGCATCTAGCGCAGCTGCGCTCGCAAAGTTATAATCAGCCAGCGTTTAGCACGCCTACGTCTCAAACGCGCCCAGCGCAAGGAATTGTTGCTACGCTAACTAGATTGGATACAGAAATGAATGAGATTTTGAAATCTAAAGCGTACAAGGATGAGAGGGAAAAGTGGGCTTCATACTCGACTGTACTACAACGTTATCTCCATTTCGTCGATGACGAGAGAGCTCAGCAGTACCGAGCGCTTATGAAGAATACATATACTGCAGAGCCTGGTTGTGGTAAAGAAGAAATCGGTAATGACATGAACGATTCAGTCATCATTGAGAGTATTACCGGCCAAATTTCGCATTAAAGCGAAGCTGCTACTTCGCCGGTTACGCGACGCACCACGGGCTAATCTTTCTTGGGATTCTGCCGGGGTCGTGTCGGTCGGCAGAAAACCAATCAAGGACTCAAATATTGTTGATCTCGTTAATGACGCCATGATGGCGCGGAAAATACCTAAACCAGCGGGGCGCGGTTCTTTTGCCAGATTTCTGAGAGCCATGCAGACAGCGCGAGAATTCATTGGCAATGAGGAGTTGTGGATGGAGTCAAGAGCTAGCTCAACACTGCTACAATCGCAGATCGACGATAGCAGTACAGGCAGCGAGGGAACAGGCGAAATGAGTCAGTCATCGTTTTTCAGTGGTCGTGACAACAGATCACCGGCGCCACAGGCAGATAGCCCCCGACAGAGTGGCAGTGGTTATTATAATAAGAAAAGACGTGTAACCTGGGCTAACCTGAAATTATAATCATGAAAACCTTAGAAAAAGTGTACTTTAATCCAGTCCATGAAGCATCATTTTCAGGCGCCACCGACTTGTTACATCAGGCGTGTCAGAAGAAAATTTCCAAGATAAAGGTTCTGCATTGGCTTGAAGCACAGGATGCTTACACGAAACACAGGCCCGGGCGTCATCGCTTTCAGCGGCGTTTTTATAACGTACGGAACATTGATGATTTTTGGGAGGCTGATCTCGTAGATCTTCGCTCGGTTAAGGCTTATAATGATGGCTATGTTTACCTCCTCGTCGTTATAGATGTTCTTAGTAAATTTGCATGGGTTCAGCCTTTAGGCGACAAGACCGCTGCATCTGTGGCTAAACCGTTTGACCTCATTTTATCTAAAAAAAATAGTAGCGCTCGATCGCCCGTTTGCCAACAGACCGACAGGGGTAAAGAATTTATCGGCGCTGTATTTCAGACCCTCTTAAAGAAAAAGAACATTCAGTTTCGTGTTGCGAGAAACCCCGATATAAAAGCGGCTATTGTCGAGAGATTCAATAGAACGCTGAAAGAAAGAATGTGGCGGTATTTCACGTATTCTGGACAAAAACGTTACCTTGACGTTCTGCAGAACATCGTTTTGGCCTACAACCATTCCACGCATAGTGGTATAAAAATGGCTCCTGCCTCTGTGATGCTCGCTACAGCCGCTAGGGCTCGGCATAACCTGATGCAGCGCTACAAGAGAACAGAGCATTGCTCTCCTAAATACAATGTGGGCGACATCGTACGTATCAGTAGCGCGAAGGCAGCCTTCGCAAAAGGTTACGATGGTGGATGGAGCAGCGGGCTATTCAACATTCACCGTGTATCACGCAGTATTTGCCCCGTGATATACATCCTGGGTAATCTCCACGGTGAGGACATTAATGGTATATTTTATGAGGCTGTGTTATCGAGAGTGCAAACGA
Source organism: Dyspetes luteomarginatus (assembly GCA_963669185.1). Classification (NCBI taxonomy): domain Eukaryota; kingdom Metazoa; phylum Arthropoda; class Insecta; order Hymenoptera; family Ichneumonidae; genus Dyspetes; species Dyspetes luteomarginatus. The sequence goes on from OY769912.1 coordinate 3,108,462, forward strand.
AGAAGACTAAGAGAAACGGCCGGTAAAATAAAGGACGAGTTTTACATTGTTTTACCCAGCAACAGTATTATGAGTTATTATCCCGATAATGTGACAACACGGTATACCACTCATTTACCGCAATGTGTGTCTCTCCCTGGCAGCTGGCCCGTTTGTTTAGCGGAAATACACATACCCATGACAATTTTGCATGTATTCTCCGAGGGTAAGCGGAACTTCATTAATATCGTAACGAACATTACAACACCGGGCGTTGATGCAGACATCGACTATAAGGTAGATCGTATCTGCGTACCACCAGGCGTATATCATAGCATAGAAACATTACTCGAGACTATTAACGAAATACCCTGTGTTGCGGGCCACCTGAAATTTCAGTACGCTCACAACGGCTATGTGACGGTGATGTGTATCTGTGAATCATGTAAGAGCCTGGAGCACTCCTTCTACTTCTCCGACGTGCTAAGCAAGGTTTTAGGATTCACTCAAGCTAAGGAAGGGGTAGTAGTTCAGAGAGAATACGCTGCTCAGAGACCCGCCAATCTACCCAATGGGACACCCGATATGATGTACGTTTATAATGACATCTGTGAACTCTATATCACTGGCGATGTGCACACGCCTTTGCTACGCGTTGTACCAGCCGCTACCGCTGATAACCGTAATTACGGGTCTGTTAAAACAAGAAGTTTCTCACCACCACGCTATGTTCCTCTATTATGCACTAGTTTTCAAACAATAACCATTGATATAAGAGATGAATTTGCCGAGCCGATACCATTCGAGTACGGGACGCTGACGGTGACGTTAGAGTTCAAACGTACCGATTAACTTGAACTGCTCTAAACTGGATTACTATGACGAATATTTTGATATGCCAACGGGCGGTGGTGGTGGTGGTGCTCGAACAGGTTATGGGAGTATCAGCCATGTGTATATTGGCTCACCGAATCAACGAGGTCACGGCATTGGAAGTTTTCCAGGGGGCCTCTTTCGCCGTTTAATACCGCTCTTGAAACAAGGTGCTCGGACTGTCGGTAAAGAGGCCCTCCGCTCGGGTATTAACATGGCCACGGATATCATGCATTCCGGCATGCACCCAAGAGAAGCATTCAAAACGCGCCTGCACAAGTCCGGGGAAAATCTGAAGCGTAAGGCTGAAGAAAAAATTAGTACGCTCATGAAGGGCTCCGGCTATAAAGCTAGTAAAATTAATAAACTGATGCATTCTCTTGCTGAGAGCGCATCACGACGCACCGGTGGGAAAAAAAGAAAGAAGACCGTGAAGTCGCGCAAACGTTCGGGCAGTGTGAAAAAGAAGCAGAGTAAGAGGAAGCCCGTGAAAAGAAGACCGACAAAACCAACCGTCAAGAGACGTAACAAGAAATCAAGAACACTGAGGGATATTTTTGCTTAGCATAAACTGAGAAAATGGCGTTCCTGCACGCACACTCGTGTGAGCGTCTTAAGTCGGAACTTGAACTATTTACACTACCACCGACCCAGACAACAATTGAGGGGACACATTCAGTGTATTATAAGCCAATCTCATCGTTGACGGACGATTCGCCGACAGAGTTTGTCACACCGGGGCAGGGGGATGAGTACATTGATCTTGCACATACCATGCTGAGCATGCGTGTTAAGCTAGAAACTTCGGCCACAAGGGAGGACGAGCTCGTCAAATTAGGACCAGTCAATAATCTTCTGCACTCAATGTTCAACCAGGTCGATGTATTTTTGAATCAGAAGCTTGTCTCACCTCCTAACAATGCCTATGCATATAGAGCGTACATTGAAACACTTTTGAATTACGGGCATGCTGCGAAGACCTCGCATCTTACGAGTGTTCTATGGTATAATGATACAGCTGGTAAAATGGATGATACGGGCGATGATAATAACGGTCTTGTGTCCCGGCGCGCTGTATTAGGTAAGAATAGAACAATCGACCTCCTCGGCCATTCGCACTGCGATATCTTTAATCAAGAGAGGTTTTTGCTAAACGGCGTTGAAATGCGTCTGTGGCTCGTACGGACCAATAATGCTTTTTGTCTCATGAGTTCTTCGAAAGAATGCACGATACGTATTACAGAGGCATCGCTGCTTGTACGTCGCGTTAAGATAGCTCCAGGCATACTTTTGGCTCATGCAAGAGCTCTGTCCAAATCTACAGCAAAATATCCTTTGACGCGTGTCGAGGTTAAAGCGATATCGATGCATGCAGGGGTACACGGGGATACTCTTGATAATGTCATATTGGGCCAGTTACCCAAATGTATAATTGTCGGTTTTGTCGATAATAAGGCTTTCAACGGTGATCGCGCCATGAATCCATTCAATTTTCAAAATTACCAAATTAATTATCTTTCTTTGTATGCGGACGGCTTGCAAATACCGTCAAAGCCTCTACAGCCAGACTTTATAGATACTAATATGTGTGTGGACGCCTATCATACATTATTTTCCGGTACAGGTATTCACTTTCTCAATGAGGGTAATTGTATTTCACGCTCAAGCTATCCGTGGGGTAATTGTCTCTTCGCATTTGATCTTACACCCGATCTCTCGGCCAATAGTAGCACTCATTGGAATCTGGTGAGACACGGTAGTGTGAGGATAGAAGTACGCTTTGCGGGAGCCCTAGCTTCAACAATTAATTGTATTGTATATGCTGAATACGATAATGTGTTGGAGATCGACTCATCACGGCAAGTGGTCATGGACTTCAGCGGCTGATGAGAGAGAAGCGCCTTCAGTTTGCGTCCATCGTTTGGAGTGTGACGGTCGAAAAAAAAATATTTCATCATGAATATCGTTATTGATATACAGGGAATGAGGAATAAAGATAATCAGTTTATACCTAAAGAAGTAGCTGTCATCTCGGTACAGACTGAGGACTTTGATCATTGGCTTGTAAAACCGCCCTACGCGTATGACAAATTGTCACCCTCTGTAAAGAGACAAAACATGCGCCTATGCGCTGATATTCATGGTATAGAATGGCCTGAAGGTGATATATCATTACATTTGCTGGACGCAAATCTGAAGAGAATTGCGACCCAGGCTGTACGGATCTTTACGAGAGGCTCTGAGAAAGCGTCATACCTAGCTCAGCTCGCGGGGTGTTACATTATAAATCTGGAAGAAGATGATGAGGCTCCTCCATTCCGCCACATGCCACGAAGTGATACACGCTGCATGTATCACGGTGTGGTAAATAAAAAACGCACATACAAATGCGCTCTGAACAACGCTACCAGGATCAAAGCATGGCTCTGTCATAGCGAGCAAATCGCCTCCTTAGGGGAGTATAGAACTACTACATCGTGGCACGTCGGTTTGCCAGAGTACGCGTCAGAAGAAGAAGAAGAAAAGCCCTTGGGCCATGGACAGTCTTCAAATTCTGCAATCTCTCCAGAACATAAAGGATCATACGGTGGGCGTGTACCCAGCAGATCGTATCCTGAGGGCGTGGACGAAACCGACGGCATTCGGTTGTTAACACCGATGGCCACAAACTACCAGGGGCCCACTGGATCGCCATGTACGTCGATCGAAATGGACACGGATGGTTCTTCGACAGTTACGGACTACCACCAATCATTCCGCAGCATCTCGCTCGTCTCCGAAGAAACTGTAGATTCTTCCGCTGCAACGCAACGCAGCTTCAAGGCCCGAATTCAGAATGTTGCGGACAGTAACGGAAACGATAAAATAGTGGATGAGTATTATAATGCGTATGTCACGTACGACGAAATTTTTATAGTTAATTCTAAGATCTTTTACCCATATTCTGCGTTCTCGAAAAACCACAGTAACATAGCCATCACAACCAACTATACATAATATTGAAACATTTCACGACTTATTCTCACTAGGAGTGCTACTTACCACCTTTCTTTCTCACACCCATGGCTATGCCATGTTAGTTGTACACATAGTAATGTAATACACGTGTTCATCGACCAAGACATCATAGGTCTATTCGACTGCTCTCTAAGAGAGCGACAATAAAAGTTATTTTGGAAAGAACACCAATAGTAAGCCTAGAAGTCACTCGCGCATCTGTGTCACTTGAGCGACAAACTATAATATCTAATTTTTATTGCCGCTCCAGGAAGCACCACAATTTCTGAGAAAGACGAAATAAGCCTACTACATCTATGTCCAAATTTGTAATAGTTGTCCCCCACTTAGCCACTTTTCCCATTATAAAAACACCACCCGCTTTTCCTTCAGCAAGTTCGTCCATCTCAGAACTTCACCGCGGCGTAACGCTGCCTGTCTCCAGGTCTTCTGTAGAAGAGAGTGAATCGGGTAGTAGCTGGTCGCCTTTATATTTAGCAGGAGTGTCAAGATCACACTTCTATATTTCTCAAATCATTATATATTTATACTCTGTCCGCGATTCCGGGTCTTCTGTAGAAGAGAGTGAATCGTTGTCAATATAAAAGTATCAAGCCTATACATAAAGGTGAATTGTAAAACTATAAAAGTACCAAGCCAAAGAATACCAAAAGTAAAACATAAAGTCACATAAAGACTTCTAAAAATCGAGAAACATAGATTACGACGTAATAATCATAATAAATAAAAAGGGTTGTAAAACCCAACTCAACGCTCAAACAAACGATAGACACCTCTCCGATAAGGTAACTAAACGATTTATATTAACGATTATAATGTTAACGGAATTGATCACGAATGTAACGAATGTACTCAACTAATCACGTTGCATTTATATTCAATAAATATATCTCAATTGTGTGCATAAAGTTGGACCTTATACTTCTTTATTCAGTAGAAACTAAACTATTCAAATCACCTAGTCGAAACTAACAAGATCGCTCGAGGTCTTACAGCGAACATTCCCACTCCCCTATTGATCCATCGTTTTAAATTATCGATTAGGATTAATAAATAGAGTCAACGTTTACCGCTCGACGTTTGATTCGAATTTTCGTGCGCCTTCGAACGTAACACGTATATCGATAAGTACAGCAAATCTCCGGGTGCAGTTTCTAATATGAATGGTTGCGCTGGTGGGGGGTATAGAAATAAGCATCTACATTGTATACAGAACTGCTGTTCCCGTGTACGATAATAATAAAAAGTGACATTGAAATTTTACACTTTTTTCTACCGTTCCTTGAACTGCGATCACGTACCTTAGAGTCAGCATTCTTTTGGGTCCAAAAGTCGCTTTCAACGACTATCATATTTTCGAACATCGCATGCGTCAAACCAACGATCTTTCGAAGGTTTGCAAAAAAAAAAAAAAAATGCTGATTCCATAGGGTATCATATATAGACGATCAGATTTCTTTTTGTCTTTGTTATGTCTAACAAAAATAAGTAATCTTTATAGGGAACCATATTCAGACGATCAGATTTCTTTTTGTCTTTGCTATGTCTAACAAAAATGAGTAATCCTTGTAGTGGGGGTCTAGTGGAGGGGCAACTGCAGAGTATAATCTAGAGCTTGGAGAACGACCATCATTCGCGATCGAACCAGTGGTCAGATATCGAAGTAAAACTCCAAAGACTCTCTCATTTGCTATCGTTTGAGGTGTCTGCAAAGAAAACGACGCGAATTAAAACGGCGGATAGAAGCGCTTTTACAAGACATCACGTCTATAAAAACAGTAATACAAGCGAGATCGCAATTTCTCTCTTTAACACGAAAATTTGACGAACTCAATATTTACGATGGATTTCGCACGAATCAACAAAGTGGGTCAGACGGCGGCCTTTCTACCGGTGAAAAAGTTATCAGAACTAGAGCTCGAAAAAAGACTACAATATCAGCAATATAAGAACTGTTCAAACTAAATGGGGTTCACGTACCGTCATCGATGTGGAAAACGTATTTGCGTGTTTCCTGCCAGCCAGATTCGTCAAGCTGTTCGAAGAAGACGATCATCTATTTCAACAGCTGATAGTCGCAGCCCGTGAAAATAATCTGGCGGTGCAATATCACGGTACAAAATTCAATAATTTGGAATTCAAGCCGTCTACAAAACATTAAGCCCTGCGAAGTCTGCGAAACGTGCCGAGAATATACGTCCGCTATTGGGGTCGTTCGCATATAAGCTAAATAATTTACGTACGGTACGTTACGGTCTGTGATTAGGTTCATATGTGATATCCACGGCTGCTTAACTCTAGACGACGCTTCTTGGCACGATTTTCAAAATCATTTCAACACCATCGCAGAGTTCTTTGGCGACATAGAGGCGGAAGAAGAAGAAGAAGAAGCGTGTATGGCGAATATACCATTCGGTCATAATTACATTTTACAACGTTATAAATGCACGAAACACATTTGTGTAATTATTCAGCGCGTAAATGAACCGTGCGCGGACCCTACATATCGTTCGTTTCCGCTTTTCTATCTCACAAAAGAACAATTCGTTTTACTCACATTCTTACAAACCAGCATAAACAGAAATATTTCATGGCTTCATCGTGTTTGCAACGTGGTGACAGCTTGCAGAGACTCTCTTGTATACACAATAGCATCAGAAATATCCGTTTTCACGAGTTGCATAGGACGTAATATTCGCACAAAGCGTGCGAAAATACGAGTGAGAGCTATCCAAAAAGTAACAACGTCAAAAAACTCATATAGTGAATTACCTGCTTATAGAAAAGCAACGATAATTGACAATCTATTGAAACACCATTTGGATCACATCGTTAAAACTGTTATAGCCTGTAAGGAATAAATCTCATTGTATTTTCTCATTGAATAAAGCATTACGTATATTTAAATGCAAAAAAAATGTATATAAAAAATATTAATAAACTAATAAAAAGAAAAAAATATGGATTATTATTATTATTTGAATAATAATAATAATCGGACCGCTCTGGCTAGCCCGCAGAACACTCCCCCCGCCACCTCTCCCCATCATGGCCTCACCACGCTGGGAAAAGAGGCTCCGGCGTTGGGGAAAGTGGAGGGGATAGAAGTAGGGATCGTCAAAGTGGTCCACATACTACTCCCAGCATATCGTGCATTCAGTTTTCTTGTTGCGATTATTGCGCTTCAGTTCCCTCCTCTCCTTGCAGTGTATCGGGCCACGAGTGCGCCGCGGTGACCGTCCGCGTTCCCCTTTCCCTCCGTTTAAATTCTTATCGCGCGACTCTTTCCCGTTTCAATTCGCGCGTCATTTTTCCCCAGTTTTATTAAGCATAATTATCAAATCAGTGATTCTCGCACAAAACCTCACAGAGGTATCAATTAAGAGACTGTTGCGACGGAAAACCGCCCCCCTGAGACCTCCCCATATCCACAAGCTGGCCGATAGCCCGCGCGTGAGAGCGAGAGAGAGAACGAGCTTCTGAGAGCGTGCGTGTGAAAGAGAGAGGATATTGAGTGTACGCGAATACCGAGAGCGTACGACAGGCAGTTATGCCTTCCGAAAAATAGCTGGCACCCAAGGCCGAGTATATTGCTTTGATTTCAAGCTTTGTTCCGAATTTTCGAGATTTGCGTCCGAACTATCTCGTAGAAGCTATTCCTGCGACCCCTCAAATATTGTATTATAATTTTCGTTTTATATTATTCCTCTTTGCGTTAGACCTGCGATATTATATTTCTTCTTTTTTTTTTTGTTCTTGTATTATTTTATTATCAAGTTTTCCCCGGCGAATGTTATTTTGCGTTCCTTTTGTTGCGTTATCATTTCTTTTCTTTATCCCTATTTTTATCTTATTAATTTCGTTTTGCTTGCGAGTAAATCCCGGGCAGCCGAGAACCACGCCGACGAGAAATTCACAGTCATTGCAACTACATTTTTTTTAAATTATAATAAACACATATTATTGTTATTTTTCTGGTGTGCATTTCTTTTGCAAAAGTTATTCCCCCACCCGTTTTTCCCTCCATTCGTGACCATCGGCGCGATAGTATATATATCGATTTGTGTGCATGTGTGCGTGTGTGCGTCCGGGCGTGTGTGACCATGCACAACGTATGTATAAACAAACACACACACACACACACATTAGTTGATTTACATATATGTGTATATATAACTTAGTTCGCGCGTCCAGGCAGTATGTGTGAATATGTGTGTGTGATTATACATACATTGTGTGGGTTCATATAAAGCTGCATACGTATGTATGGATTTCCGCGTATGGAGAGAGATAAAGAGAAAACACGATTTTTTTCTAAGAACGCTTTGCCGAAACAAAGTAGTCGAATAAACTGATTGTAATCAATTTTATTATAACAATTGTCCGCAATCGCTGGCACAATTATTATTTACATTATTTGCAAATGTAATTTTTTTAATTTTATATAAATAACAAAATGACAGTAATTATTTTAATTACAAACTAAAAAATGTTAGTCGATAAATTATTTATATTATATTTATCTATTATTCAATCTAAACAAAGTTTCTATAATTCAAAATTTATATTATTTTAACCCCTATTGCATCATGAGCCTTGAAATCTAAATTAATTAAAGGTATTATCATTATTCTAAGAAATAAAACAATCTACAATATTTAATTCATATTATTTTTAATCATTATTATCTTTGTAAAATAAATAATTAACATATCATTACAAAATATTTAATCGACGATAATTATACAATTATCTTGCGATTTTCGTAATTCATGCAACGCACGAAAAAAAGTCTGACAATGAGCTTCAGGTGCCCGATGGGTATGGGGAAGGTATAAAGTATATCCAGCGAATGCATTCTCTTGGATACCTAAAACACCTTTACTTTACATATCAAATGAAAATGCCTAAGCCACATAGCCTACTGCGGCGGTCTCTCTCTCTCTCTCTCTATCCCTCTCGCGCTCTCTCTCTCTCTTTCGCTCTGTAGCAAAAGGCCCGGGAGACAGAAGCACTTGGCTCTTCTCCCCTATTACTATATACTGCCAACGAAGATTGAGGTCTATAGAAGCACAAAGCCTATAGCCCGCTTGGTTCCAATTTTTTAGTGAGTCAAACATGCGCTAGGAGGCTCTAGTGTCGACCGATCGATATGCTCCGCCTTCTAGCTTCGACGCTCGCAGCCATCTGGCTACGGTGGGGTCACGTAGCTTCCCCTGACTTCCCTCTCTGTGGCTTCCCCTACCGTCCCTCATTGTGCACCGCTCGACGACGCACGGCGGCGGACTTATTCTTACGAACAATGACTAGATCCACACGACGAGCTTTATTCCAATTTTACTAACATCGATGTACTAAAATCGAGCGTAATGCGCGGTGTAAATAGCGTATTATACTCGAATTAACAACGTACGTCTAAACCGGAGTAAATTATTGAAACCCAAACCTAAGAACACCTAATCCAAGCGGGGTACACAACATAAATATTATAATGCTCATTCAATATTCAATCAGTTACGCTCGCGTAGTTGGTAGAGCGACAAGATACGAGTCGGACTGCGCGCGATCGAGACCCGGTTTTTTTTTTTTTTTTTTTTTTTTTTACCTGATTATCTTTCAACCAACGATTTCACATATTCACTAATTTTCATACACTTTTCACATTGAACATAGACATTTTTGTGTGAAATATGGAATTTTTATTTCAGTTTTATAACATTATAGAAACAAACTAGGAACTACGAAGAAAATACAATGAATGGAATGTTTTGTTGTTTCATTAAACAACGACCGCCAGATATTGCTCACATAGAAAAATAATATTACGGTGAGCTTGCAGGGATTACAATTTAGGTTGTTATTTTCAGTCCTTTTGAGTACTTTGAAATAAGATAAAAATCTTGAGGAAAGTAACGGTATTGAAGATGACTTCAACTTTAAATAATAATACCAAAATTTTATAGTCAAATTAGTTTAAAAAAATGATATCAATATATTTGCCGGAAACAAATATTTTTTTACTCACCACATGGATTCCCTGATTTTCCTGATACATTAGATGTTTTTCTCAATTTTGAAATTTTCATATTCAAAAATCGAAAAATTGATGCAACGTTGCAAATTTCGGATATGATTCCATAGAGAAATTTCATATTACACATTTTAATTTTTAAGATCACTGAACAAGCAGTGATTTAAATGCAGTCTGTTATAATACGCAAAAACTGATATTTCGAAATTGAGAGAAAATTCTCAAAAAATCAATGTATTCGGAAAAATCAGGGAATATCTTTCGTAAGTGAAAAAAATAATGATTTCGGTCAATTTTTGAATAAATTCTTTTTAACCAATTTTTTAATAACTTTTTGGTCTTATTACTATTAAAAATTAATGTTATCATTATTTGCAACGAGGCTAGTCTTTCTTTGATTTTTATCGTGTCGCGGAGTGATCAAATTTTGGTTAAATCAAACTTTCATTCGGGTATGTATAGGTAATACAAGAAACAGCAGAAATGCCCACTCATAGCTAATCTTAGTTTACAACAGTTAGGCGAAATAATATGCAAGGCAACGGTGTGCAACCATGCGAAAAATAAAGTATAATTCCGAAATATATATATATTGCATATCAGAAAAGTGCATGACTAAATAACTAGAACAAAATATCCACTTTAGATACGAGATGATATAATAAATGTATGTTTTATTTATAGCATGTTTTTGGAGAATACTTCATTAGCAAAAGCTATACGAGTCCTATTATTAAACCGTTTATAGTCCTCAGTTGAATCTCATGATTCAACTTTTCATTCCAAAAGGCAGCTAATGTAAAATGTAAACTAAGATTACTCGATGAAAACCACGTGAAGGTGGTGGGTCTCTTGCATCGGCAGTGGGGACAATATCAAAATCACGAAATATGGTTAAGCGCGATAAGCGCGGCAGCGTGGCCTAGTACAAACAAAAGTATTGAAACAATTTTCAATGCAAATTCGTTATCACTTGCATTGACAATTCACACGGTAAAACAAACGAAATTGTGACATTGACCCCGGGAATGGAGAAGGACGGAGAATGGGTACAAGAATAGGAAGGTTGGGAATGTGTATGTGATGGAGTGTACGAGAGTATAGTGCTGAACAATGAAATAATGACGGTGGTAACGCATTATTTAAAGAAAAATGTCCTTATTAAAAACCACGTTTTTATAACTGGGATAATAAAAAATGTTACTCGGAACGGAGATATCTATTTCACCTCCAAAGTTTTTCAGTTCGTACTCTAATTCATGCATTTTGCGCGGGTTCGAATTAAACCCTCTCACTAACTGTAGACAATTTTAAATAGTGGGAGGTATTTAAGACATTTATCTTTCCCAATCCGAAACCAGGAATTTAAGCGAGAAGAATGTTTTACGATCGAAAGGAAATAGAAATGAAAATTTGCCAACGCGTAGTCACAATCAAGAATTAGTTAACCCGATGCTGAAGCAAATATTATGTATACCCCTCACCACCCTCCTGAATCGAACGGTAAAGAAATACAAGAAATTAAGACGTGTCAATTGCACGTCACTAACCTACTGATGAGTTAATTTCATCAACTTTGCGTTCGGCTTATTCCCTGCTGTACTCGCGTATATCTTTTTGGCTGCCTGATCTCGAAGGTCACGGGAGATCCACTTCAATTGGTTGTAAATGTTAACGCGCACAAAAAGTTGGGTAATATAATTTCTATGTTCCTGGCAGGGTCCATCAAGAAACCAAAAGTCGGCATGGGATGTTGACAAGGCGTTGTGAATAGAGGTCTCGAGATTTTTCTTCAAAGAAGTTCTGTACAACTGAGACGAAAAATTTGAAGTAAACACATTATACATAGTCATTACGACATCGTTGAATTCGTCTGAGGGGGCCTTCAAATTTCCAAGCTCGTGATTTTCTTTACAGTTATAGGCCTTCCAAAATATCAATAGCTCGTTTGATTGCTCATAATCTTGATTATCTTTTGTTGAAGTGACTTGACAATTAGAACAATTGAACTTTTTAACGCATTTGTTGATGAGATATCCAGCAACATACTTCATAGCGCATTTTTCGAGAGTAGCAGCACTTTCCAAACTTGCGTTATCTGGTACATCGTCATCATCGAGAACGCTGTTATCAATCACGTAGCGAACGGTTGGTTCTTGATCAACCCATGCATCGATCTTTTCCCTCGTTTCCTTGATTTTATCCGTGATCGGATCTTCGGCCGTAGGACTTTTTAAAATCCCGAGAAGCGCAGTTGACCGGTCGTCCTGACAATTCGTCCCCGCGGAGGGTTTTATCAAGTTCGCGACCATAGCATACTGCAGATTCCTACGAAAAGTCATTGCAGACGGATGTTTGTTGTCTCCTCCGCGATTCCTTAGAACCGCGAACAGATTTTCAATAGGATCCTGATGGACTCTCGAAGTCATGAGATACAGTGATCCCGACTCTTGCATGTTTTCCCAGAGTTGCAGCACGCTATTGATCGACAACACGATACCTCCGAAACACGGAGGTTTTTTGCCATGAACGTCGGTCCACTTTGCAATCCACAGTAAACTTTCTTCTAACGTTTGTTGCACCTGTGGTTCCTGAGATGACATCGCACGTTTCAGGGGATTTGGATTTATGCGCCCTTGGCTGTTCATGATATCAAAGACGTCGTTGAATTTCTTGCAAAAGTTTGAGGTGGCCGAGCAAGTGGGATGTTTCAATTCGCCTGTTAGCAATCCCGTACGTAACGCAGCAGACACAGATGCGCTGAAGACTTGTGTCGCGAGACTTACGTTCATTCGTTGAAACGCATTTGGATTAATATGGCGTCCAGTCAGCTTGGGTGCAGATCTACACCCGTTCTTTTCCTCGATGTCTCGCAATTCACGAATAGATCCCCACGAAACCGTGGCTCCATCGATCAAGAAATCTTTGATGAGCAAATTGTTGCGTACGCTCTTGATGAGGTGAGGAAAGTCGTACATGAAGAAATTTTTTCGGGAAACTCGCTAAATAAAGGGTTTTCGGCAGTCACACCAAGTCCAGTGAACGCCGACCGATTAGCAGAACCCTGGTCGCACACGGCTGCTTTTACGTCTAACCCGATTGACTGAAGTTTATCTATCACGCCCAAAATCAGTTTTTGTAAATTTTTGTTGTGCACGTTTCCATGTGAGACGACATAAGATAGCGGTTGCTTCCACGAGTACTTTAAGCCTCTCACCATGAATACAAGCGCGGAATTACCAGTGCCATTAGTCCGGCCAAGTTCGCCAAGGTTTTCGAAACCCTCGACAATATCGTCTTTAGAATTGTACTTGAGCAGTTGTTTAATGCTCATTTCGTCCCACATAAGAACACACTGTCGTTCGTCGTCTGTCATCATCTGTACTTTTGTCAGCAATCTAATAAATATCCCGCAAGTTATGCCAGGAGCTGATTCGAGGTTATTTACCCACGCCCTTATTGACGAAATACACGGCAATGCAAAACGCAGTTTCCCTTGAAGATACATGTATGCTTTGGGCGCTAAGTAAAACAAGACTAATGAAAATTGTTGCTCTTTGTCAGACCAGGCTACTTGCTTTCGATGGACGAGCTGCATTTGGAAAAAGGCTTGCTGATTTTCGTTCAATGATAGGAGAGATTTTGCAACAGTTACGTGGGTCGATGTTTGTTTCGCTGCATTTTCAAGTGCCTGGACTCTTCGTTTATATCTGATAATCCTCATTGGAAGGACTTTTCATAGGGATTGAAGCTTTTTTTATTTTTCGCTTACCTTCTGTGCCATAGCTTTGAAAATCATGCGGAGAAAAATGATTACTGCAAACTCGATGATTGTCGAGCTGCGTTGATCATAAATTTTCCAATTTCTTATTGCTACACCGTTTTATCCACTGGCGCAGTCTGTAAATGGATGCAAGAGATGCCAATATTCCACTGAGCCGAAAATTGTTACCATTCCTTGCGGCGTTAACAATTAATAAAGCGATTTCTGTGGAAATCAAAACGCGAGGCTCAGTGGATTGTTAATTCAAGAATGAGAATAGGGTAAACGCACTAGTAAATGAATGCTTGAGAGTCTGAGCCCTAGTGAACGAACACCTGTGTTCAAATTACGTAGATATACTTCGTGTGGAAGTGTTAATTTACTGGTGAGGTTACCCTACTAAATAAAGTGGCATGCACAATGCGATCTCGTAATAAGTCCGCATACATAATACGAAATGCTCATAAACATATATTATGCTTTTCTAAAATCTCCACCGAAAAAAGAGCTCATTTATACGTGATAAAATATTATGTAAAAAAAAAATCTGCGTAGCTATTCCCTAATCCAGGATCATCTTAAATATTGTGATGATCCTCCGAAAATATGTGCCCAATAAATTATAATCTTGAAAGTTTGTGCATCTGTAAAAATAAACTTTGGCACGCTGTCCTGTCTTATATATTGCATTGACAGAAAACTTTGTGAAGACTTTTTTCTTCGTTTTTTAATTATCTAATGCCACATGTTTTCAAAAAATTTATTCAGCTAATTAAAATCGTGTTTTTGCTAGTGTAATAGTTTAGCAGGTTGTCTCGTCTTATATAATACACTGACAATGAGAGTACAGTATGTAATGACTTTTTAATTTTTTTTTTCAACGTTTTTTAAAACTTTTTAAAGTTTTTTTCAACATTTGTCATTTTTTTTTCAAACATTTCTAAGCTTTTTTTCAACATTTGTCAAAATTCTTTTAAATATTTTAAAACTTTTTTTTAACATTTTTCAAATTTTTTTTCCCAATTCTTCTTCAAACTTTTTTTTTCAAAATTGTTTAAAATTTATTCAAAATTTTTAAAACTTTTTTTCAAAATTTTTTTAATATTTTTTTCAGCTAATTAATATCGTGTTTTGATTAGTTTTATAGTTTGGCACCTTGTCCTGTTCTATACAATGCGCCGAGGATAAACTGTGTGAGGACTTTATTCTTCAAAGTATGAAACTATCAAAAACGAGATTTTCATTGGCTGGAAATTTCGTAAACACATACATGAGAGAAAGGCATTGCAATAAGTTAAATAATTTATCATGCAACGGAAAAAAGCCTGAATGGCTGAAAAAAATTACTCGATGTCTTGGGCAAAACAAGGTAATGCGAAAATATTATACAATAAAAACACAGCGCGTGCAATTAAGAAAAGAAACAATGGAATTGCGACAGTATCAAGTGCGTTTGTAACTTATTAATATCGCGAATCATGCAATGATGTCTTTATTGACAAAATTCTACCGATGTGTCGGACGAAACGTCTATTCCAGTCCGGCAAAACAAGAGTCTGAGGACTTTGAACACATACTCGCACGTGCATGCGATAGGAATATACGCGGGAAAAGCTGATGAATGCCCCACTTTAGAGTGGGGCGTTCATCAGCCCCTACTCTTAGAGCGAGAGAGATCGCATCATCGAGCTAATCGTGAATGCGCGAGAGATAACGCCGTCAAGCTGATCGCGATTGCGAGAGATAGCGATAGTCCAATATCATCATTACATCTCAGTACGAGCAGGGGCCAATGCGTGACCTGCTCGTATTAACATGTTGCTCTCTCTCTCTTATAAAAACTTTTTTCTCTGATTTTTTATATTTTATTTATTGTGTATATTACAAATTGCATAATTGAAAAAAAATAAATAAATAATGACGCCGGGGATTGAACTACGGACCTCGCACATACAGAAGCAGCGCCGTACCAATTACCCCAACTTGGATACGTATACTGTTATTATCTTTTTAAGTATAAAAATCGTGTCCCCGCTCGGATTTCGATTTCATAAGATTTGCTTGGTTGGGTTAATTAACTCCTAGTTTACGTAAATATAAAGAAATAATTGAAAAAATAACTTTGTCTCGATGTAGAGGTCATTAATATGCAAAAGTATTTGCAATGAATAGCTCTATCTTCGTTGGTGTCAGCAATGCACACCCAAACCCCCACTTTACGTCCGTATCGCTCCTGTGCGAGAGAGCGCACCCATCACCCCAGCTGCGAGTGCGAGTGAAATAGCATCATCACTCCGACTCCGTAGGTGGAGCCAACGTACTTATACAGCCGCTCACGTGTGTTAGTTCTGTACGTGAGCGCACACATGTAAACTCAACGCTAGCGACATCTTACCGTTGGGGGAGAAAGATTGTCCGAGCTCCCCAACTTTTTTGGAACAAAGCCTGCTCCATGTTTGGGAGATTGACTGCATGCCCAATAAAGCATGAGCCCACTTTTCAATTGGTTAAACGAAATTATTTTACTGATTAAAATGAATACATATTTTTTCTACGCTGTGCGTCGTAAAGTGGTCAATGCGTAGCTGATACTGCCGAGCTCGGAAAGAACGAGACCTCGGCCAAAAGGGAACAAGGAAAGGGAGGAAAAAGAAAAGGGGGGTGGTCAACCGTCGTTGCCACCGCTGAGTTGCTTGCATGGTTACGCGATAAGAGTGCGCTGTACAAAATTCTGACACAGCCCGAACATACCGGCCGCCTTGAAAATAACAACTTTTTAACACAAAATATATATGAATAAATGAATAATATAAGCTCTGTCCAGTGAATCAAAAATAAATCGAACAAACGACGGGCAAAAGCAAAATGCGTTAGGCGCGATCCAGATTAGGTCATCAATTGACGGACTGCTCGGTGTTCAATGGAAGTGGACACAGGCGAGTTGTAGGCCTCTTGTAGACGCCTTTCGTGGTCTTCACTGTGGCCGTGCGAACGACGCCATCAGAGCCGGAGTACACGGCTTCGACTCGTGCCAGTGGCCAACACAATGGCGGAGCGTTGTCCTCGCGAACGATCACCAAATCGCCAGGTTTTAGTGATGGTGCATCAGTTTTCCATTTCGTACGCTGTTGTAGCTCATTGAGATAGTCAACTGACCATCTCTTCCAAAAGTGTTGCTTAATTTGTTCAACACGCTGCCATCGGGACAGCCGATTTTCCTGGGTATCGAGCAATGTAGGCTCCGAAAACGAGGCGAAATTGTCTCCAATCAGGAAATGAGCGGGACTTAGATACGAGTGATCGTTAGGATCGCTTGATAATGGGATAAGGGGTCGTGAATTTAGCACTGCCTCGATTTGAGCTAAAACGGTTTGAAATTCGTCGGTTACGAGAGACGCCGTTCCGGCTACCCTTTTCAGTTGAAATTTCATAGCCTTGACGGCCGCCTCCCACAAGCCACCGAAATGTGGAGACTGTGGAGGAATAAAATGCCACGTTATTCCACACTGTGCAGAAAAATCTGCCACGCTATCTCGATTTACCTCGGCGAGGAAGGTTTTGCGCAGCTCCTTCAGTTCTCTTTCAGCACCCACAAAATTGGTGCCGTTATCTGTGTAGGTATCGGATGGGATTCCTCGTCGCGAAATGAATCTTTTGAGTGCGTTCAAAAATGATTCCGTCGTCAAATCATAAACTAACTCGAGATGAATTGCCTTGCAGGAAAGACACACGAACACGGCTACGTAGGCTTTCAAATATTTTGAATTTCGTCTCCTCGATTGTCGCACCATGAAGGGCCCACAGTAGTCAATACCGCAATGAACGAATGGCCTTGCAGGAGATACTCTTGGAGCGGGAAGATCCCCCATGATCGCCTGCCTCGCGACAGGTGCGTTACGAAAACATTTGACGCAGCTTCGTGTTACTTGTCTCACTGCACTTGTTTAGAAAAGTCTACTACTTTTCTAATACTCCGCGAGATGCCCTCAGCTCTCGGGAGACCTTTTCACAAGCCCCTTCGGGCTCGAGACTTCTAACTTCCGCCACCCGTTGGCCCCTGTTTCTAGCCGGCTCTGCCCGGCAAATGAGTTACGTTTCGACTTCGGCAATTAACGCTTCGTCTTTTTCATAGTGCAAAGTTCAAGTCTTCTGTAATCTTCTCTTCATCTCGAGTGAATCTATTTAGCTTCTTGGCGATTTACGCCCGCCGAGTCGTGCGATATATTTACTGGTCTCTTCTTGCAATAATAAGCTCTCTTCTTGAAACGATAATCGGACTCTTCAAACGGCAAGTGCTCGTCGCCACGCGGTCGCGTTACGACGCCATCGTGAGATCTCTCCTCGTGTGCGATCCTCTGCACACGAGCCATTGTGATATTAAAGTATTATTGGAGAACCAAGAGGAAGAGGCATTCACTTCATTAACCCTTCTCGCGCATTATCCCGACTTTTGTTCATCCTCGTTCCCAACTTCGTTAACGGCAATTTTTCAAACAGCACTTCTCCCTGAAATCGGCCAGAACCTGTGACGTAGAGAAGCTAGCGTTGACTGAGGTCCAGCGTGTAGTAATCTTTGATGCTCGCATGCTATTACCATCCTCGTGAATTTGTGTTTCGAAGGCAACACGATGGGGTGTTTTGTCGAATACGGCAACTTGGAATGAGATAGTCGACCTCCAACTCGAATAATACCGGCCGTGTCGAGAAAAGGCGATAAGCCAATCAGCTTGCTGCTGCGAGATAATGGCTCATTCTTTTTCAGCGCCCTCAAATCGGGAAGAAATGTATAACCTTGGACGATTTTCGCCAACCGAATATTAGCCTGATTCAACTCGTGAGCAATAAGAGGACCAACACGTCGATCTGATTTGGCTGTTTTCGTGTTGTCAATGAAACGTAGAATATAAGCCATCGATCGGATCAGTTTGGTAAGCGTGGAGATCTTGTAGAAAATGCTCCATTCGTGTTGAGCGTTCGTAGCAATCAAAGACGTTTTGCGAGCTTCAGGAAGCTCCTCGATGGTAGGTGCAACAGATGGACTCGCGTCCCAATCCGTGGTTTCAGCATCAAGCCATCGCGGCCCACTCCACCAAACCTCTGATTGAATCAGTTGCGACGGCGATATTCCTCGGGAAATCGCGTCAGCAGGATTCTTTTTCGTGTTCACATGTTTCCAAGATGATGAGTTCGTCAATTCTTGGATTTGACCTACACGATTTGACACAAATGTATTCCATCGCTTCGCATCTGCCTTTATCCAGCACAATGTGACCATGGAATCGGACCAATGATAAATTCCATCGAACTTCACGCCAATAGCTTGTGTGATTCTGTGAGTTAATTGTGCGAGAAGAAGTGCCCCGCACAGTTCCAATCTTGGTAGAGTGATTGTTTTTGCCGGAGCGACTCGAGACTTAGCACAGAGCAGACGTATATCCCGTTGACCGTCCCTACTCGTTGTTTTGACGTATATCACGGCCCCGTACGCTTCCATACTCGCGTCGCAAAAGCCATGCATCTCGATGAGACCCAATTGCGAATGTTCAATGACTCTTCTCGGAATTCTTAACGTATTTAGGACCCCTAATTGGGCTTCATAGGCGCGCCATTTAGTCTCAATGTCCAATGGGACCGTTTCATCCCAATCTATCTTGAGCAGCCACAATCTCTGGATGAGAATTTTTGCCGTTATGATGACTGGCCCAAGTAACCCAAGAGGATCGAAAATACGAGCAATGTTTGACAGGATAATTCTTTTTGACACTGATTTTTCGGGAATCGGTTTTTTCACCTCGTACTGCAAGGTATCGAGGGCCGAGTGCCACTGTAACCCTAATGTAGATGAATGCTCATTTTTATCCAGCGTCAAGACGGGATCGGGTGATACTGAATTCGGGAGATTTTTGAGTAATTCCTCAGTATTCGATGCCCATTTTCTCAATTTAAACCCAACCTTGGCTAGCGTGGCGATCACTTCATTTCGAATCGTGATTACTCGATCCAAGTCGTTGGCACCTGTTAATAGGTCGTCCACATGAAAGTCTGACAACACGGCTGCTGCTCCCACTGGGAAGCTTGTTTTCTCGAGACGAGCTGCTTCTTGCAACGCTCGTATGGCCAAGAATGACGCTGAAGCGGTGCCGTATGTGACGGTCTTGAGCTCAAATGTTTTGACCTCCCCATTAGGGTCCACTCTCCACAAAATACGCTGATACTGCGTCTGTGAATCGTCAATACGGACCTGCCGATACATCTTCTCTACATCTGACGTCATCACGTATTGCCAAGCACGAAATCGAAGAATAATGTCCAGAAGATCCTGCTGCAAGGTTGGACCTACCATGAGCGCATCGTTGAGCGATATCCCTGTTGAGGTTTTGCAGGAAGCGTCGAAAACCACTGGAAGCTTCGTGGTCACATTCGTTTCTTTCACGACTGGATGATGCGGTATATAACATCCAGTTGGTGGCGCATCTTGCTGTTCGATCAATTCCATATGGCCCAGTCGTTGATATTCGTCAAGAAACTCGATGTATTGATCTCGCAACTCCGAGTTTTTCTTCAGCTTTCGCTCTAGAGCGTAAAATCGGCGCAATGCTGTGTTTCTGGATTCGCCAAGTTGATCGATCATATCCTCCTTGAAAGGAAGTTGTACGATTAATCGACCGTCATTGTCTCTTCGATACGTTTGAGCGAAATGACGCTCACAGCGTTTCTCATCGTTCGTGAGACTGACCATCTCCGGGCGTCGCTCGCTTTCCCAGAATCTTGTGAGATGCGAATCGAGCTGCTGATTTGTGATGAGATTGCAAAAGGCAGGGGCTCGAGTCTGAGTTATTGCTTGAGATGATCCACCCAACACCCAGCCAAATAGCGTTTTTTGGAGAACTGGATGCTCGGCTGTGGCCTTGATTTGTCCAACGCACAAACTTTCCCAAAAGACGGTTGCCCCGATGAGCACGTCGATGTCACCTGACATATGAAAGTTTGGGTCGGCAAGTCTGAGATTTTGTGGAATGTTCATTCGCCATTTTTGTAATGATGTTGATGGAAGTTTACCAGTTATTCGCTTTAAAACGAGAAAATCCGCGTTTCTTTGGAAAGAATAGTGTCTCGAAATGAGTGAGACCTTCACGATGTCTTGAGCGAGACTCATCAGCTGATTGACTCCTACAATCGGAACGTTCGTTGCGTTGAGTGGAACTCTCAGCTTCCTTGCCAAGGCTTCCGTCATCAAGCTGGACTGAGAGCCAGGGTCGAGGAGAGCGCGGCATGAACATGCCTTTCCATCGACATCCAATACCTGGATGATCGCGGTCGACAGCCACACTTGGGAACCATCGTAATCGTGCAGTGCATGAGTGACCGCCGAAACGTGCGATGCCGGCTCCGCCGGCTTGTCGTTTTTCTGAGAATCGCCTTGGGCGGTTAATGACGACGTGAAATGCAACAGCGTGTTGTGCCGTTTCCCGCAATTTTTGCATCCACGGGATGAGCAATCCTTCGCCTGATGCGAGGTGGATCGCATGCAATTTAAGCACAATTTGCAGTCCCTGATCGCCTTTGCTCGATCGGGAGCGGCCATCTTGAGTAAAGTTTCACACATATACACGAAGTGCTCACCCTTGCAAATTGGGCATTTGCTGTTTTGGGTTGCGACATTCGACGACGTTGGCTTTGAATGGCGTTGTTTGTTTGTGACCGGAGAATTAAACATGGCTGTCTTTTTGTGTATTATTTCCAGCGTGTGGCACCTCTGTTCCAAAAAGCCAGTCAACATCTTGAGATCCGGAATCTCCGGCCCTGTTAAACTGTTTTCCCACTCTCGATTCGTGGTTACGTCAAGTTTGCTCGTGAGCAAATAAACAAGTAAATCATCCCATTGGGCTGTGGACCGACCGAGCGCTCCCAACGCGCGCTTGTGTTTAAAAACCCCGTCGAGGAGCAATCGCAAAGAAGAAAAACTCTCTTTCAATATCCCGGGCAAGTCAAAAATAGCCTTTATATGTTTTTGAACTATTAGTCGTTTGTTATCGTATCTTTGCCGAAGCATCTCCCAGGCCTCAGGATAATTGTCCGCTGAAACCTCAAGAGACTGTATGACCTCTGCGGCCTCACCTTGAAGCGACGATCTCAAATAATGAAACTTTTGAATGTTTGGAATAAATTCAACATTGTGTATGAGAGAGTTGAAAGTATCGTGAAATGGGTGCCATTGCCCGTATCCACCCGAGAATGTCGGCAATTGAATTTTCGGGAGTCGCAAATTATTATTTGTGTTATTTGCTTCTCTGTCACGGTTATTCTCACGCTCGTTTCGCCCTGTTGGTGCTTGTTCCTCGGTGCGAGCGCGAGTCGCTATGAGCTGATCAAATCGAGAAACCACGTCGAAATATACACCCTCAAACGACATTCTTTCATCTTCCACAACTTTACCCTCTATCGATAGGTCGATTATTGTTTGAACCTCATCGAACGTGTCCCATGTTTCTTCTATTTTTATCTTTCGTTGACGTACTTGAGCTAGGCTTACAGCATTTGCCTCTTCAGAACCGAGAAATGTATTTTCTCGAGTGAGAGTACCCTTAACCGTAGTTCGCCTTTGCTTAGCTTTCTTTAATTCGGCTTCCGCCATGATAACGAGACAGTGCTAATGTAGGGATAACAACGTGGGAGAAGGAAAAAAACCTGTGATTGGAGACTCACCAAACGACTCCTTACAGCGAAAAGATAGTTCAGTTTTATCAACGAAGATTGAGGTCTATAGAAGCACAAAGCCTATAGCCCGCTTGGTTCCAATTTTTCAGTGAGTCAAACATACACTAGGGGGCTCTAGTGTCGACCGATCGATATGCTCCGCCTTCTAGCTTCGATGCTCGCAGCCATCTGGCTACGGTGGGGTCACGCAGCTTCCCCTGACTTCCGTCTCTGTGGCTTCCCCTACCGTCCCCCATTCTGCACCGCTCGACGACGCGCGGCGGCGGACTTATTTTTACGAAGCATGGCTACATCCACACGACGAGCTTTTTCCAATTTTACTAACATTGATGTAGTAAAATCGAGCGTAATGCGCGGTGTAAATAGCGTATTATACTCGAATTAACAACGTACGTGTAAACCGGAGTAAATTAATGAAACCCAAACCTAAGAACACCTAATCCAAGCGGGGTATACAACATGAATATTTCAATGCTCATTCAATATTCCATCAGTTACGCTAGCGTACTTGGTAGAGCGACAAGATACGAGTCGGACTGCGCGCGAACGAGACACGGTTTTTTTTTTTTTTTTTTTTTTCGTCCTGATTATCTTTCGGCCAACGATTTCACATATTCTCTAATTTTCATACACTTTTTACATTGAACATAGACATTTTTGTGTGAAATATGGAATTTTTATTTCCGTTTTATAACATTATAGAAACAAATGTAACTAGGAAAAAAATACAATGCGTGGAATGTTTTGTTGTTTGATTAAACAACGACTGCCAGATATTGCTCAGATAGAAAAATAATATTATGGTGAACTTGCAGAGATTACAATTTAGATTGTTATTTTCAGTTCTTTTGAGTACTTTGAAATAAGATAAAAATCTTGAGGAAAGTAACCGTATTGAAGATGACTTCAATTTTGAATAATAATACCAAAATGTTATCGTCAAATTAGTTTAAAAAAAATATTTCAATATATTTGCCGGAAACAAATATTTTTTTACTCATTACATGGATTCCCTGATTTTTCTGATACATTAGATGTTTTTCTCAATTTTGAAATTTTCATATTCAAAAATCGAAAAATTGATGCAACGTTGCAAATTTCGGATATGATTCCATAGAGAAATTTCATATTACACATTTTAATTTTCAAGATCACTGAACAAGCAGTTATTTAAATGCAGTCTGTTATAATACGCAAAAACTGATATTTCGAAATTGAGAGAAAATTCTCAAAAAATCAATGTATTCGGAAAAATCAGGGAATGTCTTTCGTAAGTGTAAAAATAATGTTTCGGTCAATTTATTGAATAAATTCTTTTTAACCAATTTTTTAATAACTTTTTGATCTTATTACTATTAAAAATTAATATTATCATTATTTGCAATGAGGCTGGTCGAAGACACAGTGCGTGCAATTAAGAAAAGAATGAAAGACTTAAGACGGTATCAAGTGCGTTTATAACTTATTAATATCGCGAATCATGCAATGATGTCTTTATTGACAAAATTCTACCGATGTATCGGACAAAACGTCTATTCCAGACCGGCAAAACAAGAGTCTGAGGACTTTAAACACATACTCGCACGTGCATGCGATAGGAATATACGCGGGAAGAGCTGATGAATGCCCCACTTTAGAGTGGGGCGTTCATCAGCCCCTACTCTCAGAGCGAGAGAGATCGCATCGTCGAGCTAATCGTGAATGCGCGAGAGATAGCGCCGTTAAGCTGATCGCGATTGCGATAGCGATAGTCCAATATCATCATTACATCTCAATACGAGCAGGGGCCAACGCGTGACCTGCTCGTATTAACATTTTGCTCTCTCTCTTATAAAAACTTTTTTCGCTGATTTTTTATATTTTATTTATTGTGTATTGTTACGTCGGGAAACCAAGAGGAAAGTAACAGGAATTTTGATGCTCTCTTAGGTTAGACTGGAATGCGCCAGTCAGGGACGAGAGCATTAATTGATTAGTTCGCATAACCCAAAATAATGTAGACATATTATACCTTGAGAGCGGTGAGGCGTAGAGGGCTTCCTATTCGATGGTAAAGACCTCTACCGCTTGTTGTTGGTAGTGGTGCTCTATATCCCCGTTGATAGGGGGAATACCGTCGTTACCAGGTAGAGGTACCTCCACGGTGCTGGCGTTGGAACTGTCGTCCTCAATTTCGTTTTCCGGCACCCGGTTATGTAGATCCTCTGGTAAGAGGACCGGTGATCGCCGGACTATTGGCAGAGCGGGAGGCTCTACTCTAAAAATGGTGGCGATCCCAATCTGGCGGATAGGATCTACCAAACTCTCTGGAGCACCTCTGCTGGTATTGCTGACGACACTTGGTTTATTTTGTGGCACTGTAATCGCACCTTGAACTTCAAGTTCGGTTGCGGCAGCCCGACTCAATAGTTTATATACCGGGACGTTGTGGCCCGGTTTAGCTAACGTATTGTTTATGGTGATGCTATTATGGCGAGCATGTGCTTCTTCACCACCACGTCGACGACCCATGGAACTATTTTCAATAACATTCACAGATTATTGGATAAAAGTAGGAAGATTACGCGTGGTATTATCAACACTACAGTAATAAAAGAGAAAGAGAGAGTACGCGTGCTATTATCAGCACTGCAATACTCCCAGACACTAATTTTGACCACAGATCCATGCGTCGCTCGTTTGAAACAAAGAGGGTTAAATAAATGTAAGCGTTCGAATATTTCTGATAAAATATATATATTGTTGCAACACTTTTTAATTTGAAAATGATTAATTACAATATGCGTGATGAACGCGACTTGACTTGACTTAATAAAATATTTTAATTTAATACCCGAACGAATAACTGAATTTAATGTGGTTATGACTTGGTCGTCGAGAATCGCGAAGTGATTTGAATAAGTAGAACTCTGGTTGGTTGTTGAAGACTATATGATGAAGTATGCCCAAATGGCTCCCTCTTATATATCATTCGGTTATTCGTTCGGAGTGGGGAGGCGTTGCGACGCCGAAACCCCTGAGCCTCAGCTCCCCTGTGTCGCAATGAAGGCCCTGTATAGGGCATTCCATACAAGTTATATATTTTCCTTATAAGATTAATATAGTTTTAGGATGATATTTTTGCAGGAATATCATAGGTTAAATATACATACTGGTGCGGAATACTCATTCTTATGTTTTTAGTAAATTGAGATTTTCCATTGGTACAGGTGTTCATATTTCTCAAGTTTTAACTTATGTTATAAGTTGACATAACTGGCATTAGTTTGCAACTAAATATGGTTATTTTATAATAATCATTCTTTACTGATTGATTTGCCAAAACCATGTTTGATGGAAGAGATTTGAGAAGGAACAAGGATCGGACCATATATAGTGCACGTGTTAATTACTTTTATTTCTATGAAGTGTTGATCTCGATCCTCTTCCTGAGAATTATTTGTATATTCTAGCTGATAATCTTTGTTTTATAATCTTTGTATATGTCTCTTCCGTTTCCGTCCATGATTTTGCGTATCAACTCCATGAGATTTGTTTTGGGCACTTGCGAACTCCAAGTCCCTTTATAATACATATATACATATATATATATACATATATATATATATACATATATATATATATACATATATATATATATACATATATATATATGCATTTTGATATTGCTTGTTCGTTTTAGTTGAAGTTATATAATGATATTGGCTTTTGCAGTTTATTATAACATGTTGATTTAATATTTAGCTTGATTTAATGCAAACGAATAGTGATAAGCTAGTTCCAGGTTTTATTTTGAGAGCAACTTTGGTGGTTGATAAGAAAGTAACTGTAGTTACCGACACCCGGTTATCTCGTGAGGAGCCTTATCCCTTTATGGAGTTATCGACGTCGGCTAAAGTCCATAGCAGCTCCCCATAGTGAAAAGATAGTTCAGTTCCATGTAGTGAGAGAGGCTAAGACGTAACAGTATATCGCAAATTGCATAATTGCAAAAAAAAAAAAAGAATGAAGCCGGGGATTGAATTACCGACCTAGCACATACACAAGCAGCGCCGTACCAATTACCCCAACTTGGATACGTATATTTTTATTATCTTTTTAAGTATAAAAATCGTGTCCCCGCTCGGATTTCGATTTCATTAGATTTGCTTGGTTGGGTTAATTAACTCCTAGTTTACGTAAATATAAAGAAATAATTGAAAAAATAAGTTTGTCTCGACGTAGAGGTCATTAAAATGCAAAAGTATTTGCAATGAATAGCTCTATCTTCGTCGGTATCAGCAATGCACACCCAAACCCCCACATTACGTCCGTATCGCTCCTGTGCGAGAGAACGCACCCATCACCCCAGCTGCGAGTGCGAGTGAAATAGCATCATTAACCCGACTTAGTAGGTGGAGCCAACGCAGTTATACAGCCTCTCACGTGTGTTAGTTCTGTACGTGAGCGCACACATGTAAACTCGACGCTAGCGACATCTTACCGTTGGGGGAGAAAGATTGTCCGAGCTCCCCAACTTTTATGGAACAAAGCGTATAGCCTGCTTGGTTCCCAATTTTTTGTGAGTCAAACATACGCTAGGAGGCTCTAGTGTCGAACGATCGATATGCTCCGCCTTCTAGCTTCGATGCTCGCAGACATCTGGCTACGGTGGGGTCACGTAGCTTCCCCTGACGTCCCTCTCTGTGGCTTCCCCTACCGTCCCTCATTCTGCACCGCTCGACGACGCGCGGCGGTGGACTTATGTTTACGAACAATGACTACATCCACACGACGAGCTTTATTCCAATTTTACTAACATCGATGTACTAAAATCGAGCGTAATGCGCGGTCTAAATAGCGTATTATACTCGAATTAACAACGTACGTGTAAACCGGTGTAAATTATTGAAACCCAAGCCTAAGAACACCTAATCAAAGTGGGGTACACAACATAAATATTATAATGCTCATTTAATATTTAATCAGTTACGCTAGCGTAGTTGGTAGAGCGACAAGACACGAGTCGGACTGCGCGCGATCGAGACACGGATTGGTTTTTTTTTTTTTTTTTACCTGATTCTCTTTCAACCAACGATTTCACATATTCACATAGTTGGGGTGAAAGCTTGTCCTAGCACCCCAACTTTTTTTAAATCAAGCAGGCTATAGGCTTTGTGCTTTTATTCTTGTCGCTTTGACGTCACTTCCGGTCACTTTGACGTCACTCACGGCTGCTCTGACGTCATTTCCGGTCGCTTTAACGTCAATTCTGGTCGCTTTAACATCATTTTCGGTCACTTTAACGTCACTTCCGGTCACTGAAGTCATTTCCGGTCGCTTCAACGTCACTTCCGGTGCCTTTGACGTCACTTACGGCCGCTCTGCCGTCACTCCCGGTCGCTTTGACGTCATTCACGGCTGCTCTGACGTCACTTCCGGTCGCTTTGACGTCATTTTCGGTCACTTTGACGTCACTTCCGGTCGCTTCGACGTGACTTACGGCCGCTCTGACGTCACTTCCGGTCGCTTTGACGTCATTTTCGGTCGCTTTGACGTCACTTCCGGTCGCTTCGACGTGACTTACGGCCGCTCTGACGTCACTTCCGGTCGCTTCGAGGTCACTTCCGGTCGCTTTGACGTCACTTCCGGTCGCTTTGACGTCACTTCCGGTCGCTTTAGAGTCATTTCCGGTCGCCGTAACGTCACTTCCGGTCGCTTTGACGTCACTTCCGGTCACTTTGAAGTCATTTCCGGTCACTTTAGAGTCATTTCCGGTCACCGTAACGGCACCTCCGGTCGCTTTGACGTCACTTCCGGTCACTTTGAAGTCATTTCCGGTCGCTTTAACGTGACTTCTGGTTGCAGTGTCGTCACTTCCGGTCGCTTTGGTTGACGTCAAAGCGAAGTGTCGCGGAAGCGTCGCGAACTCTCCGGCAGATGGTGCCACCATCGTGGCGAGAAAAATCAAATTTTTGACTAGAAATTTTTCTGCTTCGCGAACTCGCCAACAGATGGCGCCACCGTCATGGCGGAAAATTAATAATTTTGCCCCGAAATGTTGCAGCTTCGCGAATTTGCCGGCGGATGGCGCCACCACCTACGTGGCGAGAAAAATAAAAATTTTGACTAGAAATTTTTCTGCTTCGCGAATTCGCCGGCAGATGGCGCCACCATCGTGGCGGAAAAATTAAAATTTTCGCGTTGAAATGTTTCAGCTTTACGAACTTACCGACAGATGAACCGGAAGTGACGACAAAGCGACCGGAAGTGACGCAAGAACAACCGGAAGTAATGTCCGAACAACCGGAAGTGACGTTAAATCGACCAGAAGTGACGTCAAAGCGACCGGAAGTGACGTCAGAACAACCGGAATTGATGTCAGAACAACCGGAAGTGACGTTAGAACAACCAGAAGTGATGTCAGAACAACCAGAAGTGACGTCAAAGCGACCGGAAGTGACGTCAAAGCGCCCGGAAGTGGCGTTAGACTGACCGGAAGTAACGTCATTGCGGTCGGAAGTGACGTTGTTTTAGTCCTGATTCTCTTTCAACCAACGATTTCACATATTCACTAATTTTCATACACTTTTTACATTGAACATAGACAGTTTTGTGTGCAATATGGAATTTTTATTTCAGTTTTACAGCATTATATAAACAAATGTAACTAGGAAGAAAATACAATGCGTGGAATGTTTTGTTGTTTGATCAAACAACGACCGCCAGATATTGCTCAGATAGAAACATAATATTATGGTGAGCTTGCAGGGATTACAATTTAGGTTGTTATTTTCAGTTCTTTTGAGTACTTTGAAGATAAAAATCTCGAGGAGAGTAACCGTATTGAATTATACAATAAAGAGACAGCGCGTGCAATTAAGAAGAGAATGAAAGACTTAAGATAAGGTATCTTTTTAAGTATAAAAATCGTGTCCTCGCTCGGAATTCGATTTCATTAAATTTGCTTCGTTGGGTTAATTAACTTCTAGTTTACGTAAATATAAAGAAATAATTAAAAAAATAAGTTTGTATCGACGTACAGGTAATTATAATGCAAAAGTATTTGCAATTAATAGCTCTATCTTCGTCGGTATCAGCAATGTACACCCAAACCCCCACTTTACGTCCGTATCGCTCCTGTGCGAGAGAGCGCACCTATCACCCCAGCTGCGAGTGCGAGTGAAATAGCATCATCAACCCGACTCAGTAGGTGGAGCCAACGCAGTTATACAGCCGCTCACGTGTGTTAGTTCTGTACGTGAGCGCACACATGTAAACTCGACGCTAGCGACATCTTACCGTTGGGGGAGAAAGATTGTCCGAGCTCCCCAACTTTTTTGGAACAAAGCGGGCTATAGGCTTTGTGCTTCTATAGACCTCAATCGTCGTTGATAAAACTGAACTATCTTTTCGCTGTAAGGAGTCGCGATGGACTTTCGCCGATGTCGATAACTAAAACCACATCTCCATCGAGTGATAAGACTCCTCAGAAGTTACCTAGTGTCAGTAACTATAGTTACATCCCTATCGACAAACGAGGTAGCTCTCAACATAAAAGCTTATCATTATTCATTTGAATTGAATTAAGTAAAATATCGTTTTTGCTAGATCAAATATAACGAATCCACATGTTATAATAAATTGCTAAAGTCAATATCATTATATAACTTCTATAAAACGAACAAATCTACTTGCTATAATATTTTGCTAGAAGCAATATTGAAATGCATATATATATTTATATTACAATGGGACTTGGAGTTCGCAAGCGCCCAAAACGAATTTCATAGAGGCGATGCGCAAAATCATGGACGGAAGCGGCAGAGACATATACAAAGATTATAAAACAAAGATTATCAGCTAGGATATACAAAGGATTCTTAGGAAGAGGATCGAGATCAACACTTCGTAGAAATAAAAGCAATTAACTCGTGGACTATATATGGTCCGATCCTTGTGCCTTCTCAAATCTCTTCCGCCCAACCATGGTTTTGGCAAATCAATTAATAAAGAATAATTATTATAAAATAACCATATTTAGTTGCGAACAAATGCCAGTTATGCCAACTTATAAAATAAGTTAAAACTTGAGATACGTGAACACTTGTTCCCGCGGAAAACCTCAGTTCACTAAAAACATAAGAGTGGGCGTTCCGCACCAACTCATATATACTTAACCTATGATATTCCTGCAAAATATCTGTATTAAAACTGTATTGACCTTAAGGAAAATATGTTACTTGCAAGGAATGCCCTATACGGGGCCTTCATTGCAACACGGGGGAGGTGCGGCACAGGCGTTTCGGCGTCGCAACGCCTCCCCACTCTGAACGAATAACCGAATGATATACATATAAGGGGCGCGGGGGCCATTTGGGCATACCCTATCGTATAGTTTCAACAACCAACCAGAGTGCAACTTCGATCTCACCACGAAATTCAAATCAGTCTTCTTCGCGAGTCTTTACAATCTAGTCACTTCAATATTTTCATGATCTTAAAATTCTGTCATTCATTCGGGTATTAGATTAGTAATATCGTATCCGGTCGAATTCAACAAGTGATATCAAGACACGTTCATCACGCGTATTGTAATTAATCATTTTTAATTAAAAAGTGTTGTAACAATATATATGTTTTATCGGAAATACTCGAACGTGTATAATTATTTAATCCTCGTTGATTCAATCTAACGTCGCATGGATCTGTGGTCAAAAATTAATGTTTCGGAGTACTGCAGTGCTCATAAAAGCACGCGTACTATCCTTCTATATTCTTTCGAGAGGATTGCGGTGCTGATAATAGCACGCGTACTCTCTCTTTCTCTTAGGGAGTATTGCAGTGCTGATAATAGCACGTGTACTCCCTCTTTCTCTTAGGGAGTATTGCAGTGCTGATAATAGCACGCGTACTCTCTCTTTCTCTGAGGGGTATTGCAGTGCTGATAATAGAACGCGTACCCTCCTTCTCTTTAAGTATTATAGTGCTGATAATAGCACACTTAATCTTTTTACTTGTTCATCCTAAAACCTATAAAATGCTATTGAAAACAGATGCATGGGTCGTCGCCGAGGTGGAGAAGAAGCTCGTGCTCGTCGGAATAGCGCAACGATAAACAATATTATTGCTCGACCGGGCCACAACGTCCCAGTTTATAAATAATTAACTCGGGTTGCCGCAAATCAGCTCGAACTACAAGGTGTCGCGTCAGTGCCACGATATCAACCCAGTGTCGTCGGCAATAAAAAACCAGGTGCTCCGGAGATTTTGGTAGATCTACATTATATCCGCCAGACTGGGATCGCCACCATTTTTAGAATAGAGCCTCCCGCTATGCCAATAGTACGACGATCACCGGTCGAACTTACACCAGAAAACTGATCAGCTCTACCTGAGCAGGCGCCGGAAATCGAGGTCGCGGACGAAAACTCCAACGCCAGCACCGTGGAAACACCTCGACGGGGATATTGATCACCACTACCAGCAACAAGCGGAAGAGGTTTTACCATCGAAAAAGAAGCCCTCTATGCCTCACCGCTCTCAAGGTATAGTATGTCTACAATTTTGGTTATGCGAATTATTCAGTTAATGCTCTCATCCCTGGCTGGCACATTGCAGTCTAACCTAAGAGAGCATCTAATTTCCTGTTACTTTCCTCTTGTTTTCCCGACGTAACACGAAGATATAAGATTGTCGATTCAAATTCATTCAAATAAATCAACAATCTCATCGTATGATGCTGCACGAGCATCGTCGTCGAGTTCGACTTTCGTGACCGAGAACATGCAATCTCGGCGACGATAGATTTTCAAAAGAAATTGTCGCTCTATACAATGTAGCGAGTTCATGCAATTACTGCTCGATTGTATCGTTGAAATAAATCAACGAAATCATAGAGCGATTATGCATGAGCATCGGCACCAATGATGCCGGGCTTCCTAATGCCAAGGATGCCCCAAATGGATGGATTTTGGCATTCGCCGTATTAAAAAAAAAATTTAAAGTAAAATACAAGTAATGTTTTTATAAAAATAAATATTGTTATTAGTTATTTCCCTCTCTGCAACTTTAGCTCTCTCTCAGCCCCCCCCCCCCCCAATTTCTCAAGAGAGAGAGGGAGAGAGAGGGAGTGAGAGAGAATGATAGAGACAGAGAGAATGAGAGAGAGAGAGAGAGAGAGAAAATGATAGGAGAGAGAATTCGTATGCTCTAATAATATAACTATATAACTTCACGGTGAAACGCGACGTCTTACGATCGCGTCAACCAGTCATATAGGCTGTTTTGTTTCTGTGAACCGTGTGTAGAATAAGATTGGTGTTTTCTCTCTATCTCTCCCAATCTGCGGAACTATATATATATATATATATATATATATATATATATATGGATTTGTGTACATGTGTGTGTGTATGCGTCTAGGCGTGTGTGACCATACACAATGTATCTATAAACAAACACACACACACACACGCACACACACACACACACACACACACACACACACGCGCGCGCGCGCGCATTAATTGTTTTACATACATGTGTATATATATAATTTTTCGCGTGTGTGTGTGTGTGTGTTTGTTTGTTTATATATACATGGTGTATGGTCAACACGTCCAGACGCATACACACACCCATGCACACAAATCCATATATATATATATATAGTTCCGCAGATTGAGGGAGATAGAGAGAAAACACCAATCTTATTCTACAGGCGGTTTACAGAAACAAAACAGTCTATAATATGACTGGTTGACGCGATCGTAAGATGTCGCGTTCCACCGTGAAGTTATATATATTAGAGCATACGAATTCTCTCTCCTATCATTCTCTCTCTCTCTCTCTCTTTCATTCTCTCTGTCTCTACCATTCTATCTCTCTAGATCATTCTCTTTCTCTCTCCTATCATTCTCTCTCTCTCTCTCTCTCTCTCTCTCTCTCTTCTATCATTCTCTCCCTGTCTATCATTCTCTTTCT
>OY769912.1:3142008-3377008 GCA_963669185.1 Dyspetes luteomarginatus
ACGTGAGCGCACACATGTAAACTCGACGCTAGCGACATCTTACCGTTGGGGGAGAAAGATTGTCCGAGCTCCCCAACTTTTTTGGAACATAGCGGGCTATAGGCTTTGTGCTTCTATAGGCCTCAATCTTCGTTGGTAGTATGTGGCCCACTCTGGCGACCCCCACTCCTATCCCCTCCACTTTCCTCCACGCCGGAGCCTCTTTTCCGAGCGTGGTGGGGTCGTGATGGGTCGAGGTGGTGGGGGAAGAGTTCTGCGGGCTAACCAGAGCGGACCGGTTATTATTATTATTATTCAAATAATAATAATAATAATACAAAATATAATAATAATATAATAAGACTTTTAAACTCACGTGTCCGGCTGCTTGAGGTCCTACCGACGATGCTTGAGGGGGCACACACGCGCGCGCACACACACACACACACACACACACACACACACACACACACACACACACACACACACACACGCACGCACACACACACGCACACACACACACGCACTACACACCACCACCCTCTTCCTCCTCCTCAACGAACCCTTCATCAGGGAGCCCGTGATCGTACGGGTAAAAAATGTCTTCCCCGAGGGCATCCACGAGCATGCCCCCCACATCCCGACGATCGGTGTCCCACAGCCGTACGCAAGGAACGCCGCGACTGCGGGACACCACGTGGCACCTGAAGAGGGGCTCGCTGAGGCAAATATCCTTTAAAAGGGCAGTGGCCCCACTATCATCGTTCACGCATTCCAAACCTATCATGCTACATTCGAAGCACAGCCCTGGAAGCGCTTTAAATAAGGCTTCCGCCTCATATATCGACGACGTCTCAAAATAGTCGCTGCGCCCCTCATCAACGAGGAACACCTCCGCGCAGCCACTATCATCGACGTAGACAATTTCCCCCCGATATGCCCCCAAGCCGCACCGCACAACACACGATGCCCCCTCCAACAGGTCCTCGAGCACCATTCGCACCCCTTTACGACGGCTCACGTAAAAGTCATGGAGCATTAGAGCTAATTCCTCATACGCGCACTCTGTCGCCTCGGTGCGTATTATAATAAACTGGGTGCACAACACCTCCAACACCCGGCACCAAAAATACCCCGACGGCATGTCCGCGCTGTATTTTGGATACATTCTACAATTATTAATTTTTTGAACTGTCGTGCTCGCGTGCTGAATAGTGACTGAAGACCATGTACTATATGCACACAGCAGCGAGGATGCTGCGACTATATTAAATGTGTGCTCTTCAAAAAAAAATGCATGGTCAGCTGTACGTGCTCAGGGTAAACGGCCCCTTTGCAATTAATATAGGCATAAGCAGCTCGCAGACCATGGCTATCTGTTTCGTCTATAGCATGTTTTATCCCGCAGTTTTATAAGGCGCAAGTCCCTGTGTTTCAATGCACACACACATATATGGGTTTTTCTTCCAAAGTGCAACACATACTTCAAAGTAATATTTTATAAAATTTAGAGGCCAGCTTCATAAGACATATTCTTCGAAGTAGAGAGCGTCAGCTAATCTGCGAGCGCCAAGGTTTACTTTGTTTTGACGAAAACAGAGTATCAAAATCATCTGTCTCTCTCTCTCTTTCTGTATCTGTATATTTTTATGTTTTTTCTATGAAAATTTGAATTTATAAATCAAAAAAAAAAATCTCTCTTGCTTTGAAAACATTTTCATTATCGAGCGAAAATTATTTAAAAAAAAAAAAAAAAAAAAAAAAAGTGCCGAGATGTGGGCTCGATCCCAGGCAGAGAGAGTGAGCTACGGCAGAGAGCACGAGCAATAGCTATCGAGCTCTCCTCTTTGTGCGGGTATTCGCAAGCTAGCTCTCGCTCTCTCTCTGTATCTCTATATTTTTATTTTTATGTATACCGAGTATTCGTGTATAACACTACGTGATCTCTCGATTTCTCGAGGTGCCCGAAATGCATCATCAGCAGAGTATCAGCCTGTTACATGCCGTCTTCGCTCAATGCTACGAATCTCTTCTCCTTTCATTTAATGTTCTTTAGTACTATAATTTAATATATATTTTATCCTCAAGGCCCCTTAAGACTTATGAAAATTGTCGCGCCAATATTTACCGCTGATTACACATCATGTTTATGTATTTAATTTTGGTTAAATATTTTTCGTTTTTTTAAAGCATATTTTTATAAATCGAAAATTTTCTCTCAACTTAAAAATATTTTCTTTATTGAACGAAAATTATTTTTCAAAAAAATTATTCAAAGTATATTTAAAAAAATGCATATTAAATATTTAAAGAGCGCATCAAGGCTATCCAGCTCGTTGCGCTTTTGAAGATGGCACTATTTAGAAAATTTGATCAGAGTCTCGCAATATGATGTTACATGGAAACAATAAGAGCGTTTGGAATGATTATATGCATATGCGCTGAGATATTGATATCTTGATACATCATCATGCATGTTTTTGCTCCGCGATAAGGTCTCGCTTTTTGATATCGTTGCAATTTAAGTGAAATGAGTAAACTCGCTCAGAAGCATCGTATTAGATATTTATATGGATAGAACAAGGTACAGTATTATTCAGTCTCAATTTAGAGGGGCGTTATCACACATCGCAATCAATCATGACAGATCGAGCCCTTCGTGAATGTATTTTAAATCTTTTGCGTTTAGCTATATCACATAGCTCCCAGCTTCGTCGTCGGTGTAATGATCGATGGTGCAATGAGTTAAATCGGTTATCAGGAAATAGACTCATTAGCCGCCTAAAATATATTATATGGTGGGCGCCCTTGCGAGCCATAGTGACAGCTTATAACAGAGGTCTGCTAAATGGTCAACAAGTGTTGGTGTGTGTGTGTTTGAAGAGTTGCAGCGTCGAGGACTGGAAAAAGTGCCGTGTGTCTGGAAAAAGTGCCGTGTGTCCGGGGCATTGTCGATGAAATCAGAAGTAAGTACTATCATAAAAATAATAGTGTATGAATTTTAATACTTAAATTGTATTGAAAAAATATTTTCGCGGTATTTTACGAGTTTCAATATGGTATATTTAAAAGCATTCTTATTCATCAATCTCTACCGTCTCTCTCTCTCTCTCTCTCTCATTGAATCGGCATAGCGTTTAATACTTAAATTGTATTGAAAAATATTTTCACGGCTCTATCAGCACGCTAGCATGGGTAAATCATATTTATCGAGCTCTGCTCTTTGTGGCATGCTTCGTGTGGTCCCTGTCTCTATATTATGTTAGCACGGGCAAGCCTTATTTATCGAGCTCTACTCTTTGTGCCATGCTTCGCGTGAGCCCGCGCTCTCTGTCTCTCTCTCTCTCTCTCGCTTTTTCATTAAGATGCTGTTAATGCTTTCTTTCTCTCTTTCGTTATAGAGGTACAAAATATTTTCGCGACTCTATAATATGCTGAAACGGGCAAGTCTTATTTATCGAGCTCTACTCTTTGTGCCGTGCTTCGTATGGTTTGGCGCGCTCTATCTCTTTTTTCATTAGAAAACATATTTTACAAAATTTCAATAGCGTATATTGAAAAAGTATTCAGACGCCTCTTTCTCTGTATCTCGCGTTAAATCAATATAGAGATTCCTCTCTCTTTTTTCTCTCTTTACATTATTATCGGAAAAATAATGCGAATGAGCTGAAAATTATCGGAAAATGAGCTGATTGCAATACTTTTATTTTAATGTTTGCATGCTCATAGTATATCGACAGTTCTTGGATGCATCGTCGGATGAAGAAGCGGTTCTTATAGAGGGGGCTTGTGCTGCCGAATTAGCAGAAGCGTCATGCCAGCGGAGGAGCGTAATGAACCAACACCCATCATACAATGAGGAAAATGGCGGGCAGCCAATGAGCACGGTTTCAAGTATCGACCATCCTTCAGAAATATGGACTAACACGTCAAGTTTCGAACGTAAGTTAAAATTAAGGTGCCGAACAATTTTGGTGTGGTTTCGGTTTTAAATGATAAATTTATTCAGAGCTCCTAGGTCGGGAGGTTGCACAAGATGACGCCGTACCGGGCCCATCGGGTCTGTGCAACTCAGGGCGGCATGCAATCTCAACATTCGTCGCTGATGATATCTCATCAACGTTAGAGGATTGCGACGCTGATGTTTTTTATCATCGTGAAAATCCTGTTGTGGGAATATCCTATCGAAAACGAGGAAATAGCTTTTCCACGCGCTGATGATAGGCCTCTCGTTGTAGAGAATGAGCAGGAAGACGAGATAAATGAGCGATTCCAAAGAGCGGATCACTGGTTTCAAATGCTCGTAACTGATGACGACTCAGGTAAACAATTTTTCTTACGTATGAAAAAAGTTAGTAAGCAAGCAAGTAAGTAAGAGGGTCCTTCTGTAACAGGGTATTCGTCGGCATCTTTGTTTGACTGGTGATATCGGTCTGTTTAAGCAGTACTATGGCTCGTGAGAGGTACAAATATAGATAAAAATTCAATAGTTTCCGTATTAAACTGTTCTAGAATCTAATACGAGACCCTTTTTCCAGAGGTGCAGAGGGGAGCCGGCAGACAACGACGTATACCAAGGAGTGGACCGCTCGAAGAAATACACCCGCCGGGAAAACATTTTGAAATCATCAGCGATTATACACGATATTTTAAACGGTTTAAAATACGGGGGCGTGAAATATCATTACGAATCCGCAAACCTGCTTCCGGAGTTAGTGTGGTAGATTGGCTGAACGGAGCATTTCGCGATCTCTTAACGCACATCACGAGCTCCTGCGAGGGAGGCGATTATGTCGGTATTTCGTTTACAGCGAATAGTCTGCCCCACGGGCCTGTGTGGTTATCTTTCCGGCCAGCCAGGGATTATATATTTGAAGATATCTGGCAATTGATAAGTAGCGTGGCGCAGAGTGCATCATCTTTAAACATCGATGACGCGTGCACGATAAAAATGTGCGCTGTCAAGGGGGTCGAAGGGCGCGGTCGGAAAGGTCTCACACGCGAAGGTGTTGCAAAGCAGTCTATTCTCTCGATCCGGAATACCGACAATCTATGTTTACCGCGTTCTCTGGTGGCAGCCCTAGCATACGCAGAACGAGGAGAAGTACGGACGGGTAGCCTACATGATAAATGGCAGCGAATTAGGCAAATTAATGGAGTTGTACAAAAACAGGCGGCACTCGAACTTACGCGAGAGGCAGATGTTCGCGTGCCTGTAGAAGGCTGTGGGGTATATGAGATTGCGCGCTATCAGAATTATTTGGTGTGAGACGGCTTTGCAATTGTCGTTTACGAATTTTTAACTTTGGGTCTCGGGGAGGAGCCTCTATTTGATGGGAGACAGCGTGTTCTAGACAGCGTAGGCTCAATTCAGCACACCCTGAACATTTTGTATTACGAGCGCTTACATCATTTCGAACCTATTCTAAACCTCAGAGCAGCCGTCGGCAGTAGAGATTTCTGTTCGTCGTGTAATACAGCATATCGGCGATTCGGTCATAGATGTTCAAAAAAAAAAAAATGTCCTCGGTGCTGGGGGCTACAGACCTGTGATACAC
Source organism: Dyspetes luteomarginatus (assembly GCA_963669185.1). NCBI lineage: Eukaryota > Metazoa > Arthropoda > Insecta > Hymenoptera > Ichneumonidae > Dyspetes > Dyspetes luteomarginatus. The sequence goes on from OY769912.1 coordinate 3,147,546, forward strand.
GCTCGCGCGATATAATCAGATGTGAAGTATGCAATCGCGATTTTTTTGGAGAGGCCTGTTTACAGAGACATAAGGCGCCACTGGTGACCATGAAACGCAGGAAGGTTAGCATTTGTGAGTCACTCAAACGCTGCCTTAACTGCTTTCGAACAATAAGGCCTTTGGAAAAAAAAGAGAAGCATATATGTGGGGTAGGTTTCTGCAAAACGTGCAAATCCCAGCAGCCAAGTAATCATCTGTGTTTCATGAAACCGATTCGCGGCGATTCAGAATTTAAAAAAATACTGTTTATTTTTTACGATTTCGAAACACAGCAGTGCACACCTGTGAAGGGTGATGCAACTACGCTTGTACACAAGCCAAATCTTTGCGTAGCTCATCGCGTTTGCACGTTTTGCTGTGTTCACGACTCTATAACCGAACCGTGCGAGCATTGTGGAGAACACGAGTTTGTATTTAGCCACAGCCCCGTAGCACAGCTTGTCGAATTAGCCATGCAGCCGCTCAAAGGTTTTTCGCGTACAATCTGTATTGCACATAATGCAGGGGGTTTTGACGCTCAATTCATCCTACGTTATTTCATTGAAGAGAAAAAAACTCAACTCCCCACGTTAATTATGAACGGGACAAAAATTATCACGATGCGCATCGGAAAGGTCACATTTCTCGACAGCCTGAATTACTTCCATATGCCTCTGAGCGGTTTACCGAAAGCCTTTGGGCTTACCGGTGCTATTGTTAAAGGCGCTTTTCCACATTTGTTTAATAGGCCGGAAAATCAGAATTACGTAGGCAAACTACCGCTTGTCGAGTATTATTCTCCCGACACGATGCGTCCCGATGAGCGCCGGAAATTTCTCGATTGGTATCGCGAAACGAAAGACAACGATTATGTGTTCATTTTAGCGGAAGAGCTTGTCAATTATTGTAAGACAGATGTTACGATATTGCGTCGCGCATGTATGGCTTTTCGCAATATGTTCATTAACAGTGGTCGCGTCTGTCCGTTTGATGAAAGCACAACAATAGCATCAGCCTGCTTCAGAGTTTTTCGAAAAAATTTCTTGAAAGACAATACAATCGGTATTATACCTACGGGGGGATACAGATTGGCGCATAATCAATCGAAAAAAGCAATTTCATGGCTATCATGGCGGGAGCACACGCTAGGTGTTCGTATTATTCACGCAGGCCGATCACGCGAATTCAGAATACCTCAAAATCTCTTGGTAGACGGGTACTACGAGACTCCTAACGGTGCACATGTATTACAGTTTCATGGCTGCTATTGGCACGGCTGCCCACACTGCTATCCCACAAACAGAGACTGTCGCAAAAGCGATGGAATATCCATGCACGATCGTTTCGAGAAAACTACTGCTGTAGCTGATAGAATTCAAACGAACGGGTATTTGCTCACGGAGATTTGGGAGTGCGAATACGACCGCTTGTTAAATTCGACAGCTGAGATGAGGAGTTTCCTACAGGATAATCCTTTAGTTACAGCAGAGCCTTTCAATCCTCGTGATGCTTTTTTCGGTGGACGGACCGAAAATATGGTTACGCTCTACGACGTTGACGCTACGGAAAAAATACGCTACGTAGACGTTTGTTCTCTGTACCCATATATCTGTAAGTTCGGTAAATACCCCGTGGGTCATCCGAAAGTATACGTTGGTAAAGAGTGCATGGAATTGACAGGTCCTGATAACACCGATCTCACTCTCGTTGAGGGTCTCGTAAAATGTACCGTATTGCCGCCTCGTAATCTTTATCATCCAGTATTACCAGTACGAATGCATAATCGATTATTATTTGCGCTATGTCGCAGCTGTTGCGAAATTATGAATCAGGATGAATGTATACACGAAGAGCCTGTAGAGCGCATGTTCAATGGTACATGGGTTGTCGACGAGTTGCGAAAAGCCGTGTCATGCGGGTATAGAGTGATGGACGTGACTGAAATTTGGCAGTATGAAACGGCTCAGTTCAATCGCGATACACAGAGAGGGGGCCATTTCGTTGAATACATAAATACGTTTTTAAAAATCAAACAAGCCAGCGGTCGGCCCGACAATTGCTCCGGAGATAACGTCGCACAAGACCGCTATATAGAGGATTTCGAACGATCCGAAGGAATTAAGTTAAGCCGCGAATCCATAGCTAAAAATCCGGGGCTACGATCTGTAGCAAAACTGTGTCTCAATTCGTTTTGGGGAAAATTTGGACAGCGAGAAAATTTACCGCAGACAGAAATAGTTTCGACGCGCAAAAAGCATCATGGAACTGTTGACTAACCCTGAGTACGAGATCACGGGTATTTTACCCGTAAATAACGAAGTATTGTATGTAAGCTACACAAAAATCAGTGACGCTATTATACCATCTAGCATAGCGAATGCCGTAGTAGCAGCATACACCACAGCTCAGGCTCGCCTGAAACTTTATAGCTACTTAGAGCGGTTGGATCGTCGTACTTTGTACTGTGATACTGACTCAGTAATTTACGTATCGAATGAAGAAAAAGACGAGTACGAGCCTCCAACAGGCCAGCTTTTAGGGGATCTCACAGATGAGCTGAGCACATACGGGGACGGTAGTTATATTAGAAGTTTCATTTCAGGCGGTCCTAAATTTTATTCTTTTATCGTGTGCACCCTGAATGGCGAGGAAACAGAAGTATGTAAAGTAAAAGGGATAACGCTTAATTTTGCGAACAAGGGGCTAATTAATTACAACTCAGTGCGCTCTTTCATGACTGGCGAGAGAGACGAACCTGTTGTGCTACGGTATGACGCGATACGCCGCACGGCATTTCATCAGGTCGTCACACGTCCTGAAACAAAATTATGCAAGCCATGGAGCGTTAAACGAAGACGAGATGGCGAATATGGTACTCTTCCTTACGGCTATAGAGAATAAGAGTTTTCGTATAAAATTGTATAAATAATGTATATAAATAAAGACTTTATGTTACCGTGTATATTCGTCTTCTCATATTCCATTAAAAGGACTCAGAGCAATTATACAGACCTTTTCGTACCCTATATATGTTTCAGGCAATACGAGGATTGTATTCACTCACTAAGATGGATACGCGGTGGAAACATCCTTGGACAGCGATGATTTGTAGGCCTACGGGCTGTGGTAAAACATACTTTGTGAAAAACTTTTTGAAATTCATTTCGAGTATGAATAGTGAGCCCTTTGCTCGAATCATTTTTTATTATTCCGAATGGCAGGTGGCGTACACCGAGTACGGTTCTTCGATAGAATTTCGCGAAGGTTTGCCACAATCTTCGGATTATGCAAGCGATCCGCGCGCAAAACTTATAATTATTGACGATTTGATGCGTGAGACATCGAACAATAGCGTTGTCGATCTCTTCACCAAGGGTAGTCATCATAAGAATTTGAGTGTGTTTTTTATAACGCAAAATTTGTTTCATCAAGGCCATGGGCAGCGGGATATATCGCTGAACGCTAATTATATAGTAGTTTTCAAAAATCCGCGAGATCGCGCTCAAATACAACACCTGGCGCGCCAGGTATATCCGGAAAACCCACGCTTATTACAGGAGGCCTATCACGATGCAACGTCCAAGCCTCATGGTTATTTGTTGCTCGATTTGAAACAATCAACACCTGATAACTGTAGATTTCGCACCTGTATTTTTCCCGACGATCCTCATCATTTTGTGTACGTACCGCGAAAAAAGTTGAAAAGCAGCTGCAGTGCTGGTGAATTGCCAGTTCGGCGCATGTAATGCCGTCTAAAGGACCGTCGCGTTACGATAAATGTATCGTCATATTAAGTGCATTTCAACAAGCCAGCACGATACGAAGAGAGTCTGACTCGCGCAAATCAAATTCAAGCACTACTCGTTGTATTTGTCAGTGTGCGTGGCGCATTCTTAAGGGTAGCGCTATTCCGAAGACTCCACTATACAAAAGAAGTTAAAAGAGGTGATACATCTAGACGCTCGACAGTTCCACACGCGTAATGGCGCGAGGTGGTTCACCGCTCTGCAAAAAGCACGTTGCAATATTGCGAGCTCTTCAGCATCTCAATAAGGAGCAGCGCGAGGCTATTTTACGTAAAGCAGACCCTGGTATCATCTGCTGTATTTGTGAGTGCGCCTTGAACGTTCTTTGCGGCAACGTGGCTCTGAAGGCCGATCAAAGAAAAAAATTACGTCGGTACGCCCCCGTTCTGCGCCGTTTAGCCTCAAAAAAAGGCTGCTGGAAGAGTAAAAAACGATTCGTAGTTCAGAGCGGTGGGTTTCTACCGCTCTTACTAGCACCAATACTAGGCACTGTTCTATCGAATTTGATTGGTGGCCGTGGATAATGGAGCACGAAAGAAAAATGGTACTCGTACCGGAGGAACATCTAGCGCAGCTGGGCTCGCAAAGTCATAATTAGCCAGTGTTTAGCACGGCTACGCCTCAAAAGCGCCCAGCGCAAGGAATTGATGCTACGCTAACTAGATTGGATAAAGAAATGAATGAAATTTTGAAATCTAATGCATACAAGGATGAGAGGGAAAAGTGGGCTGCATACTTGACTATACTACAACGTTCTCCATTTCGTCGATGACGAGAGAGCTCAGCAGTATCGAGCGCTTATGAAGAATAAATATACTGCCGAGCCTGGTTGTGATAAAGAAGAAACCGGTAATGACATGAACGATTCAGTCATCATTGAGAGTATACCGGCCAAATTTCGCATTAAAGCGAAACTGCTACTTCGCCGCTTACGTGACGCACCACGGGCTAATTTTTCTTGGGATTCTGCCGGGGTCGTGTCGGTCGGCGGAAAACCAATCAAGGATTCAAATATTGTTGATCTCGTTAATGACGCCATGAGGGCGCGGAAAATACCCAAACCAGCGGGGCGCGGTGCCTTTGCCAGATTTCTGAGAGCCATGCAGACACCACGAGAATTCATTGGCAATGAGGAGTTGTGGATGGAGTCAAGAGCTAGCTCAACACTGCGACAATCGCAGATCGACAATAGCAGTACAGGCAGCGAGGGAACAGGCGAAATGAGCCAGTCATCGTTTTTCAGTGGTCGTGACAACAGATCACCGGCGCCACAGGCAGATAGCCCCCGACAGAGTGGCGGTGGTTATTATAATAAGAAAAGACGTGTAACCTGGGCTAACCTGAAATTATAATCATGAAAACCTTAGAAAAAGTGTACTTTAATCCAGTCCATGAAGCATCGTTTTCAGGTGCCCCCAAATTGTTACATCAGGCGCGTCAGAAGAAAATTTCCAAGATAAAGGCGATAAAGGCGCTGCATTGGCTTGAAGCACAGGATGCTTACACAAAACACAGGCCCGTGCGTCATCGCTTTCAGAGGCGTTTTTATAACGTACGGAACATTGATGATTTTTGGGAGGCTGATCTCGTAGATCTTCGCTCAATTAAGGCTTATAATGATGGCTATGTTTATCTCCTCGTCGTTATAGATGTTCTTAGTAAATTTGCATGGGTTCAGCCTTTACGCGACAAGACTGCTGCATCTGTGGCTAAAGCGTTTGAGCTCATTTTATCTAAAAAAAATAGTAACGCTCGATCGCCCGTTTGCCTACAGACCGACAAGGGTAAAGAATTTATCGGCGCTGTATTTCAGGCCCTCGTAAAGAAAAAAATATTCAGTTTCGTGTTGCGAGAAACCCCGATATAAAAGCGGCTATTGTCGAGAGATTCAATAGAACGCTGAAAGAAAGAATGTGGCGTTATTTCACGTATTCTGGACAAAAACGTTACCTTGACGTTCTGCAGAACATCATTTCGGCCTACAACCATTCTACGCATAGTGGTATAAAAATGGCTCCTGTCTCTGTGACGCTCGCTACAGCCGCTAGGGCTCGGCATAACCTGATGCAGCGCTACAAGAGAACAGAGCATTGCTCTCCTAAATACAATGTGGGCGACATCGTACGTATCAGAAGCGCGAAGGCAGCCTTCGCAAAAGGTTACGAGGGTGGATGGAGCAGCGAGCTATTCAGCATTCACCGTGTATCACACAGTATTTGCCCCGTAATATACATTCTGCGTGATCTCCACGGTGAGGACATTGATGGTATATTTTATGAAGCTGAGTTATCGAGAGTGCAAACGAAGAAGAAACGGCCGGTAAAATGAAGGACGAGCTGTTTGTTTTACCCAGCTACAGTAGTATGAGTTATTATCCCGATAATGTGACAACACGGTATACCACTCATTTACCGCAATGTGTGTCTCTCCATGGTAGCTGGGCCGTTTCTTTAGCGGAAATATACATACCCATGACAATTTTGCATATACCTTCCGAGGGTAAGCGGAACTTCATTAATATCGTAACGAACATTACAACACCGGGCGTTGATGCAGACATCGACTATAAGGAAGATCGTATCTGCGTACCGCCCGGCGTATATCATAGCATAGAAACATTACTCGAGACTATTAACAAAATACCATGTGTTGCGGGTCACCTGAAATTTCATTACGCTCACAACGGCTATGTGACGGTGACGCGTATCTGTGAATCATGTAAGAACCTGGAGCACTCCTTCTACTTCTCCGACGTGCTGAGCAAGGTTTTAGGATTCACTCAAGCTGAGGAAGGGGTAGTAGTTCAGAGAGAATACGCTGCTCAGAGACCCGCCAATGTAGCCAGTGGGACACCCAATATGATGTACGTTTATACTGATATCTGTGAACCCTATATCACTGGCGATGTGCACACGCCTTTGCTACGCGTTGTACCCTCCGCTGCCGCTGATAACCGTAATTACCGGTCTGTGAAAATAAGAAGTTTCTCACCACCACGCTATGTTCCTCTATTACGTACTAGTTTTCAAACAATAACCATTGATATAAGGGATGAATTTGGCGAGCCGATACCATTCGAGTACGGGACGCTGACGGTGACGTTACAGTTCAAACGTACAGATTAACTTGAACTGCTCTAAAATGGATTACTATGACGAATATTTTGATATGCAAACGGGAGGTGGTGGCGGTGCTCGAACAGGTTATGGGGGTATCAGCCATGTGTATATTGGCTCACCGAATCAACGAGGTCACGGCATTGGAAGTTTCCTAGGAGGCCTCTTTCGCCGTATAATACCGCTCTTGAAACAAGGTGCTCGGACTGTCGGTAAAGAGGCCCTTCGCTCGGGTATTAACATGGCCACGGATATCATGGATTCGGGTATGCACCCGAGAGAAGCATTTAAAACGCGCCTGCGCGAATCCGGGGAAAATCTGAAGCGCAAGGCTGAAGAAAAAATCAGTACGCTCATGAAGGGCTCCGGCTATAAAGCTAGTAAAATTAATAAACTGATGCATTCTCTTACTGAGAGCGCATCACGACGCACCGGTGTGAAGAAAAGAACGAAGACCGTGAAGTCGCGAAAACGCTCAGGCAGTGTGAAAAAGAAGCGGAGTAAGAAGAAGCCCGTGAAAAGAAGACTGACAAAACCAACCGTCAAGAGACGTAACAAGAAATCAAGAACACTGAGGGATATTTTTGCTTAGCCTAAACTGAGAAAATGGCGTTCCTGCACGCACACTCGTGTGAGTGCCTTAAGTCGGAACTTGAACTATTTACACTACCACCGACCCAGACAACAATTGAGGGAACACATTCAGTGTATTATAAGCCAATCTCATCGTTGACGGACGATTCGCCGATAGAGTTTGTCATACCAGGGCAGGGGGATGAGTACATTGATCTTGCACATACCATGCTGAGTATGCGTATTAAGATAGAAACTCCGGCCACAAAGGAGGGCGAGCTCATCAAAGTAGGACCAGTCAATAATCTTCTGCACTCAATGTTCAACCAGGTCGATGTATTTTTGAATCAGAAGCTCGTCTCACCTCCTAACAATGCCTATGCATATAGAGCGTACATTGAAACACTCTTGAATTATGGGCATGCTGCGAAGACCTCGCATCTTACGAGTGTTCTATGGTATAATGATACAGCTGGTAAAATGGATGATACGGGCGATGATAATAACGGTCTTGTGTCCCGGCGCGCTGTATTAGGTAAGAATAGAACAATCGACCTCCTCGGCCATTTGCACTGCGATATCTTTAATCAAGAGAGGTTTTTGCTAAACGGCGTTGAAATGCGTCTGCGGCTCGTACGGACCAATAATGCTTTTTGTCTCATGAGTTCTTCGAAAGAATGCACGATACGTATTACAGATGCATCGCTGCTTGTACGTCGCGTTAAGATAGCTCCAGGCATACTTTTGGCTCATGCAAGAGCTCTGTCCAAATCTACAGCAAAATATCCTTTGACGCGTGTCGAGGTTAAAGCGATATCGATGCATGCAGGGGTACACGGGGATACTCTTGATAATGTCATATTGGGCCAGTTACCCAAACGTATAATTGTCGGTTTTGTCGATAATAAGGCTTTCAACGGTGATCGCGCCATGAATCCATTCAATTTTCAAAATTACCAAATTAATTATCTTTCTTTGTATGCGGACGGCTTGCAAATACCGTCAAAGCCTCTACAGCCAGACTTTATAGATACTAATATGTGTGTGGACGCCTATCATACATTATTTTCCGGTACAGGTATTCACTTTCTCAATGAGGGTAATTGTATTTCACGCTCAAGCTATCCGTGGGGTAATTGTCTCTTCGCATTTGATCTTACACCCGATCTCTCGGCCAACAGCAGCACTCATTGGAACCTGGTGAGACACGGTAGTGTGAGGATAGAAGTACGCTTTGCGGGACCCCTAGCTTCAACAATTAATTGTATTGTATATGCTGAATACGATAATGTGTTGGAGATCGACTCATCACGGCAAGTGGTCATGGACTTCAGCGGCTGATGAGAGAGAAGCGCCTTCAGTTTGCGTCCATCGTTTGGAGTGTGACGGTCGAAAAAAAAAGATTTCATCATGAATATCGTTATTGATATACAGGGAATGAGGAATAAAGATAATCAGTTTATACCTAAAGAAGTAGCTGTCATCTCGGTACAGACTGAGGACTTTGATCATTGGCTTGTAAAACCGCCCTACGCGTATGACAAATTGTCACCCTCTGTAAAGAGACAAAACATGCGCCTATGCGCTGATATTCATGGTATAGAATGGCCTGAAGGTGATATATCATTGCATTCGCTGGACGCAAATCTGAAGAGAATCGCGACCCAGGCTGTACGGATCTTTACAAGAGGCTCTGAGAAAGCGTCATATCTAGCTCAGCTCACGGGATGTTACATTATAAATCTGGAAGAAGATGATGAGGCTCCTTCATTCCGCCACATGCCACGAAGTGACACACGCTGCATGTATCACGGTGTGGTAAATAAAAAACACACATACAAATGCGCTCTGAACAACGCTACCCGGATCAAAGCATGGCTCTGTCATAGCGAGCAAATCGCCTCCTTATGGGAGTATAGAACTACTACATCGTGGCACGTCAGTTTGCCCGAGTACGCGTCAGAAGAAGAAGAAGAAAAACCCTTGGGCCATGAACAGTCTTCAAATTCTGCAATCTCTCCAGAACATAAAGGATCATACGGTGGGCGTGTACCCAGCAGATCGTATCCCGAGGGTGTGGACGAAACCGACGGCATTCGTGGTTAACACCGATGGCCACAAACTACCAGGGGCCCACTGGGTCGCCATGTACGTCGATCGAAATGGACACGGATGGTTCTTCGACAGTTACGGACTACCACCAATCATTCCGCAGCATCTCGCTCGTCTCCGAAGAAACTGCAGACTCTTCCGCTGCAACGCAACGCAGCTTCAAGGCCCGAATTCACAATGTTGCGGACAGTATTGTGTTATGTTTCTTCATTATATGGCTACTGGTTTCGGTATTCACCGCTTTAGATGCGTATTTTCGAATGATTTGCAGCGAAACGATAAAATAGTGGATGAGTATTATAATGCGTATATCGCTAAGCGCAGCAAATCTCCGGGTGTAGTTTCCAATATGAATGGTTGCACTGGTGGTGGGTATAGAAATAAGCATCTACATTGTATACAGAACTGCTGTTCCCGTGTACGATAATAATAAAAAGTTACATTGAAATTTACACTTTTTTCTACCGTTCCTTGAACTGCGATCACGTGCCTTAGAGTCAGCATTCTTTTGGATCCAAAAGGCACTTCCAACGACTATCATATTTTCGAACATCGTATGCGTCAAACCAATGATCTTTCGAAGGTTTGCAAAAAAAAAAAATGCTGATTCCATAGGGTATCATATATAGACGATCAGATTTCTTTTTGTCTTTGTTATGTCTAACAAAAATGAGTAATCCTTGTCGTGGAGGCCTGGTGGAGGGGCAACTGCAGAGTATAATCTAGAACTTGGAGAACGGTCATCATTCGCGATCGAACCAGTGGTCAGATATCGAAGTGAAACTCCAAAGACTCTCTCTCTCTCTCATTTGCTCTCGTTTGAGGTGTATGCAGAGAAAACGACGCGAATTAAAGCGGCGGATAGAAGCACTTTTACAAGACATCACGTCTATAAAAGCAGTTATACAAGCGAGATCGCAATTTCTCTCTTTAATACGAAAATTTGACGAGCTCGATATTTACGATGGATTTCGCACGAATCAACAAAGTGGGCCAGACGGCGGCCTTTCTACCGGTGAAAAAGTTATCAGAACTAGAGCTCGAAAAAGACTACAATATCAGCAATATAAGAACTGTTCAAACTAAATGGGGTTCGCGTATCGTCATTGACGTGGAAAACGTATTTGCGTGTTTCCTGCCAGCCAGATTCGTCAAGCTATTCGAAGAAGACGATGATCTATTTCAACAGCTGATAGTCGCAGCCCGTGAAAATAATCTGGCGGTGCAATATCACGGTACAAAATTCAATAATTTGGAATTTAAGCCGTCTACAAAACATTAAGCCCCGCGATGTCTGCGAAACGTGCCGAGAATATACGTCCGCTATTGGGGTCGTTCGCATATAAGCTAAATAATTTGTGGACAAAATCTGTGTGGGTGGGCCTGGATATTTGTCGGAGTGGTACGTTACGACCTGTGATTAGGTTCATATGTGACATCCACGGCTGCTCAACGCTGGACGACGCTTCTTGGCACGATTTTCAAAATCATTTCAACACCATCGCAGAGTTCTTTAGCGACATAGAGGCGGAAGAAGAAGAAGAAGAAGCGTGCATTGCGAATATACCATTCGGTCATAATTACATTTTACAACGATATAAACGCACGAAACACATTTCTGTAATTATTCAGCGCGTAAATGAACAGCGTGCGGACCTTACACATCGCTCGTTACCGATTTTCCATCTCACAAAAGAACAATTCATTTTACTCACATTTTTACAAACTAGCATAAACAGAAATATTTCATGGCTTCATCGTGTTCGCAACGAGGTGACAGCTTGCAGAGACTCTCTTATACATACAATAGCATCAGAAATATCCGTTTTTACAACGAGCTGCATAGGACGTAATATTCGCACAAAGCGTGCGAAAATACGAGCTCGAGCTGTCCAAAAAGTAACAACGTCAAAAAACTCATATAGTGAATTACCTACTTATAGAAAAGCAACGATAATTGACAATCTATTGATACACCATTTGGATCACATCGTTAAAACTGTTATAGCCTGTAAGGAATAATTCTCATTGTATTTTCTCATTGTATAAAGCATTACGTATATTTAAGTGAAAAAAAAATGTATATAAAAAATATTAATAAACTAATAAAAAGAAAAAAAGTATGGATTATTATTATTATTTGAATAATAATAATAATCGGTCCGCTCTGGCTAGCCCGCAGAACTCTCCCCCCACCACCTCTCCCCATCACGGCCCCACCACGCTCGGAACAGAGGCTCCGGCGTCGGGGAAAGTGGAGAGGATAGGAGTGTGGGTCGCCAGAGTGGGCCACATACTACTTATATATATATCTATATATATATATATATATATATATATATATATTGTAACGGGATTTTTCCCGCACACTTTCCCGGTCTGACTCGACTCCACCTAGCGCGTGTCATCGTGAACGCAATCACGCCAAAACTTTATCCTCACAAAACTCGGCCCATCGCCGAAAAATCGCAATACAATTCTCACAAGCCATGATGTCATTCGAGACCACAATTAACCCTCGTGTGAAGGAATCGGGCGCCAGGTACCAAGTACCGCCGGTCGAAGACCGACTTTTATTAATTTGATCCTTCACACGAGTTCGCAAAAATGACCCAACACGCGGGAGGTGAAGTGGTGAGGCCGAAGGAGAGACTTGGCTCGCTCAGCTCACCTGAGAGAACGATGGTAGAGGGGGGTGGACGGAAAAAAGTGACAACACTCGATGCTTCGGGAAACTAAGTTTTTATTGCAACTGTCCCGCTGGCTCATTTGGGTGTTCACAGAATAATTGAGCCGATGTAGAAATTCGCCATAAGGTTATTGATACAATTGCTCGTAACTAAGAGCTAATTAAATCTAACCAGTCGATACTACTCAAAATAGGTAGCATCGCGAAATAATCCTAAAACATAATAGGTAGCCTTGCGAACTAATCGTAAAACAATATAGGTAGCATCGCGAAATAATCGCACATCATAATAGGTAGCTCCGCGAACTAATCGTAAAACATAATAGGTAGCATCGCGAAATAATCGCAAATCAGAATAGGTAGCATCGCGAAATAATCCTAAACATAATAGGTAGCATCGCGAAATAATAAAACATAATAGGTAGCATCGCGAAATAATCCTAAAACATAATAGGTAGCATCGCGAAATAATCGTAAAACATAATAGGTAGCATTGCGAAATAATCCTACAACATAATAGGTAGCATCGCGTAATAATCGTAAAACATAATAGGTAGCATCGCGAAATAATCCTACAACATAATAGGTAGCATCGCGAAATAATCGTAAAACATAATAGGTAGCATCGCGAAATAATCCTACCACATAATAGGTAGCCTTGCGAACTAATCGTAAAACATAATAGGTAGCATCGCGAAATAATCCTACCACATAATAGGTAGCCTTGCGAACTAATCGTAAAACGTAATAGGTGGCGTTCGCGAAATAATCGCAAATCAGAATAGGTAGCAGCGCGAAATAATCATAAAACATAATAGGTAGCCTCGCGAAATAATCGTAAAACATAATAGGTAGCCTCGCGAAATAATCCTACAACATAATAGGTAGCATCGCGAAATAATCGTAAAACATAATAGGTAGCATCGCGAAATAATCCTACCACATAATGGGCAGCATCGCGAATAATAATAATCATGATAGGTAGCCTTGTGAAATGAATAATCATGATAGGTAGCGTCGCGAAATACTAATAATCATGATAAAAAGCATCGCAAAATAATAATAATCCTAAAAGGTAGCATCGTGACAAATAATAATCATAAGCCTGATAGGTAGTCTTGCCTAAGACACGAAATTATATTCCTGATATGGAGCCTCGTGGGAGACTCAAAATTAACGTTTACGATCGGCAATTGCCCGAATAAGAGAATAACCTGAGTAGCGGAAGATAATCCGTTAACGCGCAAAAAAAAGTAAACACACAACGAAGCCTCGGAGCTTCTTACCGGCGTAAGAAGTCGGCTCGAAAACTCGTAATATTCACTGGCGATCACGAACAATTCGGCCGTGAACTTTTAACTAATCTTAACTATGCCCTTTGGCCTATTAATTAACTCCCCAATAGTTATTTTACTAATCCCTATTTTATCCGACTAACTTTCTACGCGTAGGTAGCTTACTATAAGGTAGCAACTAAAGCAAGACAAAAAAAACGTAGCATGACCAGAGAAGAGCGTGGAGTTCGGTACTAATTATTAATCCAACCTTAAATCAACTAAACGCGAGACTATCGCAAAACCAGGAACTTCCCCGAAACTTAATTGCTAATTCATCAAAGTTGAAACCACTAAACGCGAGACTATCGCAAAACCAGGAACTTCCCTGAAACTCAATTGCTACAAAAGACATGTCGCTCCGAAGCGATAAACCCCATCCTCAAAATTAAAGCACTAAACGCGAGACTATCACAAAACCAGGAACTTCCCCGAAATTTAATTGCTACAAAAGAACACGTCGCTCGGAGCGTTACAATACTATAAAACAAACCGAACTCCACACTCGCACAGAGAAGAGAAAGAGGATCGGGCTCACCAGCTCACTGCAACAGCTCGGACGCGTAGACCATTCTTAAACACTAAGACCTCTCAATAAAGGGACTTGACCTCATTACCGCAATTCGACGACTGATTACTCATTACGCTGTCCGTGAGCTCCCGAACTGGGTGATCCCCCACCCTCTCTCGGCCCCCACGCAGGTGTCAAGCGTTCTCGCCTACCCCTTGGCCCGTCTTCCTCGCTCCTTCTCTCTTTCTCCCGATGGCAGGCATCAGCGGCGCTGCCCCGTGCGGCTCCCCAAGCCCCACCCAGACCGCACCACGGAACTCTGTCCCCACAATTATGATTGCCGCTTTCTGCCGTCTTCCTCTCAAAACCCGGTAGAAGAGCGCGGAGGCGGGAGGAGGCCTCCCTCACGGCACTGAGGCGTCCCTTCTAAGCACCGTGGTGGGCCCACAGTGCACTCGCACTAAGCAGCACCCCGCCCCCCGCTACCTCCCCGTAGTCCATCAAAATGAGGCGCTGTGATTAGCGGACCGCGACGAACAGCGAGCAGGCTGGGTTGGTATAGCTCCTGGCTACTAAGTCGGGAAGAACAGGCGACACGCTACTTTTGGCCATTATCCTTCGTTCTTCCTGGCATCCATAAAAACCACGGGTGCTGGTGATCGGCATCCCGCTTGCAAAAATGAGAGAAAATCCCGCAATGCTCCTTAAATCCATAACGCGATCCGGGCGCAGCCAAAGGACCGGCAAGTGCAACACCACGACCTTGGCGAGCGAGGGAGACTTGCAATGCTTGACAAGAGACCTGTGAAATGACCCCGCTTGGCCCTGATCGTGCATATCAAACTCTAATTAGGTAGCTTTTATCATTAATTCTTAATTAGGTAGACTTAATAATTAATTCGCAAGTAGGTAGCCCGTAATAATTAATTCTCAAATAATAATCCTCAATAATTAACTCTCAAAGGTAGCCTTAATAATTAGTTCACAAATATTAAAGATAGCTCTTATAATAAATAATACGGCTAGACTTAGCCCTGAGTCGGCGAATTGCGGCACGGCGACTCCATGCGCGTTGTCCTGAGGGTCGTAACACCGACCCGTTGCTCAGCCAACCTCCGTGCGGGTGACGGGGCAAAATGTCACGTCACAATATATATATATGTATATATCATGTGTCCTTCCACATATAGCGTTCTCTGCTCGCTCAACGGCGAGTCGGGAAGTGATATATATATATATTGTGACGTGACATTTCACCCAATTACCCACACGGAGAGTAGCCGAACCACGGGTCGGTTTTACGACCCTCATGACGACGCGCATGGAGTCGCCGTGCCGCAATTCGTCGACTCAAGGCTAAGTCGAGCCGTTGGCTCAAACATTTTTCGGTCGTTTTAGTCCGGCGAACCGCAAGATTTTGTATTGGCCGTTTGGTATGAAGAGCTACCTTTAATATTAGTTTGCGAAGCTACCTGTTGAGGATTAATTATAAGAGCTACCTGTAATATCAATGAGTGCAGCGACCTTTGAGAATTACTTATGAGAGCTACCTTTTATATTAAATTTTGGAACTACCTTTCGAGAATTAATTAAGGGAATGACCTTTTATATTAATTATTATTGGAGCTATCTTTTGATTATTAAGGATTAATTTAAGTTTAATATTAACGATCAGGGCCAAAGGGGGTGCGGGGTCTTTTTTGACGTCCCTCGGCGAACAGCGGTCAAGTCTTCCTCGCTCGCCAAGGTCGTGGCGTTGCTGCTGCCGGCTCTTTGACCTCATTCGGAGCACGATTGGTTCCACGGGGAATTTCGCAGGATTTCCTTACATTTTTATAAGCGGGTGCCGACACCAGAACCCGTGGTTTGTGGATGCCGGGAAGGACAAAGGCCAGAAATTCTACGCATCCGAGCTGCGACAGAGAGCTGGTGAGCCCGATCCTCTTTTTCTTCTCTGTGCGAGTGTGGAGTTCGGTTTTTATAGCGTTTTATCGTTTCGGAGCGACGTGTTCTTTTGTAGTAATTAAGTTTCGGGGAAGCTCCCGGTTTTGCGATAGTCTCGCGTTTAGTTGAATTAATAGTTATTACCGAACTCTACGCTCTTCTCTGGTCGTTAGCCGAGTTTTTCGTTTTGCTTTAGTTTGCTACTTTACTCCAGGCTACCTACACTTAGGAAATTAGTTGGGCAAACTAGTGAAAAAAATTATTAGGGTTTAATTAATAGTTAATACGGGGTAGTTTAATAGCAGCGAATATTCATGGCCAAACTCTTCGTGGTCGTCATTGAATGTTATCAATTTTCGAGCTAACTTTCTTACACCGGTAAGAGGCTCCGAGACATCGTCGTGTGTTTACTTTTTTTTGGTTGACGGATTATTTCTCGCTTTGCTACGTGTGTGCTACCTATATCGTTCTCGTATTCGGGGAATTGAACGGCTACCTTTTCTTCCTCGCATTTTGTTCAGAAATTATTTGGCTACCTATCATGATTCTCATTATTATTCTTTGGCGTTACGCGAAGCTACCTATTATGATTATTATGATGATTATTTCTACGTTACACGATGCTACCTCTTAGGGTTATTATTTTGTGAGTTACACGATGCTACCTATTATTATTATTATTTTCGCGTGTTACACGATGCTACCCATCATGAATATTATTATTATTCCATGTCACACGATGCTACCTATCATGAATATTAATATTTGGCGTTACGCGAAGCTACCTATCATGAATATTATTTTCGCGTGTACACGATGCTACCTATCCCGAATATTATCCCGCGTGTTAAACGATGCTACCTATTATGATTATTATTATTTCGCGCGTTACGCGATGCCACCTATCGTGATTATTATTTTGCGAGTTACACGATGCTACCTATCGAGATTATTATTGTGCAAGTTACACAATGCTACCTATTATAATTATTATTTTGCGAGATGCGCGATGCTACCTATTCTTATTTTATTGTTTTGCGCAAGTATGAAGGCTACCTGTTATTATTTTACTGTTATATTATTTTGTGCAAGTTACCTTGAGCTAGCTATTTTGAGTTGTATCGCATTGTTGTAGGAATAATTAGTTCGTCGCTACTGGCAATTGTATCAATCGATTTATGGCTAATGTTTAAACGCGGCTCAATTATCCTGTGAACACCACATGAGCCTCCGGGAATGTTACAATAAAACTTAGTTTCCTGAAGCCCCGAGTTTTTCGTTACTTCTTCCGTCCACACCACTCTGTCATCGTTCTCTCAGGTGAGCTGAGCTAGCCGAGTCTCTGTTTCGGCCTCACCACTTCACTTCCCGCGTGTTGTCATTTTGCGAACTCGTGTCGAGGGTCAAATTAATAAAAGTCGGTCTTTGACCGGCAGTACGTGGTACCTGGCGCCCGATCCCTTCCCACGAGGGTTAATTTCGGTCTCGACTGACATCATTGCTTCTAAGGTTTTGTTGCGATTTTTCGGTGATGGGCCGAGTTTTGCTGAGAATAAAAGTTTTGGTGTGATTGTGTTCACGATCACATACGGTAAGTGGAGTCGAGTCAGACCGGGAAAGTGTGCGGGAAAAATCTCGTTACAATATATATATGTATATATTGTCACGCCGACTTTCAAGAGGAGGGGGGGGGGGGGGGGGGGGGGGGGAATAAGGGACCGCAAACTCTGGAATTAAAGAAAATAACAATAAAGAATATTTATTCTCGATGGTAACAAAATAATCTTTAATACTATTATCGAAAAGAAATAAAAAAATATATTCCCAAAAAAAAGGAAATCGCAAAAATAATTAAAGGTTACGCCAATGCGTCGGCGGACCGCAAACTCTTACTTCAAAACCGAAGCAGCGCAAGTGAAAACAAAAAAAAAAAAAATAATATTGGGCGCCAGCTTTTTTCTCGGTATAGCTACCGTACTCGACGAAACCAAATATTCTCTAATAATCTCACTCGAAGATCTTACAAGAAAAACAATATTATAATAATACTCGGACTAGCTCGCGCAAAGGACAATTCAAACGGGCGATACTCTCAGGGGCAGGGGGGAGAAATCCGTGTTTCGGCTTTCTTAATAATTACCGCGGTCGGTTTTCAATGGCAGGTTAATCGTTTGGTTATTTTTCACACTTTAAACTTTTTACTATCTTTATTGAGGAAACGCAAAATGAATCGTTATCACAATTTTTGGGGGAAACGCAAAGAAAAATGTTTATCTAAATTATAGGGGAACGCGAGTGAACTTTTACCAAAATTATCGAGAACGCAACAATTTGGGACTGACTCTAATAATTACAGCACCACACCGCACGAGTCGATACACATTCTGAGGGGGCAAACGTACGCAATTTTACTCGAGACAATATGGCTTCCGCCTCGTGGCCGATGTTCTGTCGCAAAGGGAAAATTCTCGCAACTCTCGAGAAAGAACTTTAAACTACTCACTCTTTCCTTTTGTCCTGCTTTTCTCTTCGGCCTCGTCCCTCTCGCTTTCCCTATCCCTTTTTTTTTCTTTCTCTCTTTCGTTCGCCTTGTTGCTCTTGTCGCTCCTGTCTCTCTCACTCACCGAAATTTATATTAAAAAAAATATATGATTACTTTCGCAAAACCAAAAACTCGATATAATAAAAAATAATAATATGAAGACTCGGTATAACACAGGGAAAAAAAACTCAAAAAAACTCAATAAACTCTCCCAAACTCTTCTCAAACTTTTCGCTCTCTCTCCTTCTCTCTTTCTCACGCTCTTCACTCTTTACAAATCTCTCGCCACGCTCTGCTCGCTATAAACTCTATACAATACTCTATATAATCTTTTCGCTCTCCACGCTACGCTCGAAGTGAAGAAGCGTTTCTTCTCACTCGACATGAGGGCTCAAAAAGAAAAAAAAGGGCAAGGAATGGGATACTCGAGTGACACATTTCCGATGATCGATTGACTCATCGATGATCCTTATCGATTCGCGCATGCGAATTTCGCTCGGTCCTGGAGAGCGACTGGTGAATGGCCGGGAAGACTTGGCCACAGGTGGTGACATCTCTCTCTCTCGTGAGAATTCTCATGGGTCGATAGAAACGATCCATACCGCATGCTGCTGCCCTCATTTGCATAGAGAAGGTACTCTCTCCTCAAACTCTCTCGCTCCACGTGCGCCGTGGTTTGGCCCTCATCGACTTGACTATTGCCGCTCTCACTACGAACGGCAAATTTGAGCCAAATAATTTTTGTAAGCGCGCGATGTTTTCCTTTTATCCTCTCTAGCTCGCAACTCAGCGTGGGTGATTCTCCTCGGGGATGCTGTTGGTGTATCGGCTCTCCAGGACGTACTATTCCTCTTGCTGGGCTCTATTTCCGGGGATACGTTAGGGGGTGTGGCGAAGGGGAAAAGGTATTTCGTGGGGAAATCGTGATGTTTTACGGACTTGTACAAGGAAATGTTTCGGGTTTTTTTGGGGATTTATTGGGGAAGCCTTCTCGGTGTCTCATTGTTTTATCGAGCTCTATGATTACTCTCTTCATTACTCTATTTTCAACATTTTACATTTTCCTCCATGTTTGTACTCGATTTTCCTTAGCCTATTAATTACATTTTATCCTAGTGTGGTGGCGGACTTCGAGCGCGGGGTTCTGTACTAAAACTCTTTAAATGTGGCTCCCTCTGTGACGCCACGTCACAATATATATATATATATTTTATTGTGTTTCCAACGTATACCCTTGAGGGTTTTTACGTACCCTTCCCATTCCTATCATCTCTACCCGCACTTCGCTGAGCTAACCTAACTTTCGGTGCGTCCGCAGGCGACCGCATCTGCACTGTACCGCATTCGCCATGGGCACAGGGAAACTGCGGAAAACCTGTGTCGGTACAGTCGGCTCTTTCGGCAGAGTGTAGTGTTCCTACAAGGAATCACCAAACTTTGGGAAGATTACCTCCCGCTCAGCGTTTTGATGCGGCAGGTAGCGCACGGCTAAGCGGTCACCGCACCAAGTACTGTCCACGTCCAACGCTTCTGCACTTTGGTGACCGCAAGAGCCACACGCCGACCGCGCACTTATCGCTGTCGGTTCACGTCACAATATATATATTGTAACGATATACTTTTTCCCTCGGCTTATTCTTGAGAAAAAACTGTGAAACGTGTGTTCTGTACTTCGATTAATCGGAGCAGGTACAGGTGAGTGGAGTAACGGAACTTTAAACCTTCGTTGCCAACAATACTTTTATTTATTATGTTTTCTTTTTTGTTATAAATTACACACTTCGCTGTTTAATAACTTTCTACTATGCTTAGTAGGGGATACGCCGGATACAGTCCCTACGTTGTCGTAGAATCTGTAGGTAGGGATCTGTGTTGCCACTCTCGGATGTTTAGACGAATTGCTAGGACTTGTGGATCGGCGAGATTACTGGCGTCTCCACCAGTACTCCGCTACCACAAGGGACTGATATGATCTAGGTGATAGGGAGAAAGGTTAGGTTTAGTTAGATCGGCGGCTCGGTCGAGGAAAAGGCTGTCTGTCTGTGCTCCAGCACCTGAATTTATACTCTTTTCAGCAGGGGCTTCTATCGACCCACAATTCCTTGCGGGTGCCATGTTAATCTCCTATTGCGCCTGCGTGGCCGAGTCTCCTACCCTGACATGATTCCCCCGCCATACACATATATATAGAGACGATACCGGCTCATCTTATATACGACCATTGACGCGGTATTCGCAAGATATTTAGATGAACTTCGATCAAAAATATTTGTATCATACTACAGCTATCATAAACCGATAGTTTAGTTTTTGGACTATGACCAAATGGAAAGTGTTGAATAAAATTTGACATGTTTCATATTGACGTGTTGTGTTGTAGTGAAATTATTAATATCTAATTACCACCCTATATTACGTGTTCAACAGTTCGTCATCACTGGACTCATAACAGTGAAGAAGTTTTACTGCTACCGCGCGTTAATGCCACACACATGTTTTTTTGTCTCTTATAAAGATTTTGGTTGAGATTTGTTAGTAAATTTCAATGCGTTACGCCAGGACGTAACAAAATCTACACATAGGCTTTTTGAAGTGTGAAAATAATTATCGACCGAAAACTTGATATCCTATTGTCCTATTAGTTTATAACGAAACGGTTACTTAACTATTGCATTATTTAAGGAACATAAATGCTGATATGTATTATAAAAAGCTCTCGGTGCTGCTATTATTTGTACTTCCGACTGCCCGCAGGGCATAAAGACGGGTGTATGCGTTTCATTGTATCCTTGTGACGTCACCTGTTTTCGTTTTTTCCGATGATTGCCTAAAAGGTTGAATATATCTTAACCGAGTTCAGAATAATGATTCTGTCACCAGAAAGTAAAACGTGCTATAAATATAGAGAATACCTGCACGGTAACTACCCGGTAACGGCACGTAACAACGCGCCGTGGGATCACAGACGCTAACGTCTGTAACCATATGTAACTGATTTCGGTCGACCGGGTGTATTGATACACCAGCTGCACCGTACTAGCACTGCGCTGCACTGTACCAGCAGAAGTCAGTTGCATATGGTTACAGAAGTTAGTGTCCGTGGCGGCACGGGCCATCGCAGTGCAGCTACCATGCAAGCTCACGTCTATCCGGTTCAGTAACGGATAGTGTTTGTAGTAATATATTACTAAGATTGGGTGTATACTAACGTCGGTATAATATTTGCGAGCAAAAAGTGGTTGAATGCCCGCGTGTGCATATAAAAAATATCTCGAAATATATCGTAACACTATGTTCACACTATTGAGTCGTTGCATGCTTCAGATTGCGGAGTCTCCTCTTATGAGCATTTATGACTAGTTCATACTCATGAGGCAGGTCACGCATGTACCACGTTCTCATTCCGCGTTTCGGGAAGAACAGAAATTCTTTTTCTTCCCAAAGCGCGAGCAAAGAATGTAAGTCAGCACTCCTTGCGGTCAGATGGCTCGTCGAAGGCATCAACACAAAGTGACACCGCAATAGCTACCGCGAAAAATCCATTCCTACACGAACCGTGCATAACCACAAGGTTAGGCACGTGTCGTTGAATCCGCAATATGCATCTCTTCTGAGATCCCCCAATGACCCTAACGTCGTTGGCGGGTCTCGTAAGAACAGTTTGTTCCAAATTTGACGTGGTGCAATCACCAAAGGTCGGACCAAAACTTTGCTTTGCGCCGACTCAAAAGATGGAATAAACCCGCACGTTTTTGTGAACTTCGCTAGAATCCTTTGCAAATTGTCGGTTCGTTTCGGTGGCTTTCACGTAGTCATCTGTCTCGTGGTGTCATCAAATTATCTTATATTTCTCCGTATTTAGTTGTTTTCGTTATCTTCTTATTTTATATTGCTTATATTTTGAAGTTCCCGTAAAGGATTTTAGTTTTTCATTGCAACTGTTTCTTTTTTAACTCATATTTTAAGTATTAATATACGAGGGTGGGAGCGTGTGCGTGCGATGAGTACACCTGTATCCGCAAACAGGAGTGAGTACTGATTCCTTCAAGAGTGAGTGAGAGACAGCGCCGCCGCGGCTAAAATTGTGTAGCTGTTCCGGAACCTTACAACTCCTGTTCGGAGATTACTTTTCATTTCATTTAATATTTAAGAAATTAGATAATCGCTGATTAACCTTACAACTAATCTGTTTAATAATTCATTTGTTATACCACCCACAATTTCAGGAGAAGCGGTCCCGTATCGAACGCTGGTGAGATGCCCACATACCTGTTAAAGCCCGCAAAATACCTTCAAAAATACGCGCGTAAGGCATGGTGAAGAAGCACAGGTAGCGCGACCATGTGCCACGCGGCACAAGGCTAATGATGCGTGAAATGAGTGATGCGTGAGTATTCGAGCATGTTCGACGCATTATCAACAATGTGGTGATAAGCGACGCGGCGAGAGAGACGGTAGCAAGATGCGAAACGCGACGGACGTACAAGGTGCGTGTGAATAAGATAGGCAGTAGTCAAGCACCGCGTGTGTGAGTGAGAGAGAGAGAAATAGCCAACCCTCGCTGTACCATTTGGGGGAGGGGGGTGGAGATTGCGAAAGTATTTGTATACGAGTGGGACTGAGTATCCCATCAGGTTTCGACTGTATTGCTTAATTGTTCCAGTGTAATTATTATCCGTCAAATCACGTTGATCGTCAATAAATAAATTAGGAGGGTGGGCGGACCAATCATGTTGCAGATGAGAGGGGCTTAACGTTATAGAGACCAATCAGAGGCAGAAGTGGTGGTAAAAGGGCGCGGCTGGACATTTGCGCCAGGGCGGCTAGACGGGCCTCCGGTCTCCCTATTGGGATCTGACCTGGGGGCGGGGCCTAATTCAAAAAATCAAACATGGCGCAGACACCGATGCAAATTGTACGGGAACATATGTGATTTTTGTATATTTACTGTGATATGGCTGTGAATCGTGACAGTATTTGTCTTTGGGCTGGTGAAAATCCTGCCCAAAGAAATTTTATCGAGGGTGAAAGAGTTCTACACGCGGGACACATCGTGAAGTGTGGAATAAATGATCAAATCGGGCGCCAGCCAAATACGATCAACTTTTTGGCATTGTGTTTACAAACATCCCAAGTCAAAGGAAGTATGCACGAAATCGAAGGCCAAATAAAGGATGGGTTGATAACATTCATTAAATGTTCGTGCAAGTCTGGCTTGGGTCAACAATGCAAACACGCATTAGCAACGCTCCTGCACTTGGAACGGTAAGTTTCTAACCTCAAAATTGCAATGTAAACAGCTTGTAAAATAATATTTTAATAACGCATCGAGATCTAAATACTATGTAGGGTTGAAGAGAAAGATTTGCCAACCGTGACCAGCACAGATAGAAAATGTGGATGGAAGAAGCTGCAACAAAAAGCTCTTGAGCAATATGCTCCAGCACCGCTGGAAAATCATCCGTGCTTTCGACCCACCGAAAAAAAAAGGAAAATGGACAGTGACACTTTAAAAAACATGACTGAGTTCCTGAAAACAACAAATACCGGTGCTCTGGGGAAACACGCGTAAGTCTAATTGCATTCTTTTTTTTTGTTAAATAATATTAATTTTTCACTATTAATTTAATTTTATGTTGTTTTATTTACGAATTGCAGTCAAGGCCGGCACAATCCAGTAACTCTTAATGCGAGTAAAGCACCTACACTCACAGAGATAGAGGCGAAAACCATCGATGAAATTTTCACGAGACAAGAGTCCAGTTCATTGATGAAGGACATTGAACAATTTCAAGTGAAGAAAATAGAGGATTGTTGTCAGAAAACACTGAGCGAATTAAACACGGATTTTCGAGCTCTGTGTAAGGAGACGAAGATGTGCTATGCGACGTGGTCTGATGAAAGAAAGTACCGTATCACAGGCACGACTTGCTATGGTCTCTTCACTTACGCTCGCAATAAAAAACCAAATTGGCACGCCAAATGTGAGGCTTACTTCACTCCCAAAGATTTCCGTACGGAATACACTGAGTATGGAAAAAAGACTGAGAAAGAGGCACGCGATACGTTCTCGCAAAGTTGTAAAAAGACTGTGGTAGAGGTAGGACTAGTTGTTTCACAACGAAATCCATGGCTGGCCGTGTCCCCTGATGGAATTATCATCAACGAAGATGGATCATTTGAGTTGTTGGAAATCAAATGTCCTTTCAAAGGAAAAACAATGACTGTGAAAGACGCGATCGGAGACAGTTTCGGCAAATGTTTAAACGTAAAAAGTGAACCAATAAGTCTGAGAAATAAACACAAGTATTATGGGCAAGTTCAGCTAGCAATGGCAATTTTAAATATTAAGGAAACGTCGTTCGTTATTTACGCCGCGTATGACAAAAGTTTAATTAATGTTAAAGTGATTTTTGATGAAAGTTTTGTGACGGAAATGTTGCTTCAGTTGAAGAAAGTATATTGTAATGTGATGTTGCCTGAGATATGTTTAAGGAAAAACGATGGAGATCATAGTGTTGACGAAAATCACAACTCTATGAATGTCTTGTGATAATCGATATCCCAAAAAATATTGTACCTGTTGAAAAGAGGTTCACTGAAAAAGAACAATATTATTTATGTATGGTTGAATTTTATTGATATTTTAATTTGATACCAAAAAAGTTAAGAAATACATAATGATACAAGAATTATTATAATTTATGTTTCAATTCATCTTATTCTATGAGAGCCTTCCGAGTTCTTTCGTCCTCCATCATAATTCCTTCCATTCCTATGTACAATTTTCAATTCGATTTCTTATGCGTCCATGAATTTATCGTCGGCTAAAATGGGCGCACTTAAATTAATTGTGCCACAGATAACCGTAAAAATATCTCCCACGATGGGTACTAAATTTACAGGCAAAGTATCACCCAATATTTTAAATGTTTTAATCCTTTGATTCGATCGTTCCACGTGCACCCGTGCCTTTGCAATTCTTGAAGTCATAATCGCTTCTGCTTTCGCAAATTGTTTTTTTGTTCTCAAAAATGGGGGTTTGATACATTTCCAACGATTTTTCTCACAAATTTCATCAATAGAAAAGCCTTTGTCAACCATCACTGCATCTCCTGATTCCAGTAAACTTGTTATCTCACACTGCTTGAATATTTCTGAATCAGATGCTCTGCCGCCATAAGGCTTACTTACAAAAGAAATATTCCCCCCCGGTGTGACAGCGGTCATAAATTTTACAGTGCCACTGCCTTTATACTGCGAGTAAGTGATCATCTGGCAGCAAAGATGTTTCGGCTGCTGAAGAAATATTTCTGTGCAATCAATTACCGCTCTGACGTCCTCAAAACCCTCAAAACATTTAGGCACATTTCTCGATATTTCATCTTTTGAAGGCCAAGGGATGGCGGCTTGTAAACACTGCCCTAATAGAAGCACGATTGAATAAAAAATACGTTGACAATGTTTTGGTGAAATATGAAAAAAAATAGCTAAAGAACTGTAGCTCCAATTCTGTTTCAATTTTACATATGTCAAGACGATTTTTTCGCGTAATGTCATCGTCACAAGGTTCGGCGTAGGGACCATGGTGAGAGCCCACTGTGCAAGGTCGATGATCTGGTCTAAAACTTCAAATGATTCGATGCCTGTCATTGTACTTAACTGACTATCAGTTTGCAAATAGTCCATAAACTTCGGCAAGAATTCACCACTGTTTACTTGAACTCCAACATCTTCTACACTTGTAGGCGGTTCCGAACAATGAGAACATTGATTATTTAGTAATAAATTAACAGTTTGCTCTATATTATCAGCTTCAGTTAATATTGGAGAAAAATTGGAAGTTCTTGAGACCAATTCACTGGCGTCGATCGAAGAGCAGACTTGTATCAGGCTGGACGGAGCTGACATTTCATTTTCAGATACAATCGAGTCTTCGTTTCCTTTTCTGTCTTCTTCTTTTTTCTTTAATGTTTCTTCAGCATCGACCATAATGACTGGATCAACGTTCTTTTCATTTCTCTTCAAATGCCTTTGCAATCGACCGCTGTGTGAAGGACCGCATGTTCCACAGCTTTGCAAAACGCCTGGCAAATTGCACGAAGGGACTGCACAGGCTTTCAAATATCGCTTCTGCGATGTACAATCTGGTAACACATATTAATAAAATATAAAGAAAATTATTTTTTATGAAATAGAGCAAATATAAAACACCCCAGTAAATTTTTAGGTTATGCATTGAATTTGGAGGTTATTCATTGAAAACATGTGTATTAACATACCTGGGAGTATATAATCTGTTTTCTTGAAATGCAGAGAGCACACTTGGACGTTCTTGTTAGTGTTCTTCATTTTTAAAGCACTTCTCCATGCTTTTGCTTTATCGGAGCTCGTTACATTTCCAAAGATGTCTTTCCTGTACACTAACCTCTCACCAGTCCTCGGGATGGAGTGAAAACGAAGGTCCAAATCTTTTTGTGATTGACTATAGCAACCATTCACCCAACAATACCTTCTGGCACTTGTTTTTTTTCTTGGGGAGAACCTTGCACCCTCCATAACGTTTTTATTCACTTCAAATAATCAAATATTCACGCTCACTCACGAGTGTTGTGTATGTTTCAAGCGTAAGTGAGAACAGTTTGCATCGGTGGACTACTTACAAAAACTGCCACCAGGCGCCGTGGCAGAAATGTCAAATCCCAATACTACTACTTTATTACTTATGGTTTTGCGGTAACCTTACCGTCTATCTCCTTGTCACATTTGCTTGTTTTATGCGGGACATAAGATCTGAGAATATTGTTCCGATTCTGCAGTGCTTAAAAGTTTCCCGTAGAATCCTGTCTCCGATTTTGAAGTTATCTGAATGTTACAATATGCAAACATGCAGTATGCCGAGTAATAATTTCAAATAATATGGAAGGGTTTTCTAACAAACTATTACTGTTTTTATTGATAAGTACAGTTTCGTATTCAGCTTGTTTAACCCTAGGAAAATATCTTCGGCTGTTTCGACTAAAGGCGGCATATTCCAGCTTTCTTGTTGCTTAAACTTTAATTAAAATATATGCGAGGTGTTTGAGGCCAGTTTGGCGAGTGTTTAATCCTACCGGCTTTGAACTTTTTAACATAACCAACGCGTACAATTACATCCGCGATAGGAGGCGTCCCAGACTTTAACCAAATTCGATTCTTCAATATTTTTCTGTTAAAAAACTGACTGATATTTGTCTCAATCCTGGTTCCCGAACCAAACAATAAAAAAAATAAAAAGTCAACAATGTCCACTTTATTGGCGACAACAATACTTCCGATGTTTCAATATTCGATTTAATCAATTTTTTATAGTGGCGGCTTTTAGCCCAATAGCTCGAGTGAGCAATCTTCAAAATGCAATTTGAACTTTTTAAAATTGAGTACGAACTTTTTTCAATTGTGGCTCATTCATGTAGAAAGTGTAAATCTCAATAGCTCGAATCTGAGCCGTTTAATACGTTTTCTAAAATTTGAAAACTTGATAAAATTTCATTTACCGCAAAGCTAGTTTTGGCAAGTTTTCTTAAATTTTAAATTAGTACGATAATGTTACTCGTAAACAATTCATTACACAATTGGATTTGTTAAAATAAATCTACAAAGGCAATTAGAGTTTTTCTTAGAGTTGATAAAGTTACATACAAAATTATAGATTAAATTAGAAGGGGTTAATTTGGAACATGTGCTAAGTTGGCTAGGCCAAGTGCCAAGAGCCAAACATGTGCCAAGTTGGCTAGTCTCCTCATGTAGGAGCTAGTGGGTCGAGAGCGGGTCATAACGGGCGGTTAGGGTAAAATGAGCACCTTTGACAAAAATTCGGGTTTTGCGACAAACTCGGTCTTTTACCGGTTTCCACAGTTTTTCAGCATGCAAAATGCAAAAAAAGTGGAAAAAGGTTTTATTTTCTATTTATCTTATTTTTTGAAAAAAAAATACATCTTAGAAAAACAATTCTATGTTTTTTTAATGTTTTGGACTGTAATTAGGTGACAGATAAACAAAACGAGCAGGTGGGGCAAAATGTGTCCTGTTGTCAAAGTTTGTGAAATGAAAGGGCGATAAGGTTTTTGTTATTTGACAAATGTCAAGTTTTTTTTCAAGAATTGAGTTTGGAAAAAGCATGGATGGCTCCAGTTTCACTTATGTCTTAAGACAGAAATCACAAGTATAAAATTGCTCAATCTCATCGAGGCGGAGCGCATGAGTCCCGCATTGTTCTCAATCTTCGGTAATACAATCGTTTGTAAAATATACATGAAGCATCCTTCCACTTTCCTTGGTATTGCCCTTACCCTTTCCTTGATCTTTCCATGGATATTTTTACTATCTGCTGACGATAGGATGACTGTACGAGATGAGCATACTGTCAACGGTGAATATTATTTGAATCCTTGTTTCCCCGATCGCCTCATTGTTTTGGAAGATGTGTTTAAGATGCCCACGGTCGTATGAAAACAGTCGAAAAAAGTTCAATACGCATAAAAGTATATTTGAGGATGTAACTTTGTTATTTATTTTATTTTTGAAAATAAAATCGATGGAATAATTTTTTTACATTTATTTTATGTTTTTATGCTCAGGAACTAGGTATGTAAAAAGGCAATTTTTTTTTTTCCACGAAATTGAAATATTTGCCAAAAGTCCCAATTTCGCTCCACCAGACTGTTATGCCCCACTCTTCCTTATACGTGTATCTGCGTACTGTTTTTATGTTAAAAAGGTATTGGGACTTCTATAGATGTATCAAAGTATACTACCGAATTCTTGAGATTTTGAAATACCTGATAAAATTTGTTTTAAATCTCTAAGAAACGACAGATAGAGGATATCTAATTAAAGGTCGAATTCATAGGATATCTTCCTAGGATTAACTTTTTTGACTAATTTCTGGGTAAGGGACAATGGATACAAATCCGCTCGAACATGGTTACATCAAATCAATTACCCCACATTTAATATTCTTAGATATCTAAATGTTTAAAACAAACTCTGAAAGATAATAATGTCCTTAATATTCTTGAATAATCTTAGACATCTAAATTTTTTAAATCAAAGATTTAAGATTTTTTTAATCATGTCTCAAAGATAATAATCCATCCACTTGGATTTGTCAAGGAAGTAGTACTTTCAATTTTAATCCATTCTTAGGCATACAGAAACCACAGTACCCACCGCACTTCCCAGTGATCTTTTGGTTATTCTGAAAATGAAAGATTATGATTTTTTAAAGGTGAAACAATTTTTTTTGTCCGACCTGCTTGAAAGCGTGTTTTCTCAAGCATGTGAAGGAGGCGCAACGTGGCCAGTTTCAGTTCGGGGACGATTGCACATGCGCACTTTGCGAGCGGACGGACATAGAACTTTGCAACCCTTTAAGCTGGCGCAAAGTGCATTTCAGAGAGCAAAACAGATGAAGCGAATGTGGCGCCTTCTCAAGTCACAAATATGAACTACTTGATTGGTATCAAGTCGGTACGGCACTCTGTGGGCAATTTCACACTATTGTTCCTGCTTCTTTCTCGTATTGTATGAAATTGTTGCGTATACCGGCCACCCTACACCTACTTCGCATACTTTGATAAGCCGCAATTTCAAACGGAGTTAGACAAAAAGTATCGTGTGCGTCACGGGCGGAAGGCAATTTTTACTCGTGCGATCGTTGCCCTTGCTTCGCTCGGGCGATAAACTTCACACTCGTCAAAATCTTCTTCACTCCGCCCTTGATGCATAATATACTATTACGCTTTTACATTTCTTACTTACTATTTTATTGATCGCCATAACAGCTTTTGACTTTTGTGAATCCCATGTAACTTCCGGAGATAGCTGCAGCAGTGTCCCTGTTAAATCTATGCTGAAGCGCCCCTGAGGGCAATTTTCGCGGCTATAACAGTCTCCTGCTTTGCCGAAGTCCACTCGCTTAGTTCCTTTAGTTCGAGAGAACGTGAAGTCATCCACTAGAATCAAAATTTTCCACAAATTGTGAATTTATTCAATGCAATGTGAGTGACGTAAAGCTAAATTTCATACTGACACGATTAATTCAGGACTTTTCTTTTATGGCGCTACTCGAGTGTACAGATTTTGTTACAGCAATATAATATAGATGTCGCAACTAATGTAACGATTGCAGCAGCTATCCTGTAAATATTGTTCTTCCACCACGATATTATACGTATCATCTCACCACTCTCTTGTGAGTCTTTCTCGGCATACCACGGGCTTCCAGTTTTATCATCTATGTAATTATTAAAAACGTATGTTTCGTTTGAGAAATCCATTTATTGTATCGAACTTCAAGCGTTATTTTATGGATGTAATTTTCAAGATTCGACCCCATAAATTTGTGACCGTTCAAGAAAATAAAAACAGGATACAAAAAGAGGTCATCGGGCTTGCATTTCCGGTCGGATTCGTTGCGATCCCAAGAGTCCTGTCATTATGTCCAAAAAAGGCAAAGAAATGTAAATGAAGCAAGAAATCTATTTTTTGTCCTACCCGCCTTGAAAACGCGTCTTTTCAAGCATACGAAGGAGGAGCAACGTGACCAGTTTCAGTCCGGTGACGAATGCACAACGCGGATGAACATAGAACTTTGAGCCCGCTTAAGGGGGCGCAAAATGAGTTTCAGCGGGCAAAACAGGCGAAGCGAATGTGGCGTCTTCTCAAGTAACAAATATGCACTACAAACAAATACGAACTAGTTGATTTGTCTCATGTCGGCACGGCACTCTGTATCCAATTTCACACTATTATTCGTGCTTCTTTCTCGTATTAATGAAATTATTACGTACACCGGCCACCCTATATCTACTTTTCATGCTTTAAAAAGTCCTGATTTCGAACGGAGTAGGACAAAAAGTATCGTGTGCATGATGGGCGAAAAGCAATTTTGACTCGTGTGATTGTCGCCATCGCTTCGCTCAACTTCAAACTCGTCAAAATCGCCTTCTTTCCACCGTTGATACACAATATACTATTTTTTTTATTGCATAGGGGGTTATTACAAAAGCTTAACCTCAAGTTGTCGATCAAGATTTCCTATAAGCTTTCCCCGTCATCGTTAAAAAGGGATAAATTTCGTTTTTTTGCGATAACTTGACTCTCCGTCGTAATACGAAAATTTCAACCACATCATTTTTTGTTGCTATTTTCACGTTCTACAAGTAAGGTTATATTACTTTTTCACGTATCGTTGTCGTCATATCGCAGGAGAAAGGAAGAAATTAGGAGACTGAAACTGGTTTTCCACGGTTTTCTCCTTTCTCGTGATATGGCGAAAAAACTTCCATTATGAAACTGGTGGAGCATGCTAATACCTACAGTGTACTTTTTTTTTTAAATAAAAATTACGACTTTTAGTGAGCAGTAAAGTCGATAACTCTGTACGAAGTTTCGATTCTATAGCTCACGTGCTTGTATCTGTTAAATCATAAACTAAACTAGATTATTATTTAGTATATTACATCTATTATTTTTATTCTTTTACATTATAATATTTTGTATTGTTCGGTTCCTGACGGAACATCTGTCTCTCTTCGTAGCATTTCAGTCAGCTGTTTCGAGCATTTCTGAGCGATCGTACGTGCTTGGGAACAAATATTTTATGAAAATGGGCGATTGTTTCATTTGCAAAAAACCTTTGATCGTATGTTAAAAACTGTCGATTAATGATTGTTCACAGTACCTGCTACAAAAAATATGGGGATCCAAGACTAGTGTTGTTTTCTTCTCGACGAAGTGAATCTGCATCGGAAGAACCCAAAGAATAACTGCAGTTTGGGCCTGTCTTTGATTACAAAAATAAATGCTTGTTTTATAGGGAAGTAATTGACGATCAACTTAAATAGCCGATAAGCAGACGAAAAGTAATTCATTCAGTATCGGAAAAATCAATAAAAGAAAGTATTGCGCAATACCTCGATGAACGTGACGATGATTTTACCCAATGCGAGGGGCCCTCTTGTCCACACCTTATTATAAGCCGTTTTAGCCGGCTATGCTGCCTTAGCCACCTAAGCCGGCTAAGCCATACAGCACTAGTTAAAATAACGTATTATTATTATTATTATTATTATTATTATTGTTATTATTATTATCATCAGTAGTAATAGTAGTAGTAGTTTCTTTGCGTGTATTCCCTTACAGATTTTTGCAATCTATCCCTTCCCATACATTATAGTACATACATATCCCTTTATTTCTAATACATTTCCTACCCTTCCCCTCTCTTTTATTTCTCGCATCAACCGTTCGATTTCATTAAAATAATTGCACAAGGCTGCGATCGGTTTCCCTTTTAGATCTGTTTCTATTTTCTGCTTCAGGTCCACTCCTTCGCTGTTCCCTTTCCATCTTACCAAGTCCCCCACCTGCTCCCCTTTCATCTCTGCTTATACGATTCTACACGGGCACATGTGCAGGAGATTCTCCTGCACCTTCTTACAGAATCTGCAAAGTCGGTGGCCGTATCCTTTATTCCCATGCTTGTCCACATTTCCGCCCTTTACCCTTGCCCAGATTTTCTCATTTCCTTCGGTTATTTCATCATCTTCCCAGTATGCTTTCATCTCGATAGTATCTTTCCTAAACTTTCAATCCCTGCGATAACTCGACTTATCTACCCTGTCACAGTCCAATTCGATTTCTTGATCTGTTTGGGTTGCCCCCGGTCTGCCAGCGATTATCCTCTATTCTAACGACTTCTAACATGTATTTAGCTGCCCTCAACCACATGTGCACTCCAATCCCCCGACAGCCCGCTTCCAGTCTCCAAATGTAGTTTGGTGTGTTTCTCTTCAGCTCCATTGCCATTTTCACGTAACGGGCGTGCAGTCGTTCTACCTGAGCCCTGTTACGCTATCCCCATATTTTGATTTCAATTGATTATTTTGGCGAGATTCAACAAAGATTATTTTTAAGCAAAATGTATTATTGTTAAGTGTTTTTAATATAACCAGAATAATTTTATATGAGAGAGAGATAAGTATCTTGTTTTTATTACAACTCATTCACGAATATGGATGTTGTACTATTGCAACCCACCCCCAAGTTTTTTTAGCATGCGAGATAGTCAAGAGACGTGTAGTGCTCGATGCCTACTATAGGCGTATCATGGATAGGGGATAGGGAATGTTTTAAGTTGCGCTCTTAGAGACTCCACTTTGGGAGTATTCTTACAAGACTGTGGGAAAAAGTTGGAAGATTTTTATTAATTTTTTGCAATTATAGAATATTTATTTAAATGTACATAAATTGTATTTTAAAGTCGCGTGTCCATGTACCATATATTGTTTAGCGGGAATAGAACAAAACAAATGAAATGAAAAAAATGCGTTCGCTAACAATTTGTCGATTACGATACCGATACCTCTTAAGATACCGAATAATTAAAAACTAACATGATTATTATTCACTTAAATTTAACTGGGATTAAAAGGCTTGACTTGCTCCTATATATTTATATGCAAAGTCGGGCGTTTCCCAATCGGACACCCTGACACATTTATCGGTAAAGAGTGTGATATACTTTTTGAAAATACATCCCCACTCGACACATTAGGTACCACAATCCACGGCATGGTCAAATGTACAGTCTGACCACCGAGAGATCTTTTTCATGCACTCTTACCAGTTCGCATGCACGGTAAACTTTGGTTCCCGCAATGCCGCATGTGCACCGAACTCATGGCTCAAGGTGGATGTATGCATGAGGAAGAGGGTGAACGTGTATTCACGGGAACATGGGTAACTGATGAGATGAAAAAGTCGCTCGAGTTGGGGTACAGGTTGATAACGATCCACGTTATTTGGTCATACCGTGTAACACAGTATGATCCAGTTACGCGCAGGGGTGGTCTTGTTACAGAATACGTTAACACATTTTTGAAAATAAAACAGGAGGCTAGCGGCTGGCCAGCTAATTGTACTGATGATGATTCTTGCGCGTGTTATATTGTAGAGTATGAAGCGGTTGAAGGTATAATACTCTCACCGGATAAGATAAAAAAAAAACCCAGGGCTCCGCGGTACAGAAAAATTGGCTTTAAACACCCTCTGCGGGAAAATGGGTCAACTAAACAATCTCCCACAAACTGTAGTCCTCACTTCGCGCGAGCCGATGCTCAATTTCCTAACAGATGAGGAGAAAGAGGTTCAACGGCTTTTGCCAGTCAACGACTCTGTGCTATATCTGTGCTGTACCTGGGTATATAGAGACGAAGCCGTGACCCCGAGCCTTCAAACTAGTGTTGCCATAGCGGCATTCACCACAGCTTAGGCGCGCCTCACATTATACAGCTACCTCGAGCGTTTGAGTCGTAGGGTTTTGTACTACGACACAGACTCGGTTATTTACGTGAGTCATGCCACTCTTGATGAATGGAACCCTACGTTAAGTAATTTCGTCGGGAGCATGACAAACGAGTTAGTTGTGGTGCAACGGTGTATATTAACTCTTTCGTTTCAGATGGACCGAAATGTTATGGGTATACTGTCGTTACCACGGAGAACCCTGAGGTTATCATAGGTGGTGCTGTAAAGTAAAGGGCATACACCTCAATCATGAAAATTCCGAGCATATAAATGTCGACTCGATACGCCGTCTGATTACCCGAGCTTTGCCGCATCAGAATGACTCGTTGATCAGTCTAGAATTTACAGCGATACGGCGTACAGACTTGCACGAGGTACTCACTGTCAAAGAGACAAAAACCTGCCGCGTTGTGTGCAGTAAGTGTCGCCACGTATCCCATAAGCATACGGTTTTAAAGAATAGAGGGAAAGCGTCATTCATACCCGTCGGCCATTTATACATTGTCATATATAATGTATATAATGTATGACGCATGTATAATGTGACGTATGTGTGTATGATATATATATAATGTATAGAATGTATGTGTATAATGTATGGGTATGAGATATATATATATATGTGTAATGTCACGCCGACTTTAAACCGGGGCGGGGGGGAAATAAGGTAAACGTAAACTCGGGGTTAACACAACAAAATATCGACGTTATTTATTCTCGATATTCCTTAAGACTATTAAAAACAATCAACTGTAAAAAGAATATATGACAAAAAAAATCGCAAAAAAAAAAAAATAATAATTACTCGATTGGGCGCCAGCTATTATTTTGGCATAGCTACCTTTCGACTCTAAATATCCTCGGATAATGTCTATCCGAGTGATCGCTTGACAACAGAAAGACAAATATAATACACGGGCTAGCTCATACGCGGCGGGGAATACTCTCAGGGGGGGGGGAGGTACGTGGTTCGGCCTCTTAATTATTACCACGGCCGTTGGTCAATGGCAGGCTAGTTTTGGTTATTTCGTAATATAACTGATCGGGGTGGAATTTACTAGGAAAGCGCAATATTGTCTGGGGGGGGGGGGGGGGGTCGCAACACAAAAAGGGAAGAGAAATAATTTCGTAAAAATTATTGGGGAAACGCAAAAAAAATAACTTTTCAAAATTTTTCGAGGAACGCCAAAAATACTTTTCAAAATTATCGGGGAACGCAAAAATAATCGGACTTATCGGGGAACGCAAAAATAATCGGATTTATTGGGGAAACGCAAAAATAAAAAAAAAATAATTAATTTGGGGCTGACTCAAATTATTCCACACCACCACACTGCAGGACTCGATACACCTTAAGGGGACACACGCACGCTATTCTATCCGGAAAAATGGCGTCCGCCTCGTGGCCGGTACGCTCTGACAAATGGAACAATTTCGCCAAACTGGAAAATGAAAATTCTTCTACTCACTTTTTGTCCCTTCGTGCTCTTTCACTCGTCCTTGTTTCTCTTTGCTCGTTCCCTTCTTTCACTCTCTCTCGTTATCGCTTCTTTCTCTCTCTCGCTCTCACTCACTGCACACGTTTTTCTCCTGTCTCTTTTTCTCACAAAATTTTATACAAAAAAAAAAACTCGTAGTAACGCAAAAGAAAATAAACTATATAAACAAAACTCAAACTTAAAACTCAGTATATCAAAAACTCAAAATT
Organism: Dyspetes luteomarginatus; assembly: GCA_963669185.1. NCBI lineage: Eukaryota > Metazoa > Arthropoda > Insecta > Hymenoptera > Ichneumonidae > Dyspetes > Dyspetes luteomarginatus. Next base: position 3,184,255 of record OY769912.1, read on the forward strand.
AAACTCTATCACTCTCCAAATCTCCAAATCTCCAAATCACCACGCTCTTCTCACTTTCACACTCTCTCCTTCTCTCTCACAGTCTATAACGCTCCACTCTACAATCTCAATATAACGCCTTATCTATACTCTATCGCCGCTACGCTCGAAGTGAAGAGCCTTCTTCTTCACTTCGTCACGCGGCTTGATAACGGAAGTCAAAGGGCAAGGAAGGGGTTACAGGACTGACGCGTTTCCGATAGGTAGCCATTCATCGATCATTTTCATTGATTCGCGCATGCGAAGTGGGCTCTGTCCTGGAGAGCGATTGTTGATTGGCCGGGAAGACTGTGGCACACGTGAGGACATCTCTCTCGCACATGGGGATTCTCACGGGTCGATATCCTCGATCCATACCGCACGCTGCTGCCCTCATTAGCATAGAGAGGGTACTCTCTCTCCACACTCTCCCGCTGCGCGTGCTCTGGAATTTGGTCCTTATCGACACGGCAGACGAGTAGAGTGGGATATTGCCGCGCTCACGATCTATCTCTTTTGGTGGCAAATTTGAGCCGTATAATTGTCGTGAGCGCGGGATGTTCTCGTTTGACCCTCTGTAGCTGGCAGTGCAGCGTGGGTGCACTGCCAGCATCCCCACGGAGGATCACCTACGCTGCACTGCCAGCTACAGAGGGTCAAACGAGAACATCCCGCGCTCACGACAATTATACGGCTCAAATTTGCCACCAAAAGAGATAGATCGTGAGCGCGGCAATATCCCACTCTACTCGTCTGCCGTGTCGATAAGGAGCAAAGTCCAGAGCACGCGCAGCGAGAGAGTGTGGAGAGAGAGTACCCTCTCTATGCTAATGAGGGCAGCAGCGTGCGGTATGTATTGATGATATCGACCCGTGAGAATTCCCATATATATATATATATATATATATTCATATAGTATATTCCTCATTTTATACTTTTTTCTAATGCAACGTATTACCCCGCTTAGGTACGTAAGCAAAATTATGCGGATCGTCTGGGAAAATACAAGTACGGAAACGACAGTTATCTGGTGTGTCTTGTTTCAGATCTAGTAATAAATAACCGTGAGGTTTGGATGTTGCATCATGATAAGCCTCTTGCAAAAATTTCGGATCCTCAAGGTATATCTGCCTCGATAGGTGTGAAATTTAAGCTCGATCTCGAGGATTTTTAAATACCACTATATAATTGGTATTAAGAGAGATGCCTCTCTGGCCCCGGCCTTGATGAAAAATATTTTGGAAGATGAACATCACGCTTATATTTTTATGATGACTACCTTTCGTAAACAAGTCTACGACTGCATTATTAGAGGATTCACGCATCAAATCATCAATAACTATGAGTTTTGGTCTACTGTCGCCGGTAATTCAGAGTTCTGAGGTAACCCTTCTAAAAACTCTACATTTCTACCATACTCAGTGTATTCACTTTGCCATTCTGAATAATAAAAGATTATTCGAGCAAACTGAACGCTGGTCATACACGATATATTTTTTTTTAAACTTTTTCACAAAGTACGTCCTTCCGCAGCCAGTGGGCCCACAGATCATCGACGTCCAAGGATGTTTCCATCGCGGGTCCATATTGACTAATCATCTTGTAGGGTAGTGTTACGAATTAATATACAACTTTTTTCTTGGTTCAAAAATACAATTCATTTATATTTAAAAAATATCTATTCATAAATATAATATTTATTCATTTTTTATTGTACAACAGTTTTAAATGGAAAAATCATTTTTTGTATTGACAATCAGACATACAGTTGTAACAGGAATTGCAATGTATTTGTGTAAAAGTGCGAATGTGTGAAAGATTGAGACGGAGCGAGAAGAGAAAGAGGGAGCAATGACAGCGAGAGTGGGGTGATCGATGAGAATCCCTCATCGATCGCCGACTTCTCATCGGGACGTGCGAGATCGCGGACGTATATCGTCTAGCCAGTTTTTCTTTTTGATATAAATTTGTATGCGTATAGACAAGTTTCTCGATATTCATGTGCTATCTTTGATTGGGTGCGGCTTTCTCAATAGACGAAATAAAGAAAAGGACGACTCGATCTTTCGCGAATAATATTTTGGACAACGCATCCCGATCGAGAGGCACATAATCTTATCAAGTCTGGCTCAGGTATAACAAGACTTTTAATAGCGTCTCAAAGAGAACGGTCCCGGTGAGAACGATAGATTTAAATAGATCTGTAAGTATGTGTATACATTTCTTGTCACATTTATAACTGACTGACTGTCTCTGCCCTTATATACATACAAGTCTATTCCCATCGCACATTCGTAATGTATATTCTGTTTTAATTGAATGTATTGATTCAAACTATATTGCATATTATTTCGATTATATATGAATTTGATATGCGTAGTTTGTCTCATCCATATATATATATATATATATTACATCTAAAAAATAAAATAAAATAAAGGATAAAGACAAAAAAGAATCATTGCATAAATGGCGCCCAACGGTCAGGCTCGAACCACGAACTCGAGCTAGCTTATAATAAATGTACTAAAATAAAGTGACCGAATCTGATCGTGTCACGCGTTCGAAATCGAGGTCACTCGTCGATAATCCTCAATTCCAAATATTGGAGAAAAGTAAACAAGATCGAATAAGAAGAAAGGAAGTATTAAATAAGACAGATAAATTGACCAGAGAAACTAATATAATTTTTAAATCACCCACAGACAAATCGAGCGAAATAAATATGTCGAATGATAAAGAAAATACCACTGGTTTGGGGAGCGAAGCGTCGCAATTGACTTGGAAGGATATAGAGGCTGAATGGCAACGTCTGAAAACGATGCAAAAAGATATCACCGATCAGAGAGCGGAAGTGGAGAAAATGCAAGCCGAAATTATAAAAAACCAACAAACACGTCAGCAGGAACTCACAAACAGAGTGAGATCTCAATTTACTAATTCCGGTGTTCCACTTCCGGGAGCACCACAAACGGCTGCTGCTACAAATGAACAACTCGTGAGTGGACTGGTAAATCACCTGCAATATTTACATATTAATATAAAAGTTCCAAAATTCACAGAGGATAGTAATCCGATGGAATTTATTGACGATTTAAAGCGATATTTTACATTCAAAAGCGTACGCGAGGAGCACAAGCTCTTAGTTGCCGAAAGCTTGATGGAGGGTAGAGTTAAAATTTGGTTTGCGGTGGTTAAATATGGAATCACAACATTTGACGATTTCAAGAGGGCGTTCAAAGAGGAATTTTACTCGATACCGGTATTAGTTCGCATAAAAAATCAATGGGAAGCGCGTCGTTACAGTGCCGAAGATGGCAGCATGCATTCATATTTTTACAAACAATTGAATATATCAAAAGATTTTGAGCCTCGATTAACACCTTATGAAATCAATCTCAAGATTATTCAACAGTTTCCGTATAAGGTTCGAACATCCCTTTCAGCTTTGAATTTCGCAGACAGTCACGCAGTTACCCTCGCCTTAACGCAATTCGATAGTGTACAGTGCGGCTATGAGCCGGGAAAGCCACGTGATTGGAAAAATACTAGCGATTCTCACAATTACAGCCGTAAACAAAATCACGTGAATAGCATGCAAGCTGAACGTGATACGTACAATAACAGTTCGGGACACAGTCGTGATGGTCGGCGCGGATTAAACAATTGGCGTTATAATAACAACAACAATAATAATAATCATCATCCTTACGCGAATCGACAGAATAACAGACATAAATACGGATAGAACTCAAACATCTCAATTGTATCACTCTCGATCAAACTCGCCTATAAGGTCTAATACGTATCCGAAGTACGGAGAGCAATATACCTTACCTGATACGCGATTCCCTCCACCGAATATCGCAAATCCACGGCAGGAAAATTACCCAAGGCATGGCAATCATTTAAACTAAACGTAGGCGCGGTTCAAAGGAGTCCGGTCCCGTGCCATAGTTACCATGATTTAGTAGGGGACTTGAAACATGATATAGACGGTAAACAAGATGAGAGATGTGATTCGCGAGCATCGATCGGAACATGCCCGCAAATGCGAATAACGATTGAGAAAAACGCGGTCAATGCTCTTGTTGACACGGGCAGCCAAGTCACGTGCATTTCGGAAAAATTTTATAATAAAATTAAGAACACATGCATCACAGAATTGCCCATGTCAAATATATATGTGACTGCTGCAGTAGGACAAAAAAGAACAACGGTAAAGCGTCAAATTTGGGTGGAATTGACAGTTGATCATTTGAAAATAATTAACGCTTTCCTAGTCATTCCGTATCTTACTTCGGACGTAATTATCGGGAACGATTGGTTGACTATGAATGGAGCAATAATAAATTATAAAGAAAAATCTATTGAAATCAAAGGCGTTCGGTTGAGCTCTGGGGTCGTTTCGTTTCAGCGGGGATCTGTAGAGAAGCTAAAAGCAACGCGAAACAATAACCAAACACATATAAAAATCACTGGGGTTCGTGAAAATTCACGTGAGAGGTTGTCGAATGGTTCAAATAAAAAGTAGCTTCAAAACACTATCGTCAGAGATTCACAGAGTGTTTCTGAAGAATTACCGTCTAGTAATAAAGCAATTTCGGTGAAATCGAATGCACATAATTGTAGCGATTTACAGCTCATTGTTGAGCAAGAATACGATAAAATAATTAATAAGGATAATGTTATTGTAAACGAGATTCGGGAATCGTCTCAAGACGATCAAGAAATAGTTCATATAAATGGATCACAAAACGATGATCCTCATGAGATAAATGATATTAATATGTTGAATAGTGATAACTTTGTAACGAATTTTCATTCTCAGATCAATCATAATGAGTTCTCAAATGATAAAAAAGGTCGAAAAGAGAATTTAGGAAGTTGCGCGGATTTTTCTGCAGATCTCGGCTCAATGGCGCGAATGCTCACGTCACTGGCCCCGACTCAATCGAGTGCGGTGATCAATTTGATTAAACGACACGAATTATTGTTTTCCGAAAAACCTGGATGTACGTCAGTCTACGAACATCATATAAGACTGCTGAAACCAAAGCCGTACATACGCAGATCGTACCCAATTCCATTGTCTCGTCGTCCCGCCGTCGAAAAAGAAATAAATAAAATGCTAGAAGGAGGAATTATTGAAAGATCTTCGAGCCAATATTGTAATCCTTTGCGTATAGTCGATAAAAAAGATGGTAAGGTTAGGCTCTGTCTCGACGCGAGATATTTGAACGATGCAATCGAAGGTGATAATGAATCGCCTCTCCCAATTAACGAGATCATGCAAAAGCACCATGGTAAAAAATATTTCACGGTCTCGATTTGACACACGGATATTGGCAAGTTCCGTTGGCCGAGGAATCTCGTCAATATACGGCATTTCTGCATGGCTCAACTTTGTATCAATTTCGGAGGATCCCTTTTGGATTGAAAACAGCCGGCAGTGGCTTTATTCGCGCATTAGATCTAGCGTTGGGAAACGGGTTTCGCGAGTTTTTGACATTTTATATCGATGATTTACTAATAGCGTCTAATAATTTTGAACAGCATCTTGACCACTTGACTATGGTTTTTAACAAGTTAGAAGGGTGTAATTTTACATTGCGATTAAGCAAAGCAATATTGTGTCAGAGGGAGGTCCCATTTCTTGGATACATCCTGTCAGCACGAGGGATCAAACCTGATCCGACAAAGCTGGATGTTATCAGGAAATTTGAGGAGCCTCGTGATCAATTGCAACTCCCAAAATTCCTCGGGACTTGTAATTATTACAGACAATTTAGCCTTTGCCATTCGCGATATTTAGACCCATTTCGATCTTTGTTGAAGAAGGATAGTCAATGGATTTGGACTCGAGAGCATTCTCTTGCATTTGAAGCATTAAAAAATAATTTTCTCAGTGTTGTTGAATTAGCACATTATAATCCCTCTAAGCAATTCAAAATTCAGACCGATGCTTCTGATTCAGGAATCAGTGGAATATTATTTCAAACGGATAATAAAGGGGATCATCAGCTTATCTCAGTAGTCAGTCGATGCTTAATACCGGCGGAAATTCATTACACAACCACTGAGAAAGAATTACTGGCCATTGTGTATTCAGTCAATAAATTTCGAATATATCTTATTGGGAAACATTTCGAAATTATTACGGATCATAAAGGCCTGATATTTTTGAATAAAACACCATACCAAACGGCTCGTTTGTCTCGATGAAGTTTATTACTTCAGGAATATAGTTTCACCGTCACTCACTGTAGTGGAAAAGATAATGTAGTCGCCGATTTTCTGAGTCGAAACCCAGATCAAACATTTGATAATGATGAATGTGAAAAATTCACAATTTCTGCAATCGTATCGTACGATATCCCAATATCGAGTGTGCACTCGATCGATTCATTAATTTGGATTTGTCAATTGGAAATTGATCCGGTACTCAAGAGTCATTTGAAAGATCTGAGTCAAGCACAACGAGAAGATTTGGACTTGTAGAAACTTTGTTCTTTATTTACACGGTGGCTGCTTCACCCACCAAAACAAATTTTTTCATTTACAATTAAAAAATATATTTTTTTATTTACAATCATAAATATATTTTTTTATTTACAATCAGAAATATATTTTTTTATTTACAATCAGAAATATATTTTTATTTTTTATTGTCAATAATATTTATAAAACTATGATTATACATGAATTACTCTACGTAGCCATGGGGTAGTGAATCGTACGCGCCCCACCGTCGCCTTTTACCGAACACCGGCTTACATGTTTTTTGTCGGTGCGCGTTACGACCCGGTGAAAAGAGGTACGATGAATGGCTCTAAACTCTAAGTTGATTGGGGCCTCGCCGGCTGTCACCAGCTCACAGATCGAATCAAAATTAATCTTTGTACTCGTTGAGTAATTTAGGTTTATACCTTTGACCTTACAGACTTCAATGTTTTTATTATCGCTAGTCTGTGTCACGTAGCCGTGAAATTTCGGACCGCCAGAAACGAAACGTTTTATATAGGTACCCTTGCCATAACATTCGAGCTCGTCAGTCAGGTCGCCCAAGAGATCTCCTAAAGGTGGGTGATACTCGTTTTCAACCCCAGTACTTATATATATACACGAGTCTGTATCGTAATAGAGAACCCGTCTATCCAATCGTTCTAAGTATACAATTTTAATCGCGCTTGAGCTGTTGTGTACGCTGCAATAACAAAACTTGTATTGGGGTTTACGTCAACACACTCCGAAGTGTTATCCCAAGAAACATACATAACATCGTCATTAACGTGAATAATCTTGTGTACCCGACAAGAACGATCGGATAGAAGCTCGAGAATTCTCTGACGCTAAGTTACCACTTCAGTTCTAGGCAAATTTTCTCTCTGTTCAAACTTACCCCAAAAACAGTTTAGACAGAGTTTTGCTACAGCTCTGAGCCCTGGGTTTTTAGCGATGCATTCTAGGTCTAATTGTACCCCCTCGGCCTCGTAATACCGAGCTATAAAATTGGCCTTCTCGATTTCGGTTGTACAATTAGCTGGCCACCCGCTAGCCTCCTGTTTGATTTTTAACAATAACTTTATGTAATCACCGAAAAGACCAGTAGCACCTGTGGAGGGATTGTACTGCTCTATCTCGTACTGCCAGATCTCATAAATTTTCGTTATTTCATAGCCCTTCTCTATAGCTTTTACGAGCTCGCAAGAGACCCAAGTACCCTCGAGAGCTTGGTCGACTTCATCATTGTGAAGGCAATTATCCTGTACCATTTCTTCACAGCAACGGCGACATAATGAAAACATTAGACGATCGTGCATGCGAATTGGTAGTACCGGATGGTAGAAATTTCGTGGCGGTACGACTCTACAGCGTACAAGCCCTTCCTAAAGTGTAGACTTTAGGATGCCCGTCGAGAAATTTCCCCGTTTTTGAAATATATGGATATAATGAGCAAATGTCCACGTAATGAATTTTTTCAGGGTCTATAACTGCGTGGTAACTTCGCGTATTACCCGTACGACCACCGAAAAATGCGTCACGAGGGTTGAGCGGTTTATTCGTCAGGATAGGATGCCCCTTTACAAAGGCTGTAATCGTAGGATTTGCGTTTTTTATTTTTATATATTCACACTCCCACATTTCGTGGAGAGTGTAGCCATAAGACCGGATTCGTTCTGAGATGATCTGGGTTCTAGAGAAGCGATCATTGAATGTACTGAATGTAGAAAAAGTATGGCATGCCATACTTTTTCTCGTGTAAGGAGATCACTGTAGCACTTGTCACAACCGTGGAAGAACCACCCGTGAAATTTTAAAACATTACGGGCTCCATCGGCTGATTCAAAGTAGCCATTGACAGGTGTACCATCGGGTAGTTTATGCTCTCTACCTCTACCTGCATGAGTCATGTCCGTACCAAAATGGGGTTCACGCCATAATAACCATTCAATTGCTATCTCGGATTGACGGTCTGCTCTACGGTAACCATTTCTCGGAACAATTCCGATTTTATTTTTTACCATAAAATTCCTGCGATATACTTCATTACATGCGGACGCTATAGTTATAGCCTCCGTAAATGGACAAACATTCCCGCGTGAGATAAAAATTTGTTTAAAAACCGCACACGCTCGTCTTAAAATTACTACATCGCTTCGGCAATAATCTACGATTTCTTTTTGAAAGTCGAATTGATACCCCGATTCTTTTGCTTCGTTGTACCACTGTAAGAATTCTTTACGATTTTTGACACTCATCGTGTCGAGAGAATAATCTTCGAGAGGAGGCAACTGTCCTATGTAATGTTCGTTACATTTTTTATTAAAGAGGTGTGGAAACACGCCCTTAAAAATATTCTCACCTAAACCAAAAGCTTTTGGAAGAGCGCTGAGAGGCATGTGGAAGTAATTTAAACTGTCAATGAACTTTACTCCCTTTACCTCCATCATCATAATACTCGTGCCATTCATTATGAGTTTTGGAGGATCCCGGGAGTCTTTTTCGACGAGATATCGAAGAATGAATTGAGCGTCAAAACCCTTGGAGTTATGTGCTATACATATAACCTCATTCACACCTTTTCGCGGTTTCATAGCGAATACTACGAGCTTCTCTACAGGAGTATCATGGAAAATATTCTCACGCTCCTCACTTATACATGTCACACTGGACATCATCATCGTTGTCATCGATGCATTTTGTACAACACGGCTGACTTATACACAAATTTGGGATGTGAATATTTACATCTCTCGTCCCTTCCACTACGACTTCCTGCTGAGTCTCAAAATCATAAAAAATAAACACGGCAAGGTTGTCGGTTTTTCCCAACGGCTTCGCGGGCGCTATGAAACAACGATGGTTGTCCGGGCAGCTCTCTTTACACGTCTGACAGTAAAATTTACCGCACTCATGTTTTTTATCCTCTTTATAAATTTGTTTAAAACACACAGGGCAATTGCGTAACATCCCGCATAAGATTGTTCTCGGCCCATGCGACCCCACTGCACGATGATTCTCGAGGCATTCTACTCCTCGAAAGAATCGTCTACAATGCTCGCAACGAATATTTCCTTCGTTTGCATCGCACGGTGGACTTGACATGCAGCTGGGACACTTTTGGGGACAACGATGACCCACCGCACGGTCGTATGATTTTCCACAAGGGACGTAGAAGAATCGGTTTCCCGCAGCTGTAGCGAGTTTCCATCAATCCATCGAACAGTATACACAGGCTGGACCGACGCTAATGACAAAGGGTCATAAAATTTAAAGGTCTTCCAGGAGGCAATACCTTCCGCCATGAAGAAATCCTTGGAGAAGAAGAGAACAATGCGACCAGGAATATACACCGTCTAGATCTATCCCGATAACGGTTGTGACAAAATTTGAAGCTGTCTAGAATAGTATTTTCCGACTTGGAGAATCCGTGAAAAAGAAAAACAATGCGTATTCGTCCCCAAAGTTCAGACGGTATAGAGTCTGGAAAAATCTGGACACTATGTGTCGGTACCCGCATAACTTAGCTCCGACTAGTACTTTTCACCCCACCCACTAACGAGCTTGGAAAACTCATTAAATTTATGACAGGACTGATACTGGTATGTAGGTCCTTAGACTGCCACTTTTCTCACCCCCTCCCCATCCTCTAAACACGCCTACGCAGTGGAGGCCGCACTCTCGCCCCCTTCTCCCTCTCTTCCGAGGGGGGTGATCATATACGGCCCCTGGTTATAAAAGACCCCGAAAAGACCCAGAGTTTATTACACCGTTTTCCGACAGTGGCGCGTGCTCTTCATCCTACCGTGACGTTATAAAAAGTTATTCAACAATGGAATGGAACCGTGACGTAAATACGCAGAAAGTTTCGAGCAACGGGGCTTCTAGTGAATACGCTACTAATTACTACGCCCCTAACAATGCTTTACTACCAGCAACGACCGACAATTTAAATAAATCAGCGAGCAAAAAGATTACTGTTGGCTTAGAATCTGTGAATGGCGAGCCCTTTGTAACTGTGATAAAATTCACAAACCAGTATGGCGGTGGCATTACTCTATCACCTAATGAGTGGTATGAACTACGTGAGCGTATGACTGTTATTACACCATGGTTCGAGGACTCTACGCAATCAGAAAAAAAATTCCAGCAAGGCCTGAATCCTGTCGGTAGACAGAAGATATCTTTTACAACAGTGTATAACGAGAAAGCTGTTGCTTTAGAATTCATAAAACCAGCCAACCCTAGTGAGCTCAGAGGAAATGATGCATTCAACTGTAAAAAAAAAAGCTGTCCGCGCCTTCTGTGATTATGCAGAAAACAAGTTACTATGGATTACGATCGGTCGCACCATGCGTGGATGAAAGAGTAATAATCGCTCGGGATCATGAAATACTCACAAATAAGTGTAGAGCTTTACTCATAGAGGAAATTAGTATGGAGTCAATCCGTAAAGACTGGGGCCAGATAACACGGAAAGCCATACGAAAAGCAGGTTTTCAAAAAGTAAATGATGAACAATTTTGTTTGCATAAAAGATTTTTGAAAGAAATGTGTTGCCCGACTGATGAGGATGAAATGCGTGAGTATGGTAAACGGCGGATGATCTGTTATGAACTGCTATCAATTGATCTCGAGCATATATTTAATGCCATTTCAATACGGGAACAGGAGATGTGTTTACACGATATGTGACACTACATATTTTGTTTGGGTTGCGGGCGTGAGTGTTCTACATTACTATATACTTTATATTCCAATTATTTCTTTATGTACGTACTACCCGAAGATGCTTTGCCTTTAAGGGTCTATATACTATATCACCGGGCAGTATATTCTCAAGGAAGTAAAAATTGCCTATAATGAGCAGAAAACACAGCAAGAGTAGTGGAGGAGGTGTGAAACTTTTTCCGGGGGGTAGTTAAAAGAAAAACAGCTCGCAATACTAGTGGAGGGGGTGTCAAACTTTTTCCGGGGGTAGTTAAAAAAAAAACAGCTTTGCTGCGTGAGGATATTGTCACGCCTCAACAGTTCGCCGTGAAAATTTCACCTAACAACACCTCCCGAGTAACCCAACCCAAAATCAGCAAGATGGAGAAAAATAGTAGCGCCCAGGCATTAGGAGTATTTATGCGAGTACTCGAATATTGCATGATATACGGGATTGGAGGGTCACCAGTACTTGCGCTCTACAAGAAGAAGCGGCCAACGATACGCTCCCTGGTGCCTGATATCAACCAGGCCATATTCAATTTATTGAACAATGTGTCATCACGCAATATCGGCGTGATGAACACCGATGACGTTTTCCGCCGGGATCGGACGTATCTCGAGATGGCCTGGGGGATCATCGTCACACGTGGCCACCAGAAACAAGCTGTCGTGAGGCATCTTCACCAAAATTATTTGGCTGTAACATCAAGACCTCTATGAAAGCATTTTATTTTGTGTAATCAGAAGTATTTTTCTACGTCATACATGTATTTTATTTTTATTGTTCGGCTTCATTTGTTACAGATACAGTATCCTTGGGATTGCCGGATGATTCGATGCTCCAGGAGGCTGATGCGATGGACATCGAGCCAGGGCTCTTCGACGAGTCTTTCACCTTACTTGAAAGTCCGCGTATGGAGAGCCCTGGCAGCGGTGTCAAATCGGGGCCATCAGCAATACCTGAGGGTTCTGGCGAACACCCGAACGTCAGCTTTGAGGAATGGCCAGCACATCGACGCAGCTCGATGTGGCTGCGAATCAATCGCTGCTCGAAGTATCCGTATTTACGTCAACGCCATCATACCAAGACGTAAATACGGGTGATCTTTTTAACTCTTCTGCCCAGAACATCGTGGATTTCTGTAAGTGCACGGGATATCCGAGCTACCCGTGCACCCACGATGAGCTGAGGTAGCCCCATAGTTTTTCAATAAATTTTGTTATTTTTTCTCATTTCCTCGTACAAGTGTATTACTAGTTTTAAGAATAACTTTTTATATTTTTATATACACGTAGAAAACGTTTCGACAAATTATTTATGCATGCCCCCCAACAAACCCCTCTCCTCTCCTCGAAAATTATTTATTCAATAACCCTAGTATACTTCTGCGTATACCAGGATAGCATAAGGGTCGCAGAGGTCTCATCGCTGGTATTTTGCTCTTTCGACGCTCACCGGTGGTTTTTCAATTTCTCTTCATTTCCCATAGTAAGTATTTTTCAAATATTTAGCCTTCGGCAGCTCCACCAAAGCTATCGGCGTTTCTTTATTACACCTCCAGGATATCTCAACACTCATAACTTCCCCCCTACTCGGCTCCTCACGATCCCTATCTCAACCACCTACACCACCCACCTCCCCCTAACCTTTTAAAACACATCGCTAGGTGACTACCCCCCAGAAAACCTCTCTCGCAGCTAGAATATCAACCCTCAGCTATTATACCCGAAAAATTTGCTGGGTGGTGGTCGGGGACGGCGGCTACAACGAGCCCTCATGAAAATGACTCCTCCACCGAGTCAGCTTCATCGCACCGGAATTTACCCCCACACTAAAAACAGCTCCAGACCCCGAAATATACCTGAGGGTGACACCCCGTGTGTAAGGGATAGGCGTATAACACGCTTGACCCGGGCAACCCCGCACTTCCGAGCCCCATGTATAAGGGGTTGGCGTATAGGTACAGTACTCTACTAACGTGGCCGCACAAATCGATTTAAAAATGGAAAATACGACAATTTATTTGTTCCACACAATAATTTAATAACGGCGTTTGGGCGAGGAACTGAAGGTTCCTCTCCGAAAAATGCCACACGTGAGCTTACACTATTTTATAGGGGCTTCTTGGACAGGCCTGGCTTGATACAATTAAAATAAATAGATTAAAGTACTCACGTTTGTCGTATTTCATTCACACTCACAAATTCCTTGTTGCTAAGACAGAGTCGGTTTTCCCTCAGATTTGAAGCGATATAATCCTCAGAAATTCCTATGGAGCGACGAAGGAAATTTGCTTTATCGCTGACACAAAATCTCCGGAACGAGAAGCATTCCCGCTTGTATTCTATTCAGTCTTCAACGGCCTATGATATCCTTCGACGAGCCGCGAGTGCCTTTTTCACAACTATGGCCACTTTTCGGCTCTTTTCGATCTTAACTCACGCGGTGACTCTAAAACTACTATTAAAATCGCCACACCTTGTGAGAAATCCTCGCCTCTCGTCAGAGAAGAATTTTTCACCCACCGTGAATCAAACAAAATCCTTCGTGTGTCGTACGCTCAAACTCTTAATATTTTCAATATCTTCTCTACTCTCTACTACGCCCAACCAATAAGTGTCGGCTCGTCTCTCGTGAGCCTCCTCATTAGGAGATTCGAGGGGAAGGAAGAGACAATCCCTATCCTCGTGCGACAGTTACAGTTTTCGCGGCAAACTCGCATCGATGATCCACATTGATTGGGCGAGATTGCCCGCGGCTGACGATTCCTGTGACGTGTGTCGAGTGTCCCTGGATGATGCTGACCTCAGGAGAAACCAACGCAGGAGAGAGAGAGAGAGAGAGCGAGCAATCGAAAGATCAAGGGTCACGAAGCTCTCTCTACGGCGCTAGAGCCGTCGTGGTAGTCCTGCCGTCGACTGGCGATACCGCCAGTCGACGGCAGGACTACCACGACGGCTCTAGCGCCGTAGAGAGAGCTTCGTGACCCTTGATCTTTCGATTGCTCGCTCTCTCTCTCTCTCTCTCCTGCGTTGGTTTCTCGCCAAAATACTCGATACAAAATATAATTTCGACGGGAATTGTTAACTATTTCGTATTTCATTATTTTGGCATCCGAACGACTCGCTTCCGGATACCGTTCGCTCTTTATATTGCCTTTTTAGCAACGGTGCTCTCCCATGTCTTGCTAGTTGGACGGTGCGCGGGCGACGTTGAAGGAGGGGAAGAGTTGCTGAGTTATCCTGTGACGATACAACGCCACGTTACAGTATATATATATATAATGTATATAAACGGGCGACGTGGTACAACAATTGTGACAATCTGATCTTATTACTACGTATTATATATATCTAGATATATGTATATACAATCTATATATAATACGTGGTAATAAGAGCAAATTATTACATGATACAACGCCACATGATGTATATATGCAATTTATTTATGGTTAATAAAATAATATTTTTAAATAAAATATTATCCCTCATACTTCTGTGTTTTACTCGATATAAATAGTAAGGGGCTCTCATATATAGCTCAGTGAGGGGGTGCGGAGACGATATGCGGGTATAAAGCAACGCGGATCTAGAGGGGATACAACACATCGTATGTCTTTACAAAGGGGGCTTAAAAGGCGTGCGCCAGATGTCAATAACGGTTGACCTTCTGCCCACTGATCTTCCGCCAATGCGAGCCGCTAAACGCTCGGCGGCGCAATCTATGATGCCCAACTGGGTTAAGTGGCTGAGACTTTGACGCCAGTACATGACGGGTATGTGTACACACAATGTCACTAAGCAAGGTGTATTATGACCCATCTCTCCCGGCTGGTTATGCTGGTGCGAGGCGCCTCATCAATAAACAAATAAAAGTGAAGTATACGATTGGTTGACGGGAGAAGATGCATACACCATACATAAACCCATTCATCGCCGTTTCCCCAGACTCTATTATAACGTGGACAATGTAGACGATGTATAGGAGGCAGACCTGGTAGACCTCCGGTTTTCAAGAAGTTTCAACGACAATACAGCCTACCTGCTTGTAGTCGTAGATGTGTTGAGTAAATATGCGTGGGTCGAGATACTCGTAGACAAGAGTGTGCGTGAAGTCACAAAGGATTTTGAACGAATTCTCGCACGCAGCAATGAACGCTCACCCATATATCTACAAACTGATCGAGGAAAAGAATTCCTTAGTAATTCTCTGCAAAAATTTCTAACCGAAAAAAGCATCCGGTTTAGAGTTGCCCGCAATCCGGATATTAAGACTTCGATTGTCGAACGATTTTATCGTACACTCAAGGAGCGCATGTGACGCTTTTTTATGCACTGGAATACACATCGATATATCGATATGTTACAAAAATTTGTCAATGCGTATAATCATGCGAGGCATTCGACGATTAAAATGGAGGCCGCTTCATGGTCGCTGAGTTTGGTGCTAATTTGAAGCGAAAAGCCGCCGAGAAAATAGATCTTCTCATGAGTGGTTCGGACTATAAGGCTGTGAAGGCTCAACGACTGATGCATTTGTTAATGGGACCTGTGAGAAGAGTCTCTCGCGGAAAAGTAGAGAAAAGAGCAAAACGTCGGCGTTGCCCAGGTAAAGCGAGGAAGAAGCAGGCAGGTAAACGAGCGGGCTCGACTCGAAAGAGAGGGAAGAAAAAGGAAGGGCATCGTAAGAAGCGTACCAGTGTGAAGAGGAAGAGAACGCAAACCGGCAACATTTTCAGAGATATTTAAAAATGTCGTTCCTCCATTCACACTCGTGTGAATGTATGAAGTCGCAGCTCGACTTATTTACAATACCTCTTTCCCAAACATCTATAGAGTCATCACACTGGGTGCATTATGAGCCTGTATCTTCTTTATCGAACGATGGCCCCCTCGAATTTGTCGTACCTGGTCATGGTGAGGAATATCTCGATCTGGCCCATACCATGCTCGCTCTGAATCTTAAAATATCATACTACTCACATAACTGCTGACCAGGGGCGTATAGCCCCGGTCAATAATTTTTTCCACTCGCTTTTTAATCAAGTGGACGTATACATTAACCAAAAACTCGTTGCACCACCAAATAATGCATACCCCTATAGAGCGCATATAGAAACTCTCCTGAATTATGGCCCAGCGGCTAAGAAGTTCCATCTCACAATAGCCCTATGGTATGCCGATATCCCTGGAGCATTTAATACTCTACCTGAAGCGAGGCACACCCGCAACGAACGCGGGTTTGGAAGCTCGGAGAGAATTCACCATGGGAGATAAGGCTCTGGATATGATCGGGCATCTCCACTGTGATGTATTTAATCAGGATAAATTTTTATTGTACGACGTCGAGCTACGTATTCGACTTGTTCTGTCGCAGGGGACTTTCTGGACCATTATGAACCCCTTAAAAACGAATCCTGCATATGGCATACATATCACCGAGGCGACTCTACTAATCCGTCGCGCGAAAATTGCTGCAGATGTACTTATCGCACATGCTAGAGCTCTCGCCAAGACAACTGCCAAGTATCCGATAATCCGTGTTAAATAGCATTTACAATGCATAGAGGAATTAACGGGGACACATTAGGCAATGTAATTCTCGGCCAGCTGCCTAAAAGAATTATTCTTGGTTTTGTTTAATTTTCATCATCATGATATTAACTATCTTTCGCTCTATGTGGCTGGTCAGCAGATACTAAACGTGGACCATACACTCTTCACTGGCACAGGTATACATTTTCAAAGTGGATATTTCATGCTCAGACTAAGCCATGGGTCATTGCCTCTTCGCTTTCGATCTAACACATGACTTGACTGCTCATTGTTTTACTCTCTGAGACCTTGTGAGGCATGGGAGCGTACGGATTGAAGTACGTTTGGGTACACCACTTACATCGACAATAAATTGCATTGTTTATGCTGAATACGATAATATAATCGAGATCGATTCAACAGGACAAGTAATAACGGACTTTAGCGCATGAGTGCGGGCGGAAGGGCGAGCGAGACCGACGTTCGAATATGGGACTGAAGGCTGGGTGAGTAGAGGGGTCTCCTCCACACCTGTATTTGTAAATGTGCGTGAGCTAGAAAGCTATATATAAAACCTACGAGGTAGCTATACGAACTATCAGTCTATCGTATACTCCATCATGGACCTTATCATTGATATCCAGGCGTTATACGATAAAGACAGTACGTTTGTACCAAAAGAGCTGGCTATTGTGTCTTTGAACGACGATTATATTGGCTATTGGGTGATCGAGCCACCTCATCAATTGTCGCAACTGTCGCGCAATCTTGTGACGAATAATAATCGTTTAACGTGTCATCACAATGGCATTGAGTGGGTTGACGGGGTTACAACATTAGCAAGAGCATGGAATAACCTGAGAATTCTATCACGTTACGCTGTAAATATATACGTGCGAGGCCTACAGAAAGCCAAAATTTTGAGCGATGTTCTCGGACGAGATACCTGGAGGAACCCTGGAGGATTTCGAGGGGCCAACTTTGAAGGGTATGTCACCTAGTGATACGTTCTGCGTATAGGTGTAGGTATGAGGCCGACGAAACTCGATTTTTCAAGCCCTGATAAAAAACGCAGTTCTGGCATTCTTAGGGACACACCACATTCACCGGATGCCCCACCAACTGATATATCATCGGGTGTTACTCAAATGACAAATATCGACGCCACCGCTACAGTTCAACATGAAGAGATTGTGAGCTTCTTCCGGTGTAAAGAATCATCAATATTATCTCAACAGTATTCACCTTGCAGCGTTACCACCACCACCAACGCCACTACACTGGAATTACCAGTGCTATACATCCAGCAGAGTAATAAGACATGGACAGTTTACAAGTCACCCGGGCTCTGCATGGGTTACCTGCCCTGACGAAAGGTATGTACCCAGCATACCGCATGCCGAAAGTTTGGACTAAACCTACCGCTCTACTTACCGCCAACACAGATATACACACTCAACCAGGGTCTCACTGGGTAGCTATATACGTTGATGAGAATGGATTTGGCATATTCTTCGACAGGAACGGGCTTCCGCCCAGTATCCCCCAGCATCAGAATCGTCTGCGACGAAACTATGCATCTTTCCGGTGGAACAACAAGGTCTTAAAACCGGCCACGTCACGGGTGTGCGGTGAATACTGCATTATGTTTTTGCGTTGTATGGCTTGCGATTATACTCTTGATTATTGCAGTGGACTTTTTTCATCTGATAAAAGAAGAAATAATCGTAAAGTAACCCGATTCTATAAAAATTTAAAACGTGGAAAGCATCGAAACAATTATCGCGGCTATACTACTGGGAGTGGTCTCAATGCTCACAATACCTGTATTCAATCATGTATATCTCGCAATGGTTGTTATCATTAACTGATGCTGAATAATTAAAAACAAAAAACGAAATTACGAATACTTTCATTTTTAATTACCCGCTACGATCTCATTTCCCCAAACCACACTACAATCCCGATCATTGCACGACGGTAACAGGTGAAACCATCGCCCCGACCCCTACCACTACCCCTCGCCATTGCTTGACTTAGTATATATATACCATGGCGTAAACAAGCTCATATTATTTATCGGCTGTAAACGTTCTCGCCGTGGCAGCATCTCGTACGATGATCCGCGCAACAGTTCTCATTACGTTCGACACCGACATGGATCCCGTTGAGTAGTCGATAGAAGATCTCTACGACCTTCCAGGCAGCGTCGTAAAATTTTGGTCCAAAGAGTGTCAGAAGTCATGCCAGTTAGAGTGCCAGGTTAAAACTCCTCGCAGGAGGGAACCCAAGACGGTAATATATAACCATGCCTCCTCAGAATACCACGCAATGTTTATACTAGCGCTCATGTGAAAGTGCGTGCTGTAGAGAAAGCACGAGGGCTAGAGAGAGAGCGCATGGGATTAGCGGGACAGTGAGAGAGAGCTCATGGGTGGCTAGCGAGTGAGAGAAAGCAAGAGTGAGGGAGCGCGCGTGAGGGCTAGAGGAAGAGCGGGAGAGTGAGGGCGCATGGGGTTGGAGGGAGAGCGAGAGTGAGTTGGAGAAAGCGCATGAGGCTAGCGAGCCAGAAAGAGCGCATGGGCGGTAGCGAGCGAGCGAAAGGAAGGGTGGGGTTAGAGGGAGAGCCAAAGAGATCGTGGAGTTAGAAAGAGAGCGAAAGAGAAAAGCGCATGGGTTAGCGCGAGCGAGAGAGGGAGAGGGGGTACATGGCGCCCGGTGAGAGAGTGAGAGAGCGAGCTGACGAGAGCGGGCGAGATTTTATTTCTTTTTCTTCTACCCTACAGAAAATAAACTACAATAACCCGGTGCTCGATCTGCATTCTGCTGAGCCCGATAATGCATGCGATGCATCGAGCTACGAAAATTTTACTAATAATACACGCGTTGTGGAAAATACTGAGGAGCTTGCAGCGCTCATTAGCAGCGATAAAAAAATAATCGGAGACGATAATAATAAAACGCAATGGGTTGTTGAGGTGGAAGGGAGAGACATCGTTCTCTAAAGGATGGGGTAACAGGATTTTTAAAAAATAAACATTCAAAACGATGCGTTGTATTTTAAATGTATAAATTGTAAAATAAAATACATATACTGTTTTCTATATATTTTACTCTCGGTTCTCAACGATAAAAATGGCGATGACATTACGAGTCATCGTCGCTGTCGATCTCCATCCCGCTTGGACGATGATTCTACCACGCGAGTACACAGCGCTCGTCCTCCTTAGCCTCCGTCCCCCGATTCGCTGGTACCCTCGCGATGCCGGCCCTCCACTCGTCCTCGAAAACAATCAGCTCGATGAGCTGACAATAGGGGTAAATGTAGGAATCCCTCAGCCCGTAGTAAACACTGCCGAGCAGTAAGGGGAATACCCATGCTTCAAATACCGTCTCGATCCAGACGTTTCGGATGTTGGCTGGCAGGCAGCGCCACTCCGGTTGCGCCCACACGCCGGGCTGCACCTCCCAGTACAAATACTGTATCTCAGCCCCCGCTGGTAGTGTTCTCAGCATCCTTGCGTTAACGTTTACAGTCAGCGGATATTGTGCAGCCATCGCCTCGAATTTATATATCCGTATATATTGCCTCGTGAATTGCGGTATTTTGCAAAGATTGCCCCCGTACGGATGGTCACAAACACTGGTGCTTGATGAGTGTGTAAGAGAGCGTGTGGCAGAGTACAGAGAATGCCAATACTTTAGACGACTGTCTACTCAAAACGCCCAAAATGGTCTGATTCCCAATTGCGTCGACATGTCAAAAGTCACCTCGGTTTCACCCCCGGAGTAAGGGTTGAACCAATCACCGGTAAGAGCCATTTCCTCGTCACAGCTTTCTAATCCCGGGGTTCGATGCCCCCACACCAATATTACAACCTCAACGGTTACGTACCCACCATCGATACACCACCGAAAAACAGGCCAAGGGAAACAGTTTACCTGAAGGAGGGTACTCCCTATAGGGCTTCAAAAAATGTATTTTTTTTTATTGCCAAAATTTATAGTTTGAAACCTGTAGAATACGATGCAGTTAGTGATTTTGGTCAATTCTCAAAAATGGCGTCCCGAGAGCCTTTGAGCGTAACTCACCTCTACTCCGTTTGGAGCCCTGCACGCAGGTATAGTTTTCCCTTGCCGAAACTTTAAACGCGATTATCTCAAAACTTCTTTTTCAATGAGATGAAAATCGGTAACCACGATTAATCGAACTATTTGACCGATCAAGCTCATATTTGGCACACATTTTTATGATACTTATGTCCAATTAATTAAGCTAAGACTGACTAAAAATTATCAAAATAAACATGTTTTTGACTGGCACAAATTTTGAAATTTATTCCGAAAAAAACTTTTTCGTTCTAAGGCCTCCTTTTTAGCCAATTATCATTATTTTTCCAGTATTATTGGTTCATCACGTGACCACATGTATATACCAATCAATTTTTTGGCGCAGACTATTTCAGATAATCCTACGAGGTGCTGGAGTGGTCACCGCATTCGGCCTCCCTTCCGGACAGCTTTACAGCGACTGGTTATGTCTCCGCCATTTTTCACTTTTTTTAAGCAACAAAAATCGTTTTGAAAAATAAAATTCTCTAATAAAAAGTACCTATGACCCTGAAAAGATATATACATTCCTTACCCTCCAAAAGAAATCATGAAAATCGACTGACAAGGGGACCATCAAACATGTTACCAATGGATTTTTGCAGTAACTTTGCTGTGTCGTAAAGCAACCGAGCGCAGCACAGTAGACAAGGTTTACGACCGCTCGGCTCGGGTTCAAGTCCCGTCGGCGCTCGACTTTTTTTTTTTTTGTAATTTTTTTTCAATTCTTTTTTTTTTTCTCGTCTACGTATCTAATCTTATTTATTATCCATAAAAAACATTGCATTACAAAGTTGCGGGGAAAAAAATTGCTACACAACGTACGGTTCTTGGTAAGATTTTGTACAGTTTTAAAACGAGCTCTTATGTTAAAATCAACGATCCGGCCCCTTGTCGAAATTCCAAGTATTTCGGCATCGTTCGTCACCTGCGTTTACCGTTATTGACCTTCCTCTTTCCTAAGGGGAAGACCTTAACGCAGGCCTCTCTTGACGGAATTCTATAGCTCCCCAGTCATTCGCAGCCTGTTTTTAGCAGAGTGTGCATGAAATAACGCAAGTTATACGGATCGCCATATTGAAGAATCTATATAAGTGGAATTTGAAAAATAAGAAAAGTGTAACATGGAGAAAGCTACTGCTCTAGAAGTAGGACCACCACAACCAGGTCCGTCACAAGTAAACACATCGGACACAGAAGAGAGAGATGAGCAATCGAAGGGTGAATTGACAAACGCCCTCAAATATTCTGAATCATTGCTCCGAAATTTGAACCTACTCACGGATACACCGCCAACCGTAATTTCTGCTGCTTCTATTGCGATAGGAGAGGTTATAGGCAGGGAAATTGTTGATTTGGTTGCTGACGCAAAAATCATCGACGTCGAGGAGCTGATCGGCATTGACGAGTTTGACGAATTACAGGAATATTCGCCGGTAAGTTGAATTTCTATGAGTACGAGTTGTTTTTCATTTTGTGCAAATTTATTGAAGTATACAATAATGTATCTTGCAGTGCGAGGGTGTAGCGGGAGATGATGAGCAATACATTGCTGAAGAATTCGCACCTGAGCCTAAAGATTACATTCCATTATCGTACAAAGAAAGAACAGTTGCTCTTGCTGCAGCCCATCCAAAATGGTCCTTGAAAACTTTGCAAAAACAAGGATTCTCTCGCTTAGAACATATGAAATGTATATATCGATGGAGAGACGATGTAAAAAGAATAGGAACCAACTTTGACAAATGGAAAACTATTGACAGTGAAACATACGAACAATTTCTGGAAGCATGGCAAAATTTGGAACAGGTAAACAATTTCATAAAAACTAAATAACACATTGAAGAAAAGTGTAGAGTATTCTTATTATTGAAAACAGCAGAATCACATGCGTCTAATATGCTACGATTAATTAATTTTATTCTCATTCAGGTCGTAACACGGACCTTACAGCAGTGGGCGATGAATGCTGCGTTTTCATTTTTATCGGATTCCTTCCATTTCAACGCCAGCTCGGCTTGGGTACAAAGATTCAAAAAACATCATAGGATCAGACAGCACGCGATCACCAAATGTATCAGCTCTAAAGAGTTTGCCACGATGGAGGAAGTATTGGCAGCCGCTGAAAAATTCCAAGTGCAAACAAAAAAGCTCATCCCTAATTTCGACCTTGATTATGTTATCAATATTGATCAAACCGGCTGCCAATACCAATCCACGTATGATAGAACGCCTACGTAACAGGGGTCAAAAACCGTTCTTGTAAGAAAGAAAGATTTGAACAAAATAAGCCGTTCCTACACGGCACAGTATGCAATACTGCATCCGGCAAGATATTTCCTTTCGTTTTTTTGTGCATGCATGAACCGTGTGGAAAATTCGGTCCGATTGTTTTAAAAAAAGTCGATAAGCTTACCGATAACTTTAAAAATGTGATTGTGACCTGCAAAAAATCCGGTAAGTTTACCAAACAAATCTGGGTAGAATTTTTGAAATCTTTCATTCAACCGTACGTTCGCCAAGAAAAAATTCTGT
This sequence comes from Dyspetes luteomarginatus, assembly GCA_963669185.1. NCBI lineage: Eukaryota > Metazoa > Arthropoda > Insecta > Hymenoptera > Ichneumonidae > Dyspetes > Dyspetes luteomarginatus. The sequence continues at coordinate 3,207,673 of OY769912.1, forward strand.
TCATAATCGATTTGTGGGGAGGGCAGACGGATCAGATACTCTACGATGATATCTTCGTAGACGACGAACAGGCATGCACCTGTACTGTTAAAATAATTCCACCGAAATGTACTCCGCTCTGCCAACCGTGCGATGAAATGGTAAAAATTTTCATCAAAAAATTGTAACACGCTCCCGAACTGTTAAAGGGAAATCGGGAAATCGCGTCCAGAGAGGATTCAATTAAAATTCATTCCTTATTTTTGCATCAATTGAGCGCACCTGCATTTCGGCCAATGATTCAATACGCGTGGTTCGCATTGAAATTAATAGACGAAAGAACGATATTTTTAAATATGAACGAGCTCTGCTTCTCGATAACACTTATGAAACAACCATGCGTCTGCAAAGCATCATAAAATGTGCATGGTGTGACACCATTTTATGCTAGAGAATAATTGAAACACCTGCATGTATATATATATAATAAAAAATAAACTAAATTACTACTGTACGTTGTGTAGCAATTTTTTCCCCCGCAACTTTGTAATGCAATGTTTGTTATTGATAATAAATAAGATTAGATACGTCGACGAGAAAAAAAATAAAAGAATTGAAAAAAAATTACAAAAAAAAAAAAAGAGTCGAGCGCCGACGGGACTTGAACCCGGGCCAGCAGGGTGGCAGTCGTAAACCTTGCCTACTGCGCTGCGCTCGCTTGCTTGACGACACAGCAAAATTACTGGTATACATACCGTGAGTGAAACTTTGCCGTGATTTTTCTCGAAAACCAAGCCGTAGTGCATAAATTCCCGTTAGCCTGGTACTTAGGGCAAATACCTCTACAACATACCTGAATACCTGAGTCCCATCAAAATCCATTGGTAACATGTTTGATGATCCCCTTGTAAGATTTGGCGTTCTATAGGAAATGCCCCCTTTAAGAGCTCACCCGGCCTTACGACACCCCCATCCTAGGGCCCGCTGACACGCACCCGTACTCTCACACGGGCCCTCAGTCTGCCGCCAGCCGTCCTCCAAGCAACATCCACGTTCCACACCTCTTCAAATACATCCCCTCCTCACAATATCACCCATAAACTCCAACCAATCACCGGTCGTACCTGTAAATTCTACCCAACCACCTTTCGGGAAACCGCAACCCACCCTCTCCACACACCCACCGACCAATCACACGCCCGAACGCCCCCACCCCGCCCCACGCCGTCTGGACTGGCGCCAGACTCCCACCACTACCGCGACAGCTTGGGCCTGCAATGCGTGGGCTCCGGCTGTGACGTCACAAATGTCACAAATACAGTCCCCCCTACTACTGATAATTTTTCAATGCCCTCTAGATAATGCCTCGCTGTTCCTTGACTTCGACACCAATTTGCTCCGATATTTGCTTCCTGCTTCCTGTCCTTGATTTTTCTAGTCATTTCAATTTTATCGGCTGTATACTAAATTATTTTAGTGGGCCTGCTCCATCTATCCTTATTAGTATCTTCCACGGTAGGTTCTTCATCCCATTTTTCTATAAAGATCTCACTATATTCTGTATCCAAGCCCTCTTTCCCGTTCAGCACTTTTTCCAGCTTCTCGGTCACCTTGCTTCCATCTCATTTTCTTCTACTCCCTCTGCCTCTTATATTGATTGTGATTAGGAGATGATCAGACGCAATCCTAATTCTCACTCTAATTTCCCTGATTATGTATTCTATTTCCTTATTGATAATTAAATAGTCAATTACTGATCCGACCTGCTCCCCAAGCCAAGTGAAGTTGCCCGCCCTGTCTCCCTCACATCTCCAATTCATGATTAGTAACCCATAAGAACCCAAGCAGCTTTTTTCCTTCCCCCTATTAATTTGTCTTCTGATTTTATATCATCCTCCTATTTCTCACCTTCTTCCACTCTCCGTTGCTCTTTTCCTATATTCCATTCATGCCCCCTATTATCATGATGCCCTTGCCCCTTCCCGCCGCCTTCTGTATCACTTCTTCGAACTCCTTTCCCAGCTTCCTAAATCCACAGTTGTTAAATATTGTAATTATCGTAAATTTTTTTTCATGCCAGTATGTATTTTCCAACTCCCTCTATCTGCCCACCCATCGCTCGTCCCTTTCTTTTCTTCCTAACTGCGGCCTTAGCTACCTACTTGAAGTCTCTGCCCCCCTAGCGCCTTGCTGCTTTCGTCCTTCTTTTCCGTCCAAGTCGCTTGCAGTGTCTCGACCTCGCAATCGAAGTCTTTTAACCAGTTTCACGTTTTTATATCTTCTTTGCTCCCGCGATGCGCTCCATGATGCTGCTCGGATTACCTGCTGCCCGTCTTTCGCTTTGGTTATTCTATCGGTGTCTCTCGATCTCTCCTCTATTACGAAATAACCCATTCTAACTGTAGACTTGCCCTCTTATGCTTACTTTTGTCCTATTTATTTCACTCTCCGTCATCAGAGTAGCTTCAAAATCGTCCCAATAACCCAAATCTCCTGCTTCCCAGATTTCCAAACGTCTTGTGTAGATTTCGTCATCGCTGTTGTCCCTGTTCACGCTCTCTCTCTCTCTGCCTCTCTCTCTGTCTCCCGCTCTATCTCTCTGTCTCGCTCTTTCTGCCCCTCTCGCTCTCTCTCTCTCCCTCTATTGGTGCGATCATCCGTGATTTCGATTTTCCTCCCTTTCCCATGGTGGTTACTTCTCATGATCTCTATTTTATTCCGTACTGATCCCAGCTTCACCAGTACACCATCTCTCGTCATTTTCCATTCCCTCATTCAAGTTTTCATTCCGCTTTAGTCCTGTATTGCCTCGGTCACATGCTATTCTACTCATCTTCGTGTGTATTTTAGCCCCCGCACAATTATGTTTTTCGTCCTTCTCTTCCTTTCTTGCATTTCTTACGTCTATTCGAAAAATGCCTGCATTTTCCCTAGGTGTTTCCAATTTGTCTTGAGCTGCTTATGTCTCATTTGCTGTGTTCTAACGCCTCTTGTCTCTCTTCTTCTCCGATCTTGTCCTCGCACGACGAAATTCTTACAGCTAGTTCTAAGATCTTTTACCCATATTCTGCGTTCTCGAAAAATCACAGTAACATAGCCATCACAACCAACTATACAAAATATTAATACATTTCACGACTCATACTCACTAGGAGAGCTACTATTATCAACTTTCCTTCTCACACTCATGGCTATGCCATATCAACTCCATACATAGTAACGTAGTACACGTGTACACCGACCAAGAGATCATAGATCTATTCGACTGCCCTCCAAGAGAGCGACAATAAAAGTTATTTTGGAAAGAACACCAAAAGTAACCCTAGAAGCCACTTGCGCATCTGCGACACTTGGGCGACAAATTATAATATCCAATTTTTATCGCCGCTCCAGGAAACACCACAATTTCTGAGAAAGACGAAATAAGCCTACCGTATCTATGCCCAATTCTGTAAAAGTTGTCTCCCACTTAGCCATTTCTTCTATTATAAAAACACCACCCGCTTTTCCTTCAGCAAGTTATTCCATCTCAGAACTTCACCGCGGCGTAACGCTGCCCGTCTCCAGGTCTTCTGTAGAAGAGAGTGAGTCGGGTAGTAAACTACGGGTAGTAGTCGCCTTTATATTTAGCAGAGTTTTTCCAAAATTTTATCGACGCGGTCACGCTCTCCGACTCCAGGTCTTCAGTAGAAGAGAGCGAGCCGGAGTGTCGAGAGTGTCGAGATCGTACTTCTAGAAGAGTGTGAATTATTGTCAATAGAAAGTATAAAGTCTATATTAAAGATGAAATATAAAGTTATAAAAGTATCAAGTCAAAGAATATTAAAAGTGAAATATAAAGTTATATAAAGACTTCTAAAAATCGAGAATATAGAGTACGACGTAATAATTATAATAAATAAGAAAAAATTGTTCAAACCAACTCGACGCTCAAACAAGCAAACGACACCTCTCTGATAAGGTAACTAAACGATTTATATAAATGATTACAATGTTATTGGAATTGATCACGAATGTAATGAATGTATCTAACTAATCACATTGCATTTATATTCAATAAATCTACCTCAATTGTGTGCAAAAAAGGGGCCTTGTATCTCTTTATTCAGTAGAAATTAATCTCTTCGAATCACCTAGTCGAAACTAACAAGATCTCTCGAGGTCTTACAGCGAACATTCCCACTCCCCTATTGATCCATCGTTTTAAAATACCGATTAGGATTAATAAACACCGATTCCCATTTTTGTCCGTATCTGAATTCTGATTCTCATCCGATGGCTACATCTCCTTCCCGTTGTATAGTTTAGCGTTGAGCCTGTCTAGCTGTAGACACTTGTCGCTTTGTAGACGTACATTCTTGGTCTCCGGCCTTCTTATGATAATTTCCAGGTTTACCATTTTGACTTCCCACTTAGATTGCTCCAGCCATAACTTAGCCTGATACTCCACCAGCTCTTCTTCCAGCACCCTTTTCCGTATGTCGTTTTCTTCCAGAGTTCTTTTCACCTCCGTTAACACTGCGCTAATTTCGCTCCTCAAGCCTTCCCTCTAGGATGGTTCTCCTTCCATCGGTTGAGCACCGTTCGCAACATCATATGGTCCACTTGCGCTCTTCTTCCTCCAGTCTGCGCTTCCTCGTCCTGTTTTCCCTGCGCTCTCGTGCTCTCTTCAACAATTACCTCACTCCCTCCTGTTCTCGTTTCATCGCCGTCTTTACACTTTTCTTTGCACTTCACTTCGCACTAATCTATTACCCCGCCGATGACGGGCAAGACACCTCGGTCACCCCCTCTTGTCGCCACTGCCTTATCAGGATCCCTTTCTAATACGTATTCCCAAATAACTCTCCTTGCCGGTGATTCCAACAGTTTGCTTCTTGTTTTAAAAGTCTCCATTTCTGCAACCGGGCCTGGCATGCCTGGATCATCTAGCGTGAGTGAGGTGTCACTACTGTCATTGTCTTTCTGATCCTCATTACTCATCAGGAATTGGTCGTCTTCTTGTTGACGACATCTTCTTTTTTACCGGCCGCCGAGTCAGTTGCGCTAGGTGATTGCGCGTTTGACCGTTGAGTATCGGTGGTGCTACCGTTCGCTTTATGATTGCACATTTCCCCTTTTTTCCTCATAACCTCACATATAATTTCGAACAAATCCTCGATTTTCGAATAACTTGCACTTCTCCGGACACAACTTGGTTGCTCCCGGTTTCCCCTGTGCCTTCGCCTATCTTTACTGACCAGTCTTTGCGACTTCCGGCCATTATCTGCACTCACAACTATACTCTGAGCTTCCAGCTATCATGAAACACGTCTATCATCTATTCGCTCCCCGCCGGACCCATTAGATTATTTTATTCTATTATTATTATTATTATTATTATTTTATTCAATCATCAATCATCAATCATCGATCATCGATCATCGATCATCGATCATCAATCATCACTCATCAATCATCAATCATCACTCATCAATCATCAATCATCAATCATCAATCATCAATCATCAATCATCAATCATCAATCATCAATCATCAATCATCAACTATCAATCATCAATCATCAATCATCAATCATTAATCATCAATCATCAATCATCAATCATCAATCATCAATCATCAATCATCAATCATCAATCATCAATCATCAATCATCAATCATCAATCATCAATCATCAATCATCAATCATCAATCATCAATCATCAATCATCAATCATCAATCATCAATCATCAATCATCAATCATCAATCATCAATCATCAATCATTAATCATCAATCATCAATCATCAATCATCAATCATCAATCATCAATCATCAATCATCAATCATCAATCATCAATCATCAATCATCAATCATCAATCATCAATCATCAATCATCAATCATCAATCATCAATCATCAATCATCAATCATCAATCATTAATCATCAATCGTCATCATCATGTGGGGACTGGCAAACCCCACCCGTGTGGGGTTTGCCAGTCCCCCATCGGGCGCCTCCCCAGGTTGCGGATAGGGGAAAGCTTCCCAGATATGGGTGGCACCGGGGAAATAAAACACCCGGGGTGGACAAAAACTGGCTAGGGGAAGGAACCCCGAATTCAAACCAAACATGGATAAGTGTGGAAAAAACGACTTACCCCAAGGGAGCTCCAATCTCCCCGCTGATTCCGATCGGGTGAAAGCCCCGATGGTTGGCGCCGGTTCCATGGATTTTGGGGGGAACCAAACACACGGCAAAAACAACAGCAAGGAGATGCTAGAGCTGATCACCCAGCTAAGAAAGGAAATCGAGGAGTCCGATCGTTCCATCCAGGATATAGTCCAACAGCTAGAGGAGGTGACAGACGACATGAAGGCTGCGTCGGACAGACAGAAAAATGTCAGCATCGTCATTGAAGACGGACTCGACGAGGTAAAGGAGGCACTCGACAAGCTCAATGAAAAGCGAAAGCTCAAGAAAAGAGTTCTTTGTCAACTTGCAAACCTGTTATGGGCCCAGGCGCGAGGATTGAGCGCGAGTGCAAACGCGCCCGCAGAAAGACCGGCTCAGAACAAGCGGGTGGCAACAAGCCCAGCTGAAAACCAATCCGCAACTCCGAAGGGGAAGAAGAGACGAGATGAGACCGCGCAAACCGAATGGACACGAGTCATGAAAAAAGGGACACGCAGGAGTAATGGATCGCAATCCGAAGGAGGCTCAACCTCCCAAGCACACGCACAGGGCGGAAAAAGTAGCAAAAAAACCGAGAACAAGGAGGAAAAAAAGCGAGAACGCAGGCCAAAAAAGCGCCAACGCCTGGACGCGCTGGTGATAAAGCCCGCAAACGGCCAGTCCTACGCAGACGTGCTCCGGGACATAAGGACGAAAATCAATCCGGACGAAATCAAAACGGATATCCGGTCGATACGCCAGGCCAGGAACGGAGACCTCCTACTAGAGCTTGGCAGAGAAACGAAGGACCCCCAAGCTTTCGCGGATGCAGTCAAGGCGACGCTCGGAGACACCGGGGTGGTGAGAAACCTGGTACTAAGAACAACGCTAGAACTCTTGGATCTTGACGGCATCACGACCAAAGAAGACGTAGAAGACGCCCTAAAACGGCAACTGGAGGACGAGGACGGGGACGCGAAGATATCGGTCACGAAAGCCAATAGAAGAGGACAAGTTATGGCCCTCGTGCAGTTGAACGAGCAAGCCGCGAATAGACTTTTGGAAGCCTCCCGTATAAAGGTCGGGTGGATCAATAGTAGGATACGGCAGAGGGCCGAGATCTCTCGATGCTTCAAATGCCTGGGGTACGGACATCAGGCTAGAGAATGCAAAGGACCAGACCGGAGCGGACTCTGCTACAAATGCGGCAAGGAAGGACACAAAGCAGCCACCTGTACGGAAAGCCTCCAGTGCGTCCTGTGCGCAGAACTGGGGGAACGACCAGCGTCCCTAAACCATGTGCCCGGGTCAGGCACCTGCAAATCCTTTCGGCAGGAGCTGGCCAAAAAGAAAAAAAATCATCGATGATACGGGTCCTACAAGAGAACCTCCATAGAAGCAGGACAGCAAATGACCTCCTGGCGCAACTAGTGCTCGAAAAGGAAGCCGACCTACTTATCATCAGCGAACAATACCTGGACAGAGACAACCCATCATGGCTCCCAGACACCTCTGGCACGGCAGCTATATGGATCACAAGCCCTGGAAAAGCTCCGGTAGAAAACCACGGGGCCGGAAACGGTTTCGTGTGGGCAAAGAGCAAAGGTATCACCTATTTCAGCTGCTACCTCACTCCCAGCGACGGAATTCAAGAATTCCAAGAGAAACTGGATCTTCTTGAAGATGCGATACGCGAAGAAAAAGGTAAGTTACTCGTAGCGGGAGACTTTAACGCAAGGGCGGTTGAATGGGGGATGCCCAGGACAGACTCGAGAGGCAAGCGGATCCTGGAAATGGCGGCCAGGGCAGGACTTCTAATTATGAACCAAGGAAACACACCAACCTTCAGGCGACCCGGGCAAAAAGGAACGATACCGGACATTACTCTGGCATCAGAAAGCTTGGCCTGAACGATGACGCGCTGGGAGGTGATCGGCGACTACATCGGGAGCGATCACCAGTATATCAGTTTCAGCCTAGGCGGAGATGGGCTAATTAGCCCGCGTCCCGACATACAGCCGCGCTGGAACGTCGCTAAGCTGAACGAGGAAAAATTCGGTAGGGTGATACTAGAGTGCAGAGAAGCGCTAGTTGGCCGATATGACAGACCGGAAGAATCCAACAGCCTGAAATCCCTGGTAGATGCCACGCTACGATTGATACATCGAGCCTGTGACAAATCGATGCCTCGGAAGAAAAAACGAAACATCAGACGGGCTGCTTACTGGTGGTCAGAGGAGATAGCAGAAATCCGAGCAAAATGCCTACAGAGCAGGCGGCAGGTGACTCGGGCGAGAAAAAGAGGAAATCGGGAAATAGCCGTTATCGACACCCAATACAGGCAAAACAAAAAAGAACTGCAAAGGGCTATAAACAAAAGCAAGTCCCAGGATATAAGATAGGATATAAGATAGTCACTCGAAAACTCGGATCACTCTCGGGGAGTGAATCGATGGAACCGGCTGTGGTCGATAACATTGTCGACAAACTTTCCGACACACCCGGTGAGACAAGCCGACAATGCAGATACCGGGGCCGTAGAGATGCAGCTCTTCACGGCGGAGGAGCTCTCGGCAGCGGTTAAAGATTTACAGAACGGGAAGGCCCCGGGATCAGACGGAATTCCGACTGAAGCATTGAAAGCAGTGATCAGCACCTGTCCGGAAATACTGCTAAACTTGTACAATGCGTGCTTGAAAGAAGGAAAATTCCCCAAGAAATGGAAGATCCAGAAACTGGTGCTGATCAGCAAGGGAAAAGGTGACCCAAAGTCCCCGGGAGCGTACCGACCGCTGTGCATGCTGGACACAGCGGGGAAACTTCTGGAGAAACTGCTAAAGCCCCGCTTGGCGGCAGCCATTCGGGAGGCCGGGGACCTCTCAGCGAGGCAGTATGGATTCAGGAAAGGGCGCTCAACAGTCCACGCAGTCCAGGAGATAGTGGAAACGGTAAACTCCGCGCAAAGTGGGAACCACCACTCGAGAAAAATCATCCTCCTGGCCACGCTGGACGTAAAAAATGCTTTCAACTCCGTGAAATGGACCAACATCATCGAAGCACTGGCGGGTTTCCACGTCCCGCAATACCTGCTACGGATGGTCAGTAACTACCTCTCGGACAGGATACTGACGTATGAGACCACGAGAGGCATCAAGAGTAAACAGGTAACCGCCGGAGCTGCCCAGGGATCCATCTTAGGGCCAGACCTCTGGAATGCCTCATACGACGGGATCCTAAAAATGAAGATGCCAGAAGACACGTATCTGTCAGGATACGCAGATGATATAGTGGCAGTAATCGCTGCACGAAACATGGAAAAAATTCAGTGGAAGCTAAACCAGGTCATGCGGCTCGTAAACGGGTGGATGGAGACCCACGGCCTAGACCTGGCCACGCATAAAACTGAGCTGGTGCTGATCACCAGGAAACGAATCCCCAAGGTAGTCATGATGAAGGTGGGAACAGAGAGTATCCAAACGCGACCGGCCATAAAACACCTGGGCATAAATCTGGACTCAAAGCTTACCTTCTGGGAACACATCAGGCGAGTGGCAGACAAAGCCGCAGCAGTGACAGCAGCACTCAGCAGGCTCATGGCGAACGTCAACGGCCCAAGACCAAGTAAGCGCCGACTACTGATTACAGTCACCCAGTCCATCCTCTTGTACGGGAGCGAAGTGTGGGCGGACTCGGTTAAAAAAAAGACTTACAGGAAGAAACTGGCGGCAGTACAGTGCAGGGGAGCCCTGAGAATCGCGTGCTCCTACCGCACCGTCTCAGAGCCCGCAGCAATTGTGATCGCAGGGGTCATACCCATAGATCTGCTAGCGCTGGAAAAAAAAAGCATCTTCGAGAGAACCCGAGAAGCGGGAAAGGAGGCCGCAAAAACGGAGGCAAGAGATCACACCAAGATATGCTGGCAACGAAGGTGGGAAAACGACACGCGAGGTAGATGGACTGCAAGGCTCATCCCTCGACTGGGCGCTTGGGTTGACCGCGACCACGGGGAAGTGAGCTACTACCTCACGCAATTCCTCTCTGGGCACGGCTACTTTCAGGCCTTCCTACACAGGATAGGAAAAGTACAAAGCTCTAGATGCAGATATTGCGAAGCAGCCCAGGACGACGCGGAGCATACTTTTTTCGGGTGCGACCGATGGGCCGAACTTAGAGCGAGGCTAGAAACGGACACAGGACACCTCACACCGGAAAACGTGGTAGAGGTAATGCTGAGGAGTAAAAAATTATGGGACAAGGTGGCAACCTACGTAGAAACAGTGCTACGGCAAAAAAAAACCGAAGAAAGCGTGGCAGTACAATTGCCATAAAAATATCGAGAAAATAGCGAGCGCTGCTCTCAGCGAAGAAAACGGTCCCACCCTGAAGTTATGCGAAAGCGGTTCCGGGGTGGATATGCACCAAGACGAAAAAAGGTGTGTGGTTTTTAGTGGGTGGAAATCCCACACGCTCGGGAAGTGCGGACCCTCCCGAGTGTCTTTAGAAGATTTTCCACACTCCTTCGAAAAAAAAAAAAAAAAAAAAAAAAAAAATCGTCATCATCATCTCTTATTTTCTAGTTCGTAAGTTATTAGCTGTGGCTGATATTTTTCTCTATTCTCACTGTAAGGTGAAATATTGAATGATAAACCACGGTGCCTGTAGGGTACGAGCCCTGGGGAATTATTAATTCTCTCGCTCTGTTTACGTCTCGTCAGTCAATCTGCCTCTCTCTCTCTTTCTCTTCCATAGGTTTAAGAATCGTTAAAGAAGCACCTGCAAATGGAAGTATCAAAACTGGAATGATTTTTTTATATCAAGATCCCTTGTCTCGATTATGCACTCCTTGCTTTTATAGTGTACCTATTGACAGTGCACAATCTTTACAATTCCGCGAAACAGCTATGACATTAAATAAGGGAGTACACGATTTGACCCGACGTCCACTGTTTTTCTCACATACACGTGATTGGGTTACCAGCGAGAAAAAACTGTTTTTCTGCATGTCAACAAGAAAACAAGTTGGATTCGGTTTACTAAAATATCAGCTGGGATTTTTCTTCCAGGCGGTATTACAATTTTTCTTCGTGCTCATTTTCTTCGTAATCGTGTAAGCTTAAATATGTCCCTTCGTGTACAACTTTTGTCTTATTGCTACTTATTGATTTACTTCTTTCGACTATAGGTTCTGCTACCCAATGACTACGTTAATCGCGGTGCTCGCTGTACTGATCAAATTTATTACATACAGAAATTATACTTACTGATAATCATCAGATTTTTGGGGTTGATGCGGATTCTTTTAAAGTTTGTTAATCCTGACATGGTTCCGTCATCATGGACGCAATCACAGCTTTCATTTCGTCTTCCATTAAACGGGCACTGATTCGGGTTCAGCAGTCTAGAAAAAGTACAAAATTTCATGTATGATGTTACGTGATATACCAGCATCAGCCAGATTGAACGTGAACGTCTCATTAAAGTTTGTGTATTGATAAAAAAGATAAAAATATGACTCGTATGCTAAACCGCATACAGCGAGTATACGTGCACGCAGCCACCAAACGCCGCGTACCATGAGCTAGCCCATAGCCGCAAGTACAAAAGGGCCAACGAAACTCTTATCGTTAGCTTAGTTTAAGCCCAGTGTAAGCGGTATTTTATTTCGGGTTGGACAATAAGCGGGGGACCCCCCGCTTATTGTCCAGCCCGACACTTGTTGTCGTTTTTTCCCTCTACCTGCACTACATGAATCGCCGCTGGGAACGCTGTGGGGTTCGGTTTCAGATATTATGAATTCAGTTGCACGTATAGTATTGAAACGTAAGCCCTGGATTCTTCACTGACACCATACATGCCAAGTATATTGAAACAGAATCAGATACTGTAAGCATTAATTCGTAATTATTTTGTTGATAATTACAAGATTCGGGACCCGATCAGGGAAGGAATTAATTAAGACTTTTTGTGGTTTTTGTTTCCATGGCTAATTTGTGTCATTTATTCGATCTTAATAACTATTGCAGCTTGTTTGAGAAATAGCTTTATTTGAGCTTGATGGAAATTTTAGTGGACTGTATTTTGCTGGTGAAAATGAGGATAGCGAATCACGGAAGGAAAATGATGGGCATGAACTCCACGTGTCTTAATTTCAGTTTTCTCTTTATTTTACCACACTAATGAGTGTTCACAATTTATTTCTATAGTTAAACGATTGAGTTCAACAGGGTGAGTTTTACGTTGAGTCGCACAATGTTGAGTGACCCGATAGAATTATATTAATTCTATCGCGGTTCATTCTCTGAGTAGCCCGTTGAGATTTGCCGTTACACGAGGCTTGGCTTGACCGCGTGGTGAGATGAGAAAAGCAATGATGATGTACCGAAACTTATGCAAATTGTCGCCCGTGCGACAATCGCTACATGAGTGAAACCGCGAATTTATACTGAGTTAATTCATGAGTTGACTGATAATGAATGAGTAGAACGATGAGTTTTAATTAATGAGATAACGCGAGAGCGCTCTTGCGCGTGGCACCACTTGTTGCACCAAGATAAAGATGGCTTCGCTCAGGCAGCACGCTTCACGAGGCCCATCTCGAACGTTCGCGAACATTCGAGAACGTTCAACGGCGGGTCCCGGGAGATGCTGCCCTCGCGGTGAGTCGCTCGGGAACCAACACGCTGTGGGCAATGCGGATTTCCGTACACAGCTGTTTTAATGTCAGTGTGTGATAATTTCAATTTGTGCCGTGACGCGCGTTGTCAACGTACTTGGCTGTCTTCTTCGTGAGATAGGTCGGTTCTTGCCGTTATTGACGTGCCGCTCCTGCGTCAGTTGATCGATGCCCAGTGGTGACGCTCTCCTTCGGTCCTCTTTCCGTCGGCCTTCCTTTGGACCGATCGCGCTCTCCGTTGATCCATATTGCCGGTTTCGTCCTCTCTCGGCTCATCCAGGGGTATAAACAGTGTTCTGTTTGGTCGGCCTGGAAATTCCGACAGGACGCTAATTATCGCCCTTTTTCTCGCCATCTTTCGTAAAAATCGGGTCTCCGTCGCAAGCTCCCTCTCCCCCTGCCGCTGGTTATAGCACCGCCAGAGCCTTCTAGCTTTCAAAGACCTTCTTTCGATTCCAGAAATTGAGTGCCGCTTGGTGCATTTCGTCGTCCTTTTATACTGCTTTTGCTTCACAGTCGGTCTCTTTTTCTTTCGTGGTGCTCTCGTTTTTCGAATGCCACGTTGGCTGATTTTGGTCACGTATCTCGTGAGCGCGGCACTGATTGGTCGTTGAGTTCCAAATCGCTGTTCTTTGCGCGCGTGCGCGAAATCCTGCGCAGTGATTGCTTCTTGAGCTTCACGTCGCATTACGACCAATTCCAACACTATCTCCTATGATTGAACTATCAACTGTCATCTAAAACATCGGATGTGCAATCTAAAGATTCTCGCAATACAAACAAGCTAAAACGACATGGTAACAATGATAATTGTATAAATTCCATTTAGGCATTTGCATCTTCATTTATGCAGTCTTAGACCGGGAGCCCATATTACATTTTTTATGTCTCATTTGTTCACACTCAGCAGTATAAGAACCACCCAAATGCTACCTTCCACTACACGGAGATCACTTCGCCGAACATAAACCGTGGACCACAAGGTGGGGGCCGCGCCGGTGAAGTTGTATTAAAAAACCCGGGACCTCGAATTATTACTTACCGTTCGGCGTATGTCGCAAATTACTGTAATTGAAAAAAAAGTTTGGGCGAACGGCATTGCCGAACGTGTAAGGTGGATATGACGCGCAGTGGCGCTGTTTATTGTTGTAAAAAAAATTTAATAAAAAATTCTCATTTTTTAATGTTCGACATTTTGTTAATTCATCTAATTATTTACTTAAACTCGAGATAATATGATCGCCGAATATTTTGGTTGGATCGGGGGCCAGCCAACCCCGCGTACTTTTGTCTTAAGGGTGTAGAGTATGCGTGTATCATACATTAATGTTCGGCATTGATTTTATATTATTTATCAAATAAAATGGAAGTATAAAAAATACATGCCGAACAAATTAATTGGATATTGACCTTCGTACACCGTAAAACCCAATAGTAGTTAACAATATTATTTGTTACCGTTCGGCGATGGTGATTTATTATTAATAATACTATAATAGACGTAATAATGTAACCCCTGAACAAAATGATCGGAAATATTTTATGTAACTAGCGAAAACAGAAACCATAAATAATTTTTCAATACAACGGAATAAACGGCCGATTTTGTTATGTTATGGGTTTGAAAAAATTGCATGACAGATATTTTTCAATCAATTATGGTGTGCCAACCAAAAAAACGTAATCGCGAACATTAATATTGCTAAGGGTGGACCCCTTCCCCCATGCGCTGTTGTCCGATTTTGGTTATATTATAACATCATACCTTACTGTTCGGCGTTTGTTGTTTATTATTCATCATATAAAAATGTTATTGGCGAACGAAATGATTCGTTACAAAAAAAGAAAACTGTCATCAACAAACTAAAATTCAAAATCGTCTTACATTTCGGGCTCCAAGCTTATGCAGATCCGATTTAATGGACCATTCCAGTTTGACGGGCATGAAAACAGCTGTTTTTCAAGATTTTTCTTCTCGTAAATAAAATTAAATAATCAGACCGATTTAATTTTAGTTTATGTAGTGAATAATTTATTTACTGCGTTGTATTTTATAATAAATGTGGATATAATATTATGATATAGAAATAAGAAATCTGGACAAATGTATATGACGGTAGAATGCAATAAGGTTATTCTTTTCTCGATGAAGGTCCAGTATGAACTGCTCGACTTCCCTGAGGAGTCTTTAGACTCCTCTCGTCTGTTTAGTCTATTCTGAAGAGTCCAGCGTCGCCGGATCCGAGGTATACACAGCGTGGCATAAACAGCCTCGGCTATGGGAGTCTGTTATCGCCGATACCCAGGCGTAGATGAAAATGTTTCTATCATTTATTTGCATGATGTATCTAGTGCATAACATTATTTTTTAATGGTTCATTTTTATTTTCTATACATTTTTTTTGTTCGCTGTAAAATAATAGAACAAAAATAGCGCCAACAAAATTACACTACCAAACAGATCGTACGTGTCAGGTGTTGTAAATGATTATAAGACTTTGAGTTCCGTATTAGGTTGATTATGTTTTATTGATATACATTTTAACCAAGATTCTTATTTTTTATTTTTAATCATCTTCTTCCTCTTCATCGCTTGTCTGTTCTGACAGTTCTGTCTCGCATGTAGTTTCGTCAACTGCAACGTATATACAACCATATTTGTTGCAATTATTATCGAATATAATGCGAGTAATTAATAATATGAAGAATCAACGGTTTTTTACCTGAATTTTCGCTCTCTAATTCTTCGACGATTATAACGTCTTCGGCGGATGGCCGCACTTCGTCCCCGTCAAACCAATTGAAGACGTATCTTCCGTTTTCGTTTTTCCAGCCGTAGTCGGTTGGCTCCAACAGTGTTGATATTCGTTTCCTGCTGTTCTTCCATATTTGAGCGATATATATGGTTCGCAGTATATGCTGTTTTAATTCTGCTTGGGAAGGGGGGAAACTGGAACCCTCCAGCGCCGCACACCCTTTTTTGAATGATTATTTCTGTTAATATGCCATGACGGACTTTTATCTCCCATTGCACTTTTTCATTTGCTAACGTAATCTATTTTACAAATTTGATGATATGGAATACGTTTATTTTTAATCATGGTTC
The DNA here is from genome assembly GCA_963669185.1 of Dyspetes luteomarginatus. Classification (NCBI taxonomy): domain Eukaryota; kingdom Metazoa; phylum Arthropoda; class Insecta; order Hymenoptera; family Ichneumonidae; genus Dyspetes; species Dyspetes luteomarginatus. The sequence goes on from OY769912.1 coordinate 3,223,586, forward strand.
CTCGCAGTTTTGTTAACAATGCGACATCATTCGTTTCCATTGCGAGACGTTCCACTGTATAAAATGTCGTATAGTCCGGTGTTTGAATTATGTTATGATAGCGACCTCTTCTTTTTCGCCTATTGTTATTGCAGAACACACAATGCATTTGCTCCAAACCCCGGTGTTATAGTTGGCTTCTGTTGACTTGCGCTACCTTCTGTACTTTCTTCGTGAAGTTCCGCTGTAATATCGTCTTCGTCAATGGGGTCCAGATTTTCAGGAATTTCTTGACGATGCTGCGCTTCGTCATTTTCATCGTTGCATTCACTGTTATTGAAAAGAAATGAAGAAACGTTGGTAAAAGAGGTTCGAGGTGAATACATTAGGGTGGCCGTTAATTTTTAACATATACTTGCCACCCCTTGAATCGATAGATAATGATGAGAAAACAATGTGTAAATGATTTCAGATTTTTAGCTTAATTGGAAAGGGTACCGAAATCGACTTAAAATGGAAAAAAAGGTCGCTCCAAAGCATATAATGTAATGAGCACCTCGAATATGCTATTACTGCGTTGACTATACACAATAGGGGTTCGGATGTCTACACTGCATCGATCGGAGCAGGTCGTCAAAGACTTGTACCTTTGCCCGAAAATGTCGGTGACAAAACTCTCCCGTCTTGTAAACGGCCAAAATATTTTATAACTATTTTTTACTTCTAGCATGTATCGAGAATTCATCTATATGAAACTAATGTTCTCATAATGGAACCCATATTATTATGGAATGAACTTTAATTCCTGGTTATCATTACATTGTCGTCTATTTTCTTTGGAAATTGATTATTTCAATGTAAGGCCCATTCCGACGCTTATTTCCCTGGCCTAATACGCAGTGACACACATACTCACACACACACATACACACAAACGCACCTACAAAGGTACTTACACCGCTCTCTCCCCTAGATATTCTTCCTCCTGGCTAGTACAAGCAACTGGTGCGTCATCTTTTTTGTTTGTGAAGGATGGTAACGGTTTTATTTCTACAGATCGATCACGACTTGTCCTCGATTCTGCAGTCTTTTTGCTCAATTTTCCGGATAATTTGATGAATTTAGAGTAACCCTCAGCATGGTATCCGTAAATACCCTCCATGTCTGTTGGTAATTTTACATCACACAATTCCTAACCTTTTTCTCTTCTTATTTTCAATTTTTCGTTGCACAGATTCAATTTTTTATGATGGAACGCTTTCAATTTTTTGAATCACTTTGAACCTTTGTTACATAAAAAACACAACTGCGCAGTTTTTCGAGTGTGCCCCTCGGGAAAGACACCCTCTTGCCGTTTCATCATGCACGCGACTGACGAAATGGAGCACAGTATAAGCGTCTCCGCGTACCCATGAGCGGCACAGTAGCGTCACCGTGCGCTATAGCTATATTTAATATATTTTTTGGAATAACTTCTTTTGTATCCATCCTTTGGCGTGCAAATTGACAAATTGCTTACTATAATGAAAATCTGTAAAATGCAATGCACGCTGAACGGCAGGTAGTTATTATGATATATGAGCATTTGGCCGACAATTTACAACTGTTTTTTACATCCTGCAGATCCATTGAAATTGTTCGGCAATAGTTAGTTCTTGATATCTTGCATTCTATTGAGTTGCTATAAAAATTCGAAAGGTAAATGTATGATACACGCATACTCTACACCCTTAAGACAATAGTACGCGGGGGTGGCTGGCATCCAACCAAAATATTCGGCGATCATATTATTTCGAGTTTTAGTAAATATTTAGATGAATTAACATAATGCCGAACGTTAAGAAATTATAATTTTTTATTAACACTTTTTTACAACAATAAACAGCGCCACTGCGCCTCATATCCACCCTACACGTTCGGCAATGCCGTCTGCCCAAACTTTTTTTTCATTTACAGTAATTTACGACATATGCCGAACGGTAAGTACTAATTCGAGATCCCGGGTTTTTGTTATACAAATCACCGACGTGGCCCCCACCTTGTGGTCCACGGTTTATGTTCGCTCAGGTAGTTTCAAATATCTACCATAGTTCATCGTAAAAACTGCTTGATGCTATGGTAAAAGTTACCCTCAATACCGTACAACGTATCTTTAATATTCTAGAATTCATAATCATGAAAATGTATTATATTATATGGTACAAATTCTTAGTTGTCATGGTAATATTCCTTGAAACATCGCATGAGATCCCAATTACTCCCAATAATTCCTTCCTTTCCTTAAGTGCTTCTGAACTGTACAGATACACCCACGCACACGCACATTATGATGTTCATACAGATAACTATGAGAGTACTAGTTATTGGACTCAATTTTTTTTAAGGGATCGGTTTGTATGAGCTAATACTATTTTTTCGGAATTATATTTATTAGGAGTGTTTGAAGTTGAAATTTTTCGATCATTCACAACTCGAAATGTAAATATATGCTGCATTGTTGTTACAGCCCATTTATGAATGTATAGGTACGTGCATGTACATGGCGCTCGTAAGCGTGTGCTCATTAAACTCACATTCTATAATTGCAAAATATCATCGACACATGATTAAACGCGGATCGATTTGCTTGACTTTGGGCTCGATCGATAGAATAATATCAAATTAGTTAATACATTACTGTTTAAATACAGTATACTGTATTAATATTCTGGAATTTATCGTAATAAAAAATTGTCGTTCATCCTTCTTACGGATAATCATTTTGTTTCAAAAAATATATTCGTTGAGGCTCGAGAGCTAAGCGAAAGACTTACAAGAAAACATTTCCAAGTGCCCCACGCCGATTTTAGTAATTCTTATATATGTGTAGACCTTAAAAATTTAACGGACACGTACCTGTTTCATCTGCCAAGAAAATCATTTAAAGGGTGAAACAGCTTCCAAAAGTTTGGCGACCAATCGACTGAAATTTTGATTTCCATAGAAGCTTTCAATTTCAGTGAAACTTGGCAAGTAATTCGTGTCAGCACGATCCGAAAACAATACTGTCTGACAAGGGTGCAGTTTACCCCTTAAGGGGGTAAATTAGCCTTAATAACATATATCTACTGTGACACGTTTTTCCGGCAAACCCCTCGCCACGCACAAAGTTCTTGCTCGCCCGCCACGAGAGCGCGAACTGCCCGCGGCAAATTTTAATTTTCTCACCGGCGACCGGGGAAACTGCCCGACTTTGCTGCAGCCTTCGTCAACGGTAGAGGGGCTGGGTTTCTCGCTGGGTGGTCCCCAAATAAAGCAGACTCACGCGCAATTTATGTTGACTCGATAACACTTGCTTTTATTCAAACTGACTTTACGGTTCAGTCGACGAAAATTATATTAAATAAACTTTTCAGTAATAATCTTTTTTCTTTTTACTAACGCCGGGGTGAACTCTATACACATAAAATACTAAAAATACTAAACGGACGGACCGACATGAAATCTCGACCACGGGTACAATTTAACGCGTAAGATGGAAACTTTGCAGAATTTGTCTCAGCCAACTTGGTATCCGAGGCGGCGTATTAAGATGGCGTCGACAGAAAACGTGCTCGCGAGAGCCGTTACGAAAGAATTCGCGATTTAGATTTTCCCCCCAGCTGAAATCCGGATCAACACTTATTCTTAAAATTAATTGGACTCGCACCTCACGCAAAATACAAAATTTAGACCTCGGTTAGACGATCCAACGAAACAACGAGAACGAGAAAGTCCACGCAATGATAAAAGGCGGGCAAGACGCGTTCGGACTCTCGTGCATTAACCGGCCGTTACCACAATATTACTACAGTTCGATACAATTCTACCGCGATAAAAATACTCAAAAACACTAAACTGAGCGAAGCAACGATCCTACCGGTTTATTTTTTGTGGACGGACCCCCGATAATCCTCGGTTTGCCCACCCGTGACGTTATTCGGAGGAGTTATTTTTCTTGAGCAACGAGAACGGCAACGACACGAAAACCACGTCGCTCCGCGTTCGCGCCGAAAGCTTGAGTCCCCGAGCAATTAGGTGCGCTTTTCCCACTCAACGCGGGTCCTTTTACCCCCACCCCTCGCTAACAAAATGCTCGTTACAATTTTGAACCGCCGATCGGGACGTTAGTGGCACGCAACTCTAAAATGATTGGTAAGGCGATTTAAGTGCGTGCAACGATGGAAAATCGGCCACACGCTCGATAACGTGACCTCAACGGCCACGAGCTTTAATTCAGCGGCCCTGTGGATGACCTTGGTGCGCTTTTTGGTGGCGGAGCGCTAATTCACAAACGAGCAGAACTGTTCAGGGTGGTAGACATGACGATAGCCAATCACAGGCTACGATTCAAACTTCAACTCTCGCAATATGGCCTGACAGTAGCGACAGTGACGAGGAGCGCGTGTATGAGCCCACTCACACCTGTAAAGCTCGGGTAGATGGTGGTGAACATTTATTCTACGACACCTCTTTTGTGATAAATATGAACTATAATGTTAGATTAACTGTCCCCATACGAACATTATTTTCATTGTATAATATCCTCAAAAATATTCTCTCATAACGAAGTTTTTTCACTTTCCGTGAAATAATATTTCTCGAACGTTCAAATACCGATGCTGTAATTGGACGTACACGAATTATAGAATATTCCTGAATGCGTACAGATAAATTTGGAGCAACTAATTTTATCTTGTTTTTCACGGAAATATTAATACATATTCAAAACAGACGATAACCGCCTCGCAGAATCTGTTGTGATGCTGTTACCGTAGCATACGTTTTATAATTATTTATTAAATTAAAATTTATATGATAGCAACCAACAAAGCTTCAATGATATGCGACGTCTACAAGGTTTTCACTTCAATAAAATGGTCAAGGCATGCTCTGATCGAGAAACTGAATTACACATGCACCCCATCCTCTCAATACCTATAAAAGTGATTTTTAGAAAAAAAAAAGCAAAAACATGTGAATTCTATTTTTGTGCAAGCATCAACATCACCTTATTTTTATTTTGCTCGGACTATTCGTTGCCGAAAAAAAAAAATATATATATATTTTTAAGGTTAGTTTACCCCCTTAAGGGCTAAACTGCACCCTTGTTAGACAGTATTGTTTTTGGATAGTGTTGGCACGAATTATATTCCTGCCAAGTTTCATTGAAATCCGTCAAGAGCTTCTACGGAAATCAAAATATCAGTCGATCGTCCACCAATCTTTTGGGTGGTCATCTTAGCAGATATAAAAAATACGCGTCCCTTAGATTTTTAAGTTCCACAACATATATAAGAATTATCAAAATCGGCGTGGGACACTTGGGAATGTTTTCTTGTCATTTGCGTTCTGACGGCACCAAGATTTCGTGCTGGCACAGTACCAACACATTAGCGGCACGTTGTAAAGCGTAGCTGTCGCTAGATTGCGTCACATTGTGACAGCAGATTAGCGGCTTTATTAACGAAAAATTGGATGCCTAGTTGCCGCCAAAATCGCGACAGGCTACTACGGAATAGTGGCGGCGGTAGCGACAAGTCGCGAAAATACTTCTATGAAATTTTCTATGAGTGTGAGAACCTATAGTATGAAAAGGTACCGGTAGATGGTGAACGAGGGAGCTTGCGCGCGGCAGTGAAATGTCACCTCAACGTTTATATTATTACGGAACAATAGAATGTAATGGAAATGATCTGAATATTTACCTTTTAATTGACTCAACCCTGCGAGGAAGGAAAGGTCCCCGCTTGGAAATTTATCTATGTGAAATATGAAGGAAAATATATTTTCATTGGACTGCATTAAGAGAATGTGAAAGGTTTTGGCGAACTCCGATGGCGTCGGCATAGTAGTGAACGGAGCACGCGCAACGAATTACCATCTGTGCGGCGCGCGCCACCGATAGATGGCACTATACGCCATCGGCGTGTGGGGATTATTACCAACGAAGATTGAGGTCTATAGAAGCACAAAGCCTATAGCCCGCTTTGTTCCAAAAAAGTTGGGGTGCTAGGACAAGCTATCACCCCAACGGTAAGATTTCGCTAGCGTCGAGTTTACATGTGTGCGCTCACGTACAGAACTAACACACGTGAGCGGCTGTATAACTGCGTTGGCTCCACCTACGGAGAAGGGGTGATGATACTATTTCACTCGCACTCGCAGCTGGGGTGATGGGTGCACTCTCTCGCACAGGAGCGATACGGACGTAGAGTGGGGGTTTGGGTGTACATTGCTGATACCGACGAAGATAGAGCTATTCATTGCAAATACTTTTGCATTTTAATGACCTCTACGTCGAGACAAACTTATTTTATATTACTTATTACTTTATATTTACGTAAACTAGGAGTTAATTAACCCAACCAAGCAAATCTAATGAAATCGAAATTCGAGCGGGGACCCGATTTTTATACTTAAAAAGACAACAAAATTATACGTATCACAGTTGGGGTAATGGGTACGGCGCTGCTTCTGTATGTGCTACGTCGGTGGTTCAAGCCCCAGTTCCGTTATTTTTTTTTTTTGCAATTATGCAATTATATTCACAATAAATAAAATATAAAAAATCTGCGAAAAAAGTTTTTATAAGAGGGAGATCCACATGTTAATACGAGCAGGTCGCGCGTTGGCCCCTGCTCGTACTGACATGATATTGGACTCGATAGCACCATCTCTCTCGCACTTCCGATTAGCTTGAACGCACTATCTCTCGCATTCACGATCAGCTCGAGGAAGCGATCTCTCTTGCTCTGAGAGTAGGGGCTGATGAACGCCCCACTCTACAGTGGAGCATTTATCAGCTTTTCCCGCGTATATTCCTATCGCATGCACGTGCGAGTATGTGTTTAAAGTCCTCAGACTTTTGTTTTGCCGGTTTCGAATTGACGTTTTGTCCGATACGTCGGTAGAATTTTGTCAATAAAGAAATCATTGCATAGTTCACGATATTGATAAGTTACAAACGCACTTGATACTGTCTTAAGTCTTTCATTCTGTTCTCAATTGCACGCGCTGTGTCTTTATTTTATAATATTTTCTCATTACCTTGGTTTGCCTAAGCCATCGAGTAATTTTTTTCAGTCATTCAGGCTTTTTTCCGTTGCATGATAAATTATTTACCTTATTGCAATGCCTTTGTCTAACGTGTGTGTTTACGGAGGTTGTGGGAGCATGAAAAGTAGAGACAATGTCACTTTTCATCGATTCTCAAAGGATGAAGCCACGAAAGTTTTTATTATTCATATGCAGCATTTTGTTAATTGTGTGGTTTTCTATGTACTCCTTTCCTTCCGGCCGAAATTTAAGAAGAAAATTCCCAATAATTTATACCCGGTGGCACAATGGGATACCGTAATGAATCATACCATATTTAGTGTGATTCCAGTGTTCGTCCATCAAATCCCTCTTTTCTCGAGCAACATTGTATTCATTTTTACCGATTCTAGGGAAATTCGTTGTGATCACCGCTTTTTATGATAACGCACCTATAAATTCATTTTAATGGCAAAATATGAAGATTCCTAAAATAAATATTCAGATTATTACTGATTATTATTAAGGCACGAACAAAATTTATATATTCTCGTTGAAAATTGCGTTGATTCTACCGAAATTAATTGCGTCCGCTCAATAAAATTTATTTCAATTAAATTCGTCCATTATAAGTTGGAGATAATGCAATTGCTCTGATAAATATTGTAAGGTCAAAAAAATGGCGTGCAACTTAATCAAAGTCTATTTAAACATAATAAATGCGTCCTGTCAAATTGTCAAATACTCTCGGCACTGCGCACAATTCTCGGCTTAGGGTCATTTTTCAAATTGAATTATTTTTCAAATGAAGAGAACTTTACCGGTAGCGACGTTAATCGCCTGAAAGACCTTTAAAAGTCATGACCTTGAAAATTTCTGCATCGGCAAAAATACACTTTGGCACGCTGTCCCGTCTTACATATTGCACTAAGAGAAAAGTATGTAAGGGATTTGTTCTTCCCTTTTCAATTATCTCATGCCGCATTGTTCCAACATTTTTTACAAACAAAAATTTCCAGCCAATGAAAATCTCGTTTTTGATAGTTTCATACTTTAAAGAATAAAGTCCTTACACAGTTTACCCTCGGCGCATTGTATAGAACAGGACAGGGTGCCAAACTATAAAACTAATCAAAGCACGATATTAATCAGCTGAAAAAAATATTAAAAAAATTTTGAAAAAAAAGTTCTAAAAATTTTGAACAAATTTTAAAAAATTTAGAAAAGAAAAGTGTGAAGAAGAATTGGGAAAAAAAATTTTGAAAAATGTTGAAGAAACGTTTTAAAATGTGTAAAAGAATTTTGACAAATGTTGAAAAAAAGCTTAGAAATGTTAAAAAAAAAATTGACAAATGTTGAAAAAAGCTTAAAAAAGTTTTAAAAAACTTTGAAAAAAAAAATGGACAAGTTTTGAAAAAAGCTTAAAAAAGTTTTAAAAAACTTTGAAAAAAAAAATTAAAAGGTCATTACGTACTGTACTCTCATTGTCAGTTGTCATATAAGACGAGACAACCTGCTAAACTATTACACTAGCAAAAACACGATTTTAATTGGCTGAATAAATTTTTTGAAAAAATGTGGCATTAGATAATGAAAAAACGAAGAAAAAGGTCTTCACAAAGTTTTCTGTCAATGCAATATATAAGACAGGACAGCGTGCCAAAGTTTATTTTTACAGATGCACAAACTTTCAAGATTATAATTTATTGGGCACATATTTTCGGAGGGTCATCACAATACTTAAGATGATCCTGGATTAGGGAATAGCTAGGCAGATTTTTTTTTACATAATATTTTATCACGTATAAATGAGCTCTTTTTTCGGTGGAGATTTCACAAAAGCATAATATATGTTTATGAGCATTTCGTGTTATGATATGCGGACTTATTACGAGATCGCATTGTGCATGCCACTTTATTTAGTAGGGTAACCTCACCAGTAAATTAACACTTCCACACGAAGTATATCTACGTAATTTGAACACAGGTGTTCGTTCACTAGGGCTGAGACTCTCAAGCGTTCATTTACTAGTGCGTTTACCCTATTCTCATTCTTGCATTAACAATCCACTGAGCCTCGCGTTTTGATTTCCACAGAAAACGCTTTATTAATTTTTAACGCCGCAAGGAATGGTAACAATTTTCGGCTCAGTGGAATATTGGCTTTACTCTTGCATCCATTTACAGACTGCGCCAGTGGATAGAACGGTGTAGCAATAAGCAATTGGAAAATTTATCATCAACGCAGCTCGACAATCATCGAGTTTGCAGTAATCATTTTTCTACGCATGATTTTCAAAGCTATGGCACACAAGGTAAGCGAAAAATAAAAAAAGCTTCGATCCCTATGAAAAGTCCTTCCAATGAAGATTATCAGGCTTCTCCAGTAATTGACAAGCTCAGCCCCCCGCTGATTGTTGCCCAAGTCATCACGAATCTTCAATCGCAGTTGAGTATCGATATTGCTCATTCCGCAGAACTCTCTAATATCAAGCCTGTGACTGCTGACGTTGATATTCCGTCACAGTAGGCTGGTATACCTGAATCACTTCCTCGTATTGATTCAACCAATTTTGATCCAGAAATCGTCATCGATTCTACCTGTTTGAAAATTGATAATCTCGAAAATCCAAAAATTCGCGCCTCGCCAATAAAGGGTTTCAAAACGGTCACAGGCACTATAATTAAACAAGCCCGCTTAATAAAATCACTTCGCGACAAAATAAAAAAGTATAAACGAAGAGTCTAGGCACTTGAAAATGCAGCGAAACAAACATCGACCCACGTAACTGTTGCAAAATCTCTCCTATCATTGAACGACAATCAGCAAGCCTTTTTCCAAATGCAGCTCGTCCATCGAAAGCAAGTAGCCTGGTCTGACAAAGAGCAACAATTTTCATTAGTCTTGTTTTACATAGCGCCCAAAGCATACATGTATCTTCGAGGGGACTGCGTTTTGCATTGCCGTGTATTTCGTCAATAAGGGCGTGGGTAAATAACGTCGACGTAGCTTCTGGCATAACTTGCGGGATATTTATTAGATTGCTGACAAAAGTACAGATGATGACAGACGACGAACGACGGTGTGTTCTTATGTGGGACGAAATGAGCATTAAACAGTTGCTCGAGTACAATTCTAAAGACGATCTTGTCGAGGGTTTCGAAGACTTTGGCGAACTTGGCCGGACTAATGGCACTGGTAATTCCGCGCTTGTATTCATGGTGAGAGGCTTAAAGTACTCGTGGAAGCAACCGCTATCTTATGTCGTCTCACATGGAAACGTGTAGAACAAAAATTTACAAAGACTGATTTTGGGCGTGCTGGACAAACTTCAGTCAATCGGGTTAGACGTAAAAGCAGCCGTGTGCGACCAGGGTTGCGCTAATCGGTCGGCGTTCACTGGACTTGGTGTGACTGCCGAGAAACCCTTCATTGAGCGAGATTCCCGAAAAATTTTCTTCATGTACGACTTTCCTCACCTCATCAAGAGCGTACGCAACAATTTGCTCATCAAAGATTTCTTGATCGATGTAGCCACGGTTTCGTGGGGATCTATTCGTGAATTGCGAGACGTCCAGGAAAAGAACGGGTGTAGATCTGCACCCAAGCTGACTGAACGCCATATTAATCCAAATGCGTTTCAACGAATGAACGTAAGTCTCGCGACACAAGTCTTCAGCGCATCTGTGTCTGCTGCGTTACGTACGGGATTGATAACAGGCGAATTGAAACATCCCACTTGCTCGGCCACCTCAAACTTTTGCAAGAAATTTAACGACGTCTTTGATATTATGAACAGCCAAGGGCGCATAAATCCAAATCCCCTGAAACGTGCGATGTCATCTCAGGAACCACAGGTGCAACAAACGTTAGAAGAAAGTTTACTGTGGATGGCAAAGTGGACCGACGTTCATGGCAAAAAACCTCCGTGTTTCGAAGGTATCGTGTTGTCGATCAATAGCGTGCTGCAACTCTGGGAAAACATGCAAGAGTCGGGATCACTGTATCTCATGACTTCGAGAGTCCATCAGGATCCTATTGAAAATCTGTTCGCGGTTCTAAGGAATCGCGGAGGTGACAACAAAAATCCGTCTGCAATGACTTTTTGTAGGAATCTGCAGTATGCTATGGTTGCGAACTTGATAAAACCCTCCGCGGGGACGAATTGTCAGGACGACCGTTCAACTGCGCTTCTCGGGATTTTGAAAAGTCCTACGGCTGAAGATCCGATCACGGATAAAATCAAGGAAACGAGGAAAAAGATCGATGCATGGGTTGATCAAGAACCAACCGTTCGCTACGTGATTGATAACAGCGTTCTCGATGATGACGATGTACCAGATAACGCAAGTTTAGAAAGTACTGCTACTCTCGAAAAATGCGCTACGAAGTATGTTGCTGGATATCTCATCAACAAATGCGTTAAAAAGTTCAATTGTTCTAATTGTCAAGTCACTTTAACAAAAGATAATCGAGATTATGAGCAATCAAATGAGCTATTGATATTTTAGAAGGCCTTATAACTGTAAACAAAATCACGAGCTTGGAAATTTGAAGGCCCCCTCCGACGAATTCAACGATGTCGTAACGACTATGTATAATGTGTTTACTTCAAATTTTTCGTCTCAGTTGCACAGAACTTCTTTGAAGAAAAATCTCGAGACCTCTATTCACAACGCCTTGTCAACATCCCATGCCGACTTTTGGTTTCTTGATGGACCCTGCCAGGAACATAGAAATTATATTACCCAACTTTTTGTGCGCGTTAACATTTTCAATCAATTGAAGTGGATCTCCCGTGACCTTTGAGATCAGGCAGCCAAAAAGAGATACGCGAGTACAGCAGGGAATAAGCCGAACGCAAAGTTGATGAAATTAAGTCATCAGCAGGTTACTGACGTGCAATTGACACGTCTCAATTTCTTGTATTTCTTTACCGTTAGATTCAGGGCGGTGGTGAGGGGTATACATAATTTTTTGCTTCAGCATCGGGTTAACTAATTCTTGATTGTGACTATGCGTTGGCAGATTTTAATTTCTATTTCCTTTCGATCGTAAAACATTCTTCTCGCTTAAATTCCTGGTTTCGGATTGGGAAAGATAAATGTCTTTAAATACCTCCCACTATTTAAAATTGTCTACAGTTAGTGAGAGGGTTTAATTCGAAGCCGCGCAAAATGCATGAATTAGAGTACGAATTGAAAAACTTTAGAGGTGAAATAGATATCTCCGTTCCGAGTAACATTTTCTATTATCCCAGTTATAAAAACGTGGTTTTTAATAAGGACATTTTTCTTTAAAAAATGCGTTACCACCGTCATTATTTCATTGTTCAGCACTACACTCTCGTAGACTCCATCACATATACATTCCCAACCTTCCTATTCTTGTACCCATTCTCTGTCCTTCTCCATTCCCGGGGTCAATGTCACAATTTCGTTTGTTTTACCTTGTGAATTGTTGTTATTATATCATCTCGTATCTAAAGTGGATATTTTGTTCTAGTTATTTAGTCATGCGCTTTTCTGATATGCCATATATATATATTTTGGAATTATACTTTATTTTTCGCATGGTTGCACACCGTTGCCTTGCATATTATTTCGCCTAACTGTTGCAAACTAAGATTAGCTAAGAGTGGGCATTTCTGCTGTTTCTTGTATTACCTATACATTCCCGAATGAAAGTTTGATTTAACCAAAATTTGAACACTTCGCGACACGATAAAAATCAGAAAAAGACTAGCCTCATTGCAAATAATGATAACATTAATTTTTAATAGTAATAAGACCAAAAAGTTATTAAAAAATTGTTTAAATAGAATTTATTGAACAAATTGACCGAAATGATTATTTTTTTCACTTACGAAAGATATTTCCTGATTTTTCCGAATACATTGATTTTTTGAGAATTTTCTCTCAATTTCGAAACATCAGTTTTTGCGTATTATAACAGACTGCATTTAAATCACTGCTTGTTCAGTGATCTTAACAATTAAAATGTGTAATATGAAATTTCTCTATGGAATCATATGCGAAATTTGCAACGTTGTATCAATTTTTCGATTTTTGAATATAAAAATTTCAAAATTGAGAAAAACATCTAATGTATTCAGAAAAATCAGGGAATCCATTTGGTGAGTAAAAAAATATTTGTTTCCGGCAAATATATTGAAATAATTTTTTAAAACTAATTTGACTATAAAATTTTGGTATTATTATTTAAAGTTGAAGTCATCATCAATACCGTTACTTTCCTCAAGATTTTTATCTTACTTCAAAGTACTCAAAAGAACTGAAAATAACAACCTAAATTGTAATCCCTGCAAGCTCACCGTAATATTATTTTTCTATGTGAGCAATATCTGGCGGTCGTTGTTTAATGAAACAACAAAACATTTCACGCATTGTATTTTCTTCGTAGTTCCTAGTTTGTTTCTATAATATTATAAAACTGAAATAAAAATTCCATATTTCACACAAAAATGTCTATGTTCAATGTGAAAAGTGTATGAAAATTAGTGAATATGTGAATTCGTTGGTTGAAAGAGAATCAGGTAAAAAAAAAAAAAAAAAAAAACTCGTGTCTCGATCGCGCGCAGTCCGACTCGTATCTTGTCACTCTACCAACTACGCTAGCGTAACTGATTGAATATTGAATAAGCATTGTAATATTTATGTTGGGTACCCGCTTGGATTAGGTGTTCTTAGGTTTGGGTTTCAACAATTTACTCTGGTTTACACGTACGTTGATAATTCGAGTGTAATACGCTATTTACACCACGCATTACGCTCGATTTTAGTACATCGATGTTAGTAAAATTGGAATAAAGCTCATCGTGTGGATGTAGTTATTGTTCGTAAAAATAAGTCCGCCGCCGCACGTCGTCGAGCGATGCAGAATGAAGGACGGTAGGGGAAGCCACAGAGAGGAAAGTCAGAGCAAGCTACGTGACCCCACCGTAGCCAGATGGCTGTGAGCATCGAAGCTAAAAGGCGGAGCATATCGATCGCCGACACTAGAGCCTCCTAGCGTATGTTTGACTCACGAAAAAATTGGAACCAAGCGGGCTATAGGCTTTGTACTTCTATAGACCTCAATCTTCGTTGCTATTAACAAGATAACCAAAATATATCTTTATTAAATTAACCATAGTAAAACTTTACAAGCCCGTGGGCAGTCAGTCGTGTGTCTCGTGTAATACTGGGGTGAGAAGAAGACGGAAAGGCAACCGGCTAAAATGGCGCCACGCCTCGCTTGTAGCGATAGTTCTCGCTAACTTTCGACTATCGATCGGTCGAGAGCGACACCGTTTGAGGAGCTGCGCTGCGAACGTAGCTGAAGGCAAGCCGACACCACAGGCGATTCGACAGACAAACCATTAGCGATCTTCGACTTTTATCTTTCTTTACAATGTTTCTGACTTCCCAGAAATATATATTGTAAAGAAAGACATGAGATCGCAAATTTGTTACGTGTATATCGGGCTTAGATTTTTTTTGAATTTATTTTATTTAGGAATGTCACGTACGACGAAATTTTAATGTTAATTCTAAGAACTCGTACCCATATTCTGCGTTCTCAAAACAAAAACCTACAGCAACATAACCATCACAACCGATTATACAAAAAATATTACATTCACGACTCATTCTCAGTAGGAGAGCTACTGCTATCACTTTTCTTTCTCACACCCACGGCTATGCCATATTAGCTGCACACATAGTAATACACGTGTTCACCGGCCAAGAGATCATAGGTCTTTTCGGCTGCTCCCCAAGGGAGCGGCAATAAAAGTTTTTGATCCAGAACACCAATAGTAACCCTAGAAGCCACTTGTGCATCTGTGACACTTGAGCGACATACTATAAAATCCAATTTTTATTGCCGCTCCAGGAAACACCACAATTCTGAGAAAGACGAAATGAGCTTACCATACCTATGCCCAAATTTGTAAAAGTTGTCTCCCACTTAGCCACTTTTCCCATTATAAAACCACCACCCGCCTCTTAATCGGGGCAGAGTTTTCCAAAATCTTATCAACGCGGTCACGCTCTCCGACTCCAGGTCTTCAGTAGAAGAGAGTGAGCCGGACTGTGCAGATCACACTTATATATTTTTCAAATTCTCAAGTACTTAAACTCTGTCCGCGATTTCGGGTCTTCTGTAGAAGAGAGTAAATCGTTGTTAAAACAAAGTACCAAGTTAAAGAATATCAAAGTGAAATATAAGTCACATAAAACTTCTAAAAATCGAGAAACATAGATTACAACGTAATAAATTATAATAAACAAGAAAGATTGTGAAAACCAAATCAACGCTCAAACAAACTAAAGACACCTCTCCGATAAGGTAACTAAACGATTTATGTTAATGATTACGAAATTGATCACGAATGTAACGAATGTACTCAACTAACCACATTGCATTTATATTCAATAAATATACCTCAATTGTGTGCATAAAGTTGGACCTTGTACTTCTTTATTCAGTAGAAACTAACCTATTCAAATCACCTAGTCGAAACTAACAAGATCTCTCGAGGTCTTACAGCGAACATTCCCACTCCCCTATTGATCCATCGTTTAAAATATCGATTAGGATTAATAAATAGAGTCAACGTTTACCGCTCGACGTTTGATTCGAATTTTCGCGCGCCTTCGGACGTAACAGGAATAACACTATAGGCACTATACGACATCGGCGATTTGACAGACAAACCCACGTCGTGCGAAAGCGGCTCGGTCGCTACGCCCCGTCAAACAAGCGCGGTTGTCAACGGTCAGCGAGAATGTGTAATCTCGGTGACGAAAATGACTCGTTCGAGTCAATTTATTATGGGCATCGCATGAATCCAGCTCGATGAGATTTTGATCGAATATATAATATTGTCGAGTAAAAGTCATTCAACAAATAAACAAATAAATTCAACAATAAATCAACAATCTCATCGTATGATGCTGCACGAGCATCGTCGTCGAGTTCGACTTTCGTGACTGAGAACATGCAATTTCGGCGACGATAGATTTTCAAAAAAAATCGTCGCTCTATACAATGTAGCGAGTTCAAGCAATTACTGCTCGATTGTATCATTGAAATAAATCAACGAAAACATCGAGCGATTATGCATGAGCATCGGCACCAATGATGCCGGGCTTTCTAATGCCAAGGATGCCCCAAATGGATGGATTTTGGCATCCGCCGTATTAAAAAAAAAAAAATTAAAGTAGAATACAAGTAAGGTTTTTATAAAAATAAAGTTTATATAAAAATAAATATTGTTATTAATTATTTCCCTCTCTGCTACTTTAGCTCTCTCTGTCACCCCTCCGCCTCCCCCCAATTTATCAAGAGAGAGAGGGAGTGAGAGAGAATGATAGTGAGAGAGAGAGAATGATTGGTGTCTGCTCTCTATCTCTCTCAATCTGCGGAACTATATATATATGGATTTGTGTGCATGTGTGTGTGTATGCGTCTAGGCGTGTGTGACCATACACAATGTATGTGTAAACAAACACACACAGACACACACACACCCA
The DNA here is from genome assembly GCA_963669185.1 of Dyspetes luteomarginatus. Taxonomy (NCBI): domain Eukaryota; kingdom Metazoa; phylum Arthropoda; class Insecta; order Hymenoptera; family Ichneumonidae; genus Dyspetes; species Dyspetes luteomarginatus. Next base: position 3,240,161 of record OY769912.1, read on the forward strand.
CACATTAGTTAATTTACATACATGTGTATATATATAATTTGTCGCGTCCGTCCAGGCGGTGTGTGTGTGTTTATGCATACATTGTATCTGTTCATATAAATCTGCATATGTATGCATACATTTCCGCATATCGAGAGAGATAAAGAGAATACACGAATTTTTGTCTAAGGACGGTCCACAGAAGCAAAGCAGTCGAACAAACTGATTGTAATCAATTTTATTATAACAATTGTCCGCCATTGCTGGCACAATTATCATGCAAATATATTTTTTACAATACTTTATGTAAATAAAAGTAATTATTTTAATTATAAACTAAAAAATTTTAGTTGATGAATTATTCATATAATATTTATCTATTATTCAATCTAAACAAAATTAATTTATAATTTAAAATTGACATTATTTTAGCCACTATTGCTGAAATCTAAATAAAAAATATTATCATTATTCTTAGAAATAAGACAATCTACAATATATCCATATTATTTAATGATTATTATCTTTGTGAAACAAATAATCTATCATTTCAAAATATTTAATCGACGATAATTATACAATTATCTTGCGTTTTGGGTAATTCATGCAAAGCACAAAAAAAAGTCTAACGATGAGCTTTAGGTGCTCGATGGGTATGGGGAAGGTATATGTAAAGTATATCCAGAGGATGCATTCTCTTGGATACCTAAAACACCTTTACTTTATATATCAAATAAAAATGACTAACAGATATGGCCTACTGCAGCGATCTCTCTCTCTCTCTCTCTCTCTCTCCCTCCCACCCTCACTCTCTCTCGTTCTCAATCTTTCGCTCTGTGGCGAAAGGCCTGGGAGACGGAAACACTTGGCTCTTCCCCCTATTACTATATATTACGGTACGAAGAAGACGCTGCTAGCGCTCAAGTATACACTTCGGTAGCGGAATTTTCGCGAACCAAAATTTGGCTACACTGATCAGCCGCGGCTTCTATTTAGGTAATCTTACCACAAATTTTTTCGAATAAATGCCATTTCCGAAGTTTTGCATCTACAACAATGTACAAGTACTCAGTGTGTACATTTTTTATTGCTGTATAAGATGACGCTAAGGATTTTTTGAATAACTAGCTTTGAAGGTCAGTAAATCCATTTTTATTTTACAGATAACTGGTAGTAATGCGAACTGTAATTTTTTTTTTTGATTTTCAAAATTCTACGAGCCTCACCGGATAGAATACTATTAACTGGATTATATACTAAAATTTCCATTTATTTAGTTTGATAGTTTTGCAATGGTATTTGTTCGAAAATTTAGGCATATTGCGATGGTAAAGAAGAGCTTTCACATCCTCTTAATAGCTTTGATATATGCAAGGTGTATGGCATAGATTGCAACAATATGAAAAATATATGTCCTATATTCTAAAATTTGGCTCCTGTTCTTATATATACTAGATATATATACGCAAATATGTATTATACAGTGAGGGGCAATTGAAGTGGGACGATGTGTTTTTTGTCGATTTCAGCGAAACTTGAACCGATTTCGAAAAACTAAAAAAGTACTTTCGAGGTAATTCAATTATCGTCCGAATGAAACTAGTTTCATTAAGATCGGATGCGAATTGACCTAGTGCGAAGGTATGGCACGATCAGGTGTAAATCGAGGCTATGCGACCACGCGAAACTACCCCCAGAATTGATATTGAAGTCGTTGAAAGTCCCTTAACGATGGGTATCAGTCAAAAGGGCAGCTCGTGGCGATCAAAAAAGTCCCCTAAAAAAATTCGGTTGGCCTACTCCAGATGGAGCTACAGTCCAGGAAGCGATTCCCGGTTTTTGGGGACGTTATCGGTGATTAAGCGAAAACGAATCGATGGAATCGATTGAAACTTGTTTTGTAATCGTATTTTGTAGTACCCTTACACCTTAAGTCATTTTTTATTATGAAATCTGCTCCTGTCGATGAAATCCACGTATTACGAGGTTACATTTTCTCATGAATCAACATTTTTCATATTGAAGCACTTTAGTGCCAATATTATAACCTGGTGCATGATAAAGAGGAAGCTTTAACGATTAAAATGGGTATTGATTGAATACCGGAAACTCCCTCTTGTACGCCAAGGAAATCGTTAAAAAGTTAGTAGAAAATCGCGATATCTCGAAAATTCGTTCCCGGGATGCGCGGCTGTGTTTACATGCTTCGCTCTAGGGCCGGGCCTGGGCGGGGGTCCCTACCAGCAGCAGTAGCTGTCGCAGTTAAATTAACTTGGCGATATAAAAATATTTCGTAAGAATGTTTAATAATGAAAAATTAATGATCAATGATTAATAATTAACAATTATTAATTCAATATTTATTGTTGATTAATTCGATAATTAATAGGAAAAAATTACAATAATTATCATTAGATGATTAACGATAGAACATGAAAATTAATAATTATTATTAGATAAATAATATTGAAAAATTAAGATTTGTTAATCGTATTTCAAATCAAGAATTCAAAATTGAAAATGCGAAATCTCAAAACATTCAAAAACATTCCGTATGCGATAACCTTCAAACTATCGCTCAGAAACAAAAACATCTGGGGAACTTTTTAAACCCTCTTTTGATTATCTGAATTATTACTTGTTAATTATTAATAATTGATCATTAATTTTTCATTATTTTTCATGATTAATTTTTCATTATTATTTTAAAAAAAGTACCTGTAAATAAAGTTGAATATTTATTTTGAAAAAATCTGCACTCAGATAATCAAAAGAGGGTTCAAAAAGTTTTCCAGATGTTTTTGTTTTTTCATTTTCAATTTTGAATTCTTGATTTAAAATACGATTAACAAATTTCAATTTTTGAATATTATTTATCTAATAATAATTATTAATTGTCATGTTCTATCGTTAATCATCTAATGATAATTATTGTAATTTTTTTATTATTAATTATCGAATTAATCAACAATAAATATTGAATTATTACTTGTTAATTATTAACCATTGATCATTAATTTTTCATTATTAAACATTCTTACGAAATATTTTTATATCGCCAAGTTAATTTAACTGCGACAGCTACTGCTGCTGGTAGGGACCCCCGCCCAGGCCCTGCCCTAGAGCGAAGCATGTAAACACAGCCGCGCATCCCGGGAACGAATTTTCGAGATATCGCGATTTTCTACTAACTTTTTAACGATTTCCTTGGCGTACAAGAGGGAGTTTCCGGTATTCAATCAATACCCATTTTAATCGTTAAAGCTTCCTCTTTATCATGCACCAGGTTATAATATTGGCACTAAAGTGCTTCAATATGAAAAATGTTGATTCATGAGAAAATGTAACCTCGTAATACCTGGATTTCATCGACAGGAGCAGATTTCATAATAAAAAATGACTTAAGGTGTAAGGGTACTACAAAATACGATTACAAAACAAGTTTCAATCGATTCCATCGATTCGTTTTCGCTTAATCACCGATAACGTCCCCAAAAACCGGGAATCGCTTCCTGGACTGTAGCTCCATCTGGAGTAGGCCAACCGAATTTTTTTAGGGGACTTTTTTGATCGCCACGAGCTGCCCTTTTGACTGATACCCATCGTTAAGGGACTTTCAACGACTTCAATATCAATTCTGGGGGTAGTTTCGCGTGGTCGCATAGCCTCGATTTACACCTGATCGTGCCATACCTTCGCACCAGGTCAATTCGCATCCGATCTTAATGAAACTAGTTTCATTCGGACGATAATTGAATTACCTCGAAAGTACTTTTTTAGTTTTTCGAAATCGGTTCAAGTTTCGCTGAAATCGACAAAAAACACATCGTCCCACTTCAATTGCCCCTCACTGTATATGCAGCGTATAAAACGTATAAATCTGAAATGAACGCGTCTTTATGTATACATACATGCCGCATAGAAAAATCGGTCAGATCAAAAGTATACGCGCTTTGATATATCTATCTAAGCAAGGTTGTACATCTTATATATGAAAAATGTACACAGTTTTATATTACGTTTGTACATGCAAGCTATAAAACATTTATATTAATAAAGATATACGGCTGCATATGCATTTATGACGCGGTTGTATACATGCATATAAGCATTTTTCAAATCTTATATATGAAAAACGTATACACTAGACTATCCAAGACTCTTCCCGTCTCTCCCGTTACTGGATGATGCTATTCTACAAAGCTCTTGCGGGCACAGTCTGTCGCAATTCTGCCGGTATTGTGCCGCTATTTGGGCGAAACACAGTGCCGTCCTAAAACGATTCAGGGCGATTGCATAAGTAAGTTTATTAATGGCATGAAATCGCTGTTCTTGTCGGCTGTCTGCCAACATTTTGCCACCAAATGTCTATCTGGGTTTGCTCCTTATTGTGTACCGAACTAATTCACGATATATCTTACCTTTTGTCGTAAATTTCTGCATAGTTTTTCCGATCCCCTGCCGGCAAAGTGAGGTATTCTTGTGGTGCCTCTGTAGCAGTATGGTGACAATATATCTTCATACTCTTTCCTCCAATTGAGAGTGTATATTCACCATCATGCATTGACTTAAACTTCTTTTTCGCCTCCAAACACGTTCTGGGACTGCACCGTCGTTGGTTACATTTTCGTTCTCTTTTTGGCATGAATTTACGAGGGCAATTAAAACGTGGTTTTCGATTGCCAGCTGTATCGTGACAAAATATTCGGCGTATCTGTCTTCCCTTTCTTCCACAGGCATGACTACACTGAAAGCAGGGAATATTAATATTTAAGATATGTGAAGACCTATGGAATTTTATTGCTTCCTTATTTAAAAAAACGTGGGTGCGTGCAACTTTTACGCGCGGTTGACGTGACACTTCTTTGCTCTCAATTTAATATTATCTTATAATTGGAAAAAAATAAGTGGATTTTAAATGTTATAATGAATTATATACTTATATTCTTATCATAAACAAAATAGTATATTATGCGTCAAGGGCGGAATAGAGGCGATTTTGACGACTGTGAAGTTTGTCGCCCGAGTAAAACGAGGGCCACGATCACACGAGTCAAAATTGCCTTCTACCCGTGATGCACACGATACTTTTTGTCCTACTTCGTTTTAAATCTAAACTTTTTAAAGCATGCGAAAGAGGTGTCGGTGTACATAATAATTTCATAAAATACGGGAAAGAAGCAGGAACAATAGTATGAAATTGGCTCAGAGTGACGTACCGAGATGATACCAATCAAATAGTTCGAATTTGTGACTTGAGAAAGTCCAACATACGCTTCGTCTATTTTGCCTTCCGAAAATCACTTTGCGCCCACTTGCGATGTGCGCATGTGCAATCGTCACCGGACTGAAACCGGCCACATTGCGTCTCCTTTGCATGGTTGAAAAGACGCGTTTTCAAGGACAAAAACATGTTTTATTCTAATATTTTATTTTAACTCTCAGACGGATTCATGGGTATATCACACGTAGAGAACACTTTAAGTCTTACAATTAGCATGTTTCTGAAAACATAAAAAGTTTGGGAATTTTTTTTTGATAAATTGGTTGAACCAACTCCTGCAAAAGCAGTGCTCTCCAGTTGACAGTTTCTCCAATTGAAATTTACCTAACAATTTGTTGTTTTGATCAGTATTAAGTAAGTAAAAATGATAAACCTTCCAAATTTGGCTAGGGGCGATACATCTGATGTGGTGTTGATAATCAGTTACGAAAGGGCCATCGGAGGGTTAAGGCAAGGCTTAAATTCAACATGACTTCAAAAAGATTGCCAACACATTTTTTTCGACAACACCTTGATGGAATCGAAAGCAAATAGTGGGTCCGTCTGCGTAATAGGTAGACATCGACGGCCCCACTATTCCTTTTTGATTCCATCAAGGCGTTTTCGAGAAAAATACTAATGTACAATTATAGCTTTTGACGTGATTTTTCAATTCACGGTCACAAAGCACTCGGCTGCTACCGTTAAGCCATCGTTCACGATGTTTTGCCTCTCTCGCGTGGATTCAGAAAAAAAGTTTTCAATTCGTGTACCGATTCTGATCGATAGGTCCCGAGATTATGTTCGATGTTCGTTTGAGTTTCGGTCATGCATCATTAAGTGCTTGGAGTCTTCGGATTGGTCGTGAGGAAGATGGCTCAAACAAGCGAGCAGCTCAACCAAGAAAAACCACCAACGAGATTTCTCCTGGAAATGGTGGAAAAACGGTTGCAATGCCGGCGCCCCAAAAGAGGCTGGATGGCGTTGGAGAACAGGCGGAGCTTTGGTTCCGCTACGGGCAAAGGATGGAGCCCTTTGCACCGATTCGTGTTGATTTGAAAGTGCCCTGTTTTCGCGCCATGGGCCACGGGATACGATTCAGAAGATGCTCAATGCTACCGAAGGGAAAATCTTCCCGTTTTGCTATCGATAATGTAAGGTAATTCCAGTGAGAGGGCTATCGGATAAGAAATTTCGAGATAGAAATTTTGCTATCGTGATTAGTTTAATAGTTAGTCTTTCGTGAGCCTCCGGTGACGATACTCAGCTCTCGCGATACCGTGTTGACAGTTATAGAATAATAGTATGTTCTCGGTCTTGCTCAGACGTGATATGGAATAATGTGCTCTCAATATACATTCGGTGTAAGGTTCTCATGGCTTGACAGCCGATCGAAAGTTTTCGCTTTCGATATCTGTCGTTTTCGTTTCGTCCTTGTGTAATAAATAACAAATAACTGTTGTGGATCCCGGAATGCCCAGTGGAGTGTTCGTTATTGGGGAGTTGTTTGTTTGTTCTGTAAAAATACCCCTATTTACTGGCGGATCCCAACCATCTTTACCATAACCTGCATCGTGAGCGGCCGTGCATTTCCGCAACCCCTGCGAGTGCATCCAGTTCGACCGATTTGTCAATTTCGGGGAAACAAAAACTGACATCAGCTTCTGATTCGTTGCGTTATTGGGGTGGAGCATGGCTCCTCTCAACCCCAGGTTATACGGGTTCGTTCATTACCGGTGAAACAAAAATTAACTGGCGCCCGCCGGCATATGCAGATGCGCGAGCGTGGGTGGATAGTCGAAGGTGACGTTTTGGTGCGTACCTGAGATCCCGTTAGAGAGAGATCGCGCTCTCGGTGCGCATAGTTTAGAAAATACGTCACAAGCTATAGATGTGATGAGATAACTCCAAAGTTCGATATTCGATTAAAGCCGAAATCTCGAGTTATCTCATTATCAGACCGAAGAACCCACGGGTAGCGCGTGCGGCGATACCAGCGATATATATATTGTAACGGGACGCTTTCTCAGCGACCGGCACCATAGGAATATCAAGAGGTGAGATTTACTAACTACGTGAGCAGTCGTCAGAGCTCCAACTCTTCTTTTAATCCAGCATCATAAGCCCTCTGTACAGGGCCCTCTCTACTGTAAAGTCCCTAGCATTGTGCTAGGAAGTTGAATCAGTAGTGAGGCTAGATAATTACTTTACGAGAGTCTCGTTCAATTTAAAATTGGATGTCCCAAATTAAAACAAACGCTTTGTAGACAACTGTACCGTGGGATGAACGGCCATCATCTCTCTCTTTATATATTTAAAGTATCAGTTTCACAGCATTGATCGTATTATAACAAATCGTTCGAACGCCTTTGTGGCAGTTAAAATCATTCTTTGGTAGTTAAATTCCTAGACTGTTTGTGCTCTTGAGTTTGTAGTTTCACAATTAAAATAAAACTTGGCATAGGTTGTTTCTGAACCTATTGCTTCAATCTCAAGGCCAAAGCACGCTCAATTAAGGGAACCTGGTGGTCTAGCGCCCGTGAATTTAAGGCATTTTTAGGATTTGTTTTAAAGGTGAAAGTAATGAACAACGATATTCAAACTTTGTAGGTATATTATAATACTCAAGAAAAATGCAAAAAAATTTTTTTTACAATAGAATTTATTTTTTAATTATTTTTAAAATGGCGCTGAAGATGACCTCCTCAAAAAAATGGAACTGGGCGGTGAGTGAGGTTTCGGCTCTTTCACTTATCTGAAAAACCAAAAACAAAGAAATTAATGATGAATAAGAGTAGTTATCGCAGGGACCAGAACAAAAGAAAAAAATGAAAAAAATGGCGAAAACAGACTATTTTTTATTAGTGTTTTAATGTAAAAAATAAGAAGTATTCAAATTTTTTTTTGCTACTCCCTGCGATAGGTACTGGTGTACTGAATAACATATTAAAATTTCAGATGATTCGGCTGAATAGTTTTTTTTTACCACTCACCCTGCAGAAAAAAGTAGTTTTGAGATAAATGAGTTTAAAGTTTTAAGTATGGATATTCTACCTACCGTTCGCTATCTGCTAAAAAGGCTGTAGAACCTGAAATACCGTTAATATCATTACAAAAATTTAACAGTATATTCTCGAAAAACTATACTTTCGAAATATCAACAACAACGAAAAAACGATTTTTCGAAAATTCTAGACCATCGGGTTCCCTTGAAGCAATTTGTATTTCATCTGCTTCTCGACTGTTTGACTATCCCTGAAATAGACAACAAGTCTACAAACATTGTAACGGTTGCTTCTCAACGGCGTAACTAAATTTTAAGTTGATTACACGATCCAATAAATGTGCAACGGTTGTTTCTCAACTGCATGACTGGATATTACAATCAAATCCAAAAGCGTACTATTGCGCAATGATTCCATTGAGAACAATAAAACGCTACATTTACTATTAAGATAGACTTTCTGAAAAAGGCCGACACGTCATGTAACATAAAAATTGCATCTAACAATGATTATCGTTAATATTGTAACCTTCTATATCTTCGTAATACCAGGGTGACACAAACGACCGAATTTCTCTTTTGTAAAATTATCACGTACTTTTAAATTTTGATACGAATGACCTCGTGAACTCTCAGTGAGCTCAGGGTATCATAATTCGTGAGCTAACCATGAAATCCATTGTCGATTCACAACAATAAAAATTGAGATACACCGAACCGTGTGTATACCGAACGCCGGCCAAGTGACAGCCGTCATCCGATGAATGAAATGCGTAGGTAAATTAAACGCGTTCGTTTACACATCACCATGCCATGATGATGAGTTTCGTTTCATTTTTTAAGGTGATGGTCTGGTCTTAGCTTGTAATTTACTGACTGGCACAGTTTCCGACTATGGTAAAACACGGTTGGAAAACGAACGGGTCCCGGTGGAGTGTGGTTTCTAGATGAATGGACGAAGACACGGTCGGATAACGGCTAAGTTTCGGCCCTAGCACGGTTCGGTAATGTGTGTCTCAACCTTTAGTAGGCCTCTAAACGCTCAATGGTGCGCGCGCGACATTGAAATTGCCGCCTTCAGGCAAGTTCCGCTTACGCATATCCATTGTATTTGCATAGATTCACTCCCTGCTAGAAAGTTGTACGGGGCAGAGCGCGTGATAAAATTTTTGTAATATCAAAAATCAGTTAGTGGGAAAAGAATTCGTGAATTCCCGCTTGTTTTCGGTCTGCTTACAGCGAAGTGCCTCCTTACATGGCAGTGCTGCAGCTGATGCCGTGGTGGGCGTCTATCAAAATTCGCATTGCCGGCTAAAAGTGAACCTCAGTAATCGCGCATCGACACAACAAAATGATTTGCTTATTCATGAAGAGTGTGGCTATAATTCCGTGTACAATTTTTTGTAATTGGGAAAAATGGTGGCGCGTACAACACAAACTATTTTAATTTTGACAAAAAAACATGAATAGCGATATAATATATAATGGATAAAAGCATTGTGTCTAAATTTAAAGACAATCGGGTCAGTAGTTTCCGAGATTCAGTTACAGCAAGGTCGAAAAATGTGTTTAGAGAAAATTACAAAAGAAAGTAAGTGTCTGTTTAAATTTTCTCCGGTTTGATATTATTTTTACGACATATTATTGAAACCATGAACCAGGGTACTATGTGAGTAGGGTACCGTACCTATACGCCGACCCTTATACATGGGGCTCGGAAGTGCGGGGTAGCCTGAGTCAAGCGTGTTATACGCCTATCCCTTATACACAGGGTGTCACCCTCAGGTATATTTCGGTGGTTCGGAGCTGTTTTTATGGTAGGGGCGAATTGCCATGCGATGAAGCTGACTCGCTCCAGGAGACATTTTCACGAGGGCTCGTTGTGGCCACCGTCCCCGACCACCACCCAACAAATTTTTGGAGTTTTGAGCTGAGAGTTGATATTTCGGTTGTGAGAAAGGTTTTTACGAAGGTAGCCACCTAGCGATGCGTTTTGAAAGGTTAGAGGAGGTCGGTGGTGTGGGTGACTGAGATAGGCGTCGTGGGAGGAAAGGAGGGGGTAGCGGTGGAGATTTTACACCTCTCTCCGAAGGGGCCCATCATGAGGAGAAGAGTAGGAGGATGTATCAGGGTTGTAGGATGGTGAGCGTGTTGAAACGGCAGGGAGGTGCAATAAAAACGCAGGTAGACTCCTTTGGCTGACTGAGCGCTTGAAGTCTAAATATTTGAAAAAAATACATACTATGACAAATGAAGAGAAATTGAAAAGCCATCGGTGAGTGTTGAAAGAGCAAAATACCAGCGATGAGTGGAGCCGAGCAAAAATACCTCTGTGGCCCTTATGCTGTCCTGGTATACGTAGAAATATATCAGGATTATTAAATAAATCATTTTCGAGGAGAGGAGAGGGGGTTTGTTGGGAGCATGCATAAATGATTTTTCGAAACGTTTTTTTTTTTCGTGTATAAAAATATGAAAATTTATTCTTAAAACTAGTAATACACTTGTACGAGCAAATATGTGTAAGAATAAACCCCACTAAGCTTAAAAATAATTAAATCTATCGTTATAATATTGAACACATGTTCTATGACCGACACCTCCACCGAATAACGTACTGCCACGGTGATCGATTGTGCTCCGAGGAGTATCACGTAAAAGTTTTGTCAGACATTTGTAAAAGCCAGCTACGAGTCGATCGTTTCGTTGTAAATTGCTGGTGAAAATAACCCTGAATTGTAGTAGAGATCCCCCGCTGTGCATATGGTGAAGGAACATAATACAAAACTGGCCACACACATTTGAAAAGAAGCTCTGCACTTGCTGCGTATTCCATTGGTAGATGGTGCAATATTTTCGCAAGCAGCTGATAAAGCTAGGTAAAAGCGGTGAAACACCGTAGCTGTCGAAGTATGATCCATGTCCTTGCTCGTCGATGTAGATGGCAACCCAATGGCTGCCTGCTCTTGTGTGATCATCAGTATTCACAACTAGGGGAGTCGGTCTTGTCAGTAGAGTTGGTATTGGATCCGCGGGATGAACACCTCTCGACACGATGCGGGGAAAACCTCGTAATGCCTAGCGAATCTGGATTGTATTCATTTTTTGTTACAACCGGTGAGTAACATTCCCTTGGTGATACTGCTATAGGTGGCGTAAGATGTTCTGAGTCTCGAGTACGATCCGTTATTACGGTCTCAGGCTTATTTGTGATCTGTACATTTAAAGGAAACCGAGTATGCATAGGTATCACATCACGAAGGATCCATTTCCTCAATTGAGCCACATTATTCAAAGCACATTTGAGACCCGATCGTTTTATGAGACCGTGGTGTAGGCATGTCATGGTGGATTCTGGTAAGTCTTTGAAAGCTGGACAAGCTGAATCCTCGAGATTTTTTATCTCACGTGCCATTATGTTCTGTAGACAGACTGCTTTGTCGAGACCTCGTGTGTAAATTTTTCCAGCATTCCTGGCAATATCCCTGAGATTCGCATGCAATTGATGAAGAGGTATATGACCCTCGAAACACTCAAAGCCGTGACGATATTGAGTTTTTATTACGAATCAATTTAGGCAAATCCGCGAAAATACATGTTGGAGCTGCTAGCCAGTGTGCGATATATTTATGATCGAGAGAAATAACCGCAACCTCCTTTGGTGTTACGATGGCCCGTCTTCTACTCTCGAGGTGTCGGCTAATACTGCAGATCTTACATCACTAACTCTTTCATCTAAAAATATAGCTAAGCTTTAGAGGAGTGGGGATGTGTAGATAAATGGCGGCTTCCTATAGTAAAAAGCTATCTACTCAAATTTCAGGAGCGACACGCTCTACAAGTTTTAAGACACAAATATACTAAAAAGTAGCGTCGTAGTGTTAGCCTGAAAAATCTACAATGACCTGTAGCGATGCGTCACTTTCAAATTCAAATTACATTGTCAAATTACATTGTCAAATTCTGTGTATAGAATGCAATTTATAGTTTTTGACAATGCGTTTTTGAAACGAACTTCTATACGGAGGCTGCCATGACGTACAAGAATCCAATGGCCCGGTCGAGCTGCTGAAAGGTCTGGGGTTAAGTAAAAACAGAATAAACAATGGCCATTGCGGTAACCGGCTCTATCAATCCCACAACTATCGTCATCCCATTGTATACCAGCACCAGAGACCAGAGTGTGAAATGCGTCAATATATAAATTATTAGTAAAATCTGGTTGTAACGGCTTGCTAGGAATCTGTACACCATCTACGTTAAGCGATAGATAATTTATATCAAAATGTTTAAAATTGAAGGGATTCAGCTTTTTATCACCATTGAATGCTTTATTATCAACGAAACCGAGAACGATTCGTTTTGGTAGTTGACCTAGTATAACATTATCTAGTGTGTCCCCATGAACGCCGCCAGGTATTGTAAATGGTTGTACCTCAACTCTCCTAAAGCGATATTTAGCAGTGCCCTTGCTTAGAGCCTTTGCATGAGCCAGTAAAATTCCAGGACTAATTTTAACACGGCGTACGATAAGACTCGCATCAGTAATATGCACGGTATAATCCTTGGCACTATCCATGAGGCAAAATGTATCTCTTGAACGTACTAGTCGAAGACGTAATTCAACACCATTGAGCAAAAATTCCTCCTGATTAAATATATCTGAATGAAGATAGCCTCGCAGATCTATCATACAACCATTTAGCATCATAGCCTGACGAGTCCTCAGACCGGAGTTTGGATTTTTAGTGAGTGTTTGACCCTCTGCAGTTGCTTGAGGCAGCTCATCAAAATAGCTGGATGTATCATCTACCCACATGCTAGCGCCAAGATGGCTTTTTTTTGTTCAATCCTTATAGGTCAGCAGTGTTTCGATATATGCTCTATAGGCATAAGCATTATTCCATGGAGATACAAGTTTTTGATTGAATGACACATCTACTTAATTGAATAAAGAGTGTAACAGATTGTTAACAGGCCCTACTTCATCGGTTAGAACAGCGTCGCCGGAGCGAGGTTTTAACTGTACGCGCATTCTAAGCATTGTGTGTGCTAAATCGATATATACGTCGCCATGACCCGGTACAACAAATTCAATGGGAGCCTCGTCCGTGAGTGAGGATATAAGTTTATAATGTATGCCTTGAGAACCTTCGATCCTCGTCTGAGTTAGTGGTAAAGTATATAAGTCCAAATCTGATTTCAAGCACTCACAAGAATAAGAATGTAAGAAAGACATTTTTGCCACACTTTTACAATTAAACTCTTAATTAAAAATGTAAAACTAAAAATTATAGAATAATGATCCAAATATATCAGCCGCAGTATGCCTTTTACGCTTGACAACTTTCGTACCTCGAATTTTACTTGCTATTTTTTTCTTAGATGTCTTTGCAGATTTTCTTTTTTATATTATTATTTTTGTTTTTCCCTTTAAGTGATTTTACAACTTTTCTATTGCTCTTCCTCTTTTTCTTATTCGTTGATCGTTCAGAACTCCGACCCTTAATAGCTTTAAGCGCTGTGAATGCAGGTAGGCCGATGTGTGAAGCTGTATGGCCGGACAATGAATGATGCTGCGGTAGATGACTGCTCATTTTATATCCTGATCCTTTCATCAAGCTCTCGAGCGTCTCGTCCGCTTTCCGTTTAAGATTTCTCCCACCCTCGGTGACACACGTCCTAAACGTTTCTTTAAATGGTGTGTTATTAGCAACGTCACCTATTAATTCCTGTATGTAGCGCTTCCTTTCCGACCACGCGAGCACCACGAGTTAGTAATGGTAAAGCTCGTCGGAATAACCCGCTCAGAAAACTACCAAGACCATGACCACGTTGATAAGGGCTCCCAACAAATACCTTATCGATAGCCCCGCTCACTTGATTAGCGTAGTGCTGAATATAATGCTTCAATATCATTTTAACGAGTCCTCTTAAAGTATTATGTAACGGTCAAAGTCCCACTCTGGAATGGTACAGGATTACCAGTGTCTGTGCTTATATCTATATCAATTGTATTGAACTCCGATCGTAAAAGCGGTATATAATTTGGTGGTGAGAACGATTTTGTCTGCGTGGATCCATACACATAATTCGTGGTGTCTACGGGTATAAAACGTAAAAGGCCCGTTACATAACTTTTACATATATCCGTATATACAAACAATTTATCAGGGAGTCCGTGGGTAAGTCTTGCTGGAAAGTCAACGTTATATGTCGATTGTTCATGTATATCAATTATAGTGGCAGATTTGAAACCAAAAAATTTAGAAAGCGTGTCACTGAATGAAAGTATGTCAGAGCGTTGACATATTTTTTTATTACAACCGTTGCCTACGGCATTAACGCTCATCATAGATCGCTCTTCATTATACTCCATGTCAATATGTTCTTTCAAAACTGTGGTATTATTTATATTTTTAATTAAGGCGTGAATGGATGTATGCAGACCAGGTGGAATATTAATTTGCCGGAATATTTTTGAAGGACTGTTTAGAGTAACAGCGGTTTTTTTCGTCTCATTTCTAATAGGTTGTTGAACAAAAACGCTTTGTGCTGTTATGTGGCCAATTCCGTGTTCTACGTTCATAAAAATACGTGGAAATTGAATCTCTGTTAAGGCTACAGCCCACTCGTCCGGTAACTTTAATGTATTCGGCAGTTGTCTTATAAAGTGTGTTACTGTATTATCAGGGTGTTACTGGTAAGTGTATTACTGTATTTATACTGCTATTACTTGGTAAAATTAAGTGAAATTGGTCTCTCATTTTATCACTTTTTTAGAACGTTTGCAGCTGAGACCCAAGAATTGAATTTTTCGGGGTATCCTCGCCAACTAACAAAATATTTTTTATTACGCCCCCTCCCTTTGGTCTTGAGAATTTGGTCAATGATAAATTCTGCTTCCTCAATATTCTTCTCCACAACGCCCAACTCCTCTTCATAGAAAAAACCGTCAATCACTTCATCCTCCAGATCGGTTAGTTCATACACGGGTGGTTGTCTATTTGTAAGAATCCTATGTATCTTGAATATTTCTTCACTCCAGCGCACGTCATAACCTTTTTCAAAGGCTGTCTTTGCTTTACTGATGTTCAAGGGTTCCGAGCTTGTATTTAGCTGATCGTATACATGATTTGAAACGTTTCTCCATATTTTCTCCAGCTATTGCAGCGTTGTACAATGTGACGGCTGCAGGCTGCATCTTTGTCGTAGAGTGTTTTGTCATATTATATGCCATAACTATTGATTGCAGTACATCGATATAACGTCGTGTATTTTGATGTGTAAAATAGCGCCACATGCGTTCCTTTAAAGTTCTGTTGAAACGCTCTACTACAGCAGCCTTAAAATCAGGACTACGAGCTACTCGAAAACGTATTCTTCGACCATCCAAAAAAATTTGTAAAATGTTTCCAACAAATTCTTTTCCCTCGTCAGTCTGGAGCCATACAGGACACCGGCCAGTACTCGTTTCGAACAGACGTGTGAAGCCTTCTGTTACTGTGGCGCATGTTTTATCTCATAATATCTCAACCCAAGCGAATTTACTAAGAACATCGACAACAACTAATAGATAAAGAAATCCGTCATTATGATCTTTGAGAGAGCGCAGATCTACGAGATCAGCCTCCCAAACATCGTCAATATTATTCACTATGTAGTGTCTTCGTGGAAATTTTCGTCGTATCGGTCGATGCAATGTATATGTATCCTGAACTCTCAACAATTTAGTAACTTCTCCACGTGGTATAGACTCTTTTTACCAGCTTCAATTAAATATGGAGAACCAGCATAGCCGGCTGTGTGCGATGGGTCATGATAAATCTTTTCTAGTGAATTCATGACAGGATGTGCTTTAGCCAAGATTTCAAGGCTTCATTAGTAGGTGTGTTTCGACTTTTATTCCTCGATGTAGTAGATGTGGCTCCTAGTGTGTGGTAATTTTGTGTCGATTCGTTTGAAGAGTCAAAATTCAAACTATTATTGATGATGTTATCATTAATTACACCAGGCCATGGTGTTGATGCTGCAGAAGGATCCACTCATAAGTGAGGATTCCCAATAAATTCACGAGGAGCATTCATTGGAGTTCGCGACCATACTGAGGTCGACCTATAGCCTACACTGTTTTTCTAGCTCTCATAGCGTCATGAACCAAATCTATTATATTTGATTTTTTTATTTTCTCTCCATTAATACTAACTACACCGTATTTATCCCACATCAGTGTACAGTCGGATTTTGTATGACTATAATTCAGTAATTGTTCTGCTTGTTTTTTATAACATTTTGATATTTTCGCTATTATCGTAGAATCATCTGTTCGATCAGTGTACTCATTTTTGTCACTAGATAGTCCACCACTAGCTACAGTAGCTTTTTGATTGTCTTCCGTGAAAAAACGATAGCGCTGCAAAACTTGCTGATATAACTTCCACTTTTCACGCTCATTTCCGGGTGTTACCGACCGGAGAATATCACTGATTTCAGTATCTAATCTACTTAATGTAGTACCAGGTGTTTGAACGGTGTCAAGATCAAGTGATCCACGTCTCTGGTGTACTATCCCAACAGCATCTTCAGGTATTAATACCATCTTCTTGGCGTGATGCATTTTTCTTATTTTTTAGTTCCTGTATATAATGTTTGATAATACACTCCCAATGATAGGTAATAACAGAGGTAGTAAAAAAACCTCCACCTTTCTGTAGAATCACACGTTTCTTTGCTTTCCAGTTGCCGTTTTTCCCGCTAACTTTCGCAAGATGTTTTTATATTTTGACAGGTGTACTCTTTCACTCTTTTTCAAAGGAACCACGCCGCGTAAAGTGTTGAGGGCGCATTCACATACGCATCGAACATACGCATTCACATACGCATTCACGGGGCGCACCGAACGGTACACTTATCAATGGATTGTAAAACTAATTTCCGTTGATGTTTGTTTAAGTGACACAAGGCGTGTAGTAAAATCGTATTTTTTCGCCCAATAGAAGCTATAGCCGTTGTGGTGGAGCCATAGCAGGAACCCGAATGATGTAATGAGTTATATATTCCTCATTTTATACTTTTTCTAGTGTAGCGTATTACCCCGCTTAGGTACGTAAACAAAATTATGGGGATCGTCTGGGAAAATGTAAGTACGGAAACAACAGTCATCTGGTGTGTCTTGTTTCATATCTAGTAATAAATAACTGTGGGGTCTGGACGTTGCATCATGATAAGCCTCTTGTAAAAATTTCGGATCCTCCGGGTATATCTGCCTCGATAGGTGTGAAATTTGAGCTCGATCTCGAGGATTTTCAAATACCACTATATAATTGGTATTAAGAGAGTGTTTGAGAATTGCATATGAGATGATGGTATATAGTGGAACGAGGGTGGTTAAATAAATGAAGTTCGACAAACAGTGTTTTTTATGTAACGGATGTTGAATATCTTTATTAGAAAACCAACAGGCAAAAACTATGAACACTGAGGTGACCCGTGAGCTGACGCATGAGCAAATCCCGTAATAACTAGAGTGCAGCACTGATCGCCGATGCGATCGAAACTGATGCACGTCGGACGAAAATTCCGCGTGTTGAGAGGGCCATGGCGTCTGTAACCACCACGATCCGTTGAGCTGCGAGTTCACCTGTCGAGAGTCTATGCAGCTTATCGCGATACAATGAACAGGCCCGTGAGAAAAGTCCGTACACGAAAAGATCGAACCCATATCGCCCGACGCGATGATATGAATTCTCGTAACGAGAAGACCGCGGCGTCTGTAACCGCCGCGACCACGAAGTGAGAAAATGCATTATCGCCTGCCGAGAGGTTTGTAGATCCTCCGACACGACGAGATGATCCTTGAGACGACCCCATGATGAGCGACCAAAAGATGCACAGATGAGCATCTTTTGGTCGGCGACCATGAGAATACAAAATTGAGCGGTCCCAAAATTAAGTGAGCAGACGTTGAGATTGAGCAGTGAAATATCGCGCGGCCATTAACTTTCTTATCACACTACTGACAGACTACTAATGAGAAAAACGATGGTCGTTGCCGGCATCTCCCCCATCGACGCGACAGCGCGTGCGCGAGATGTCTAGTGAGTGGGCCCGAGAAGTGCTGCCATGCGGCGGCGAGCTGGTATACCGACACAGCCGCGCCAAAGATGATCATTATTCAACAATATCTCTTTGACCCCGATCTTGATGAAAAATATTTTGTGAGATGAACATCACGCTGATATTTTTATGATGACTACCTTTCGCAAACAAGTCTACGACTGCATTATTAGAGGATTCACGCATCAAATCATCAATGACTATGAGTTTTGGTCTACTGTCACCGGTAAAGTCAGAGTTTCATACTCAGTGTAGCCACTTTGCCATTCTGAATAATAAAAGATTATTCGAGCAAACTGAACATTAGCCATACACGATATATTTTTTAAAAACTTTTTCACAAAGTACGTCTTTCCGCAGCCAGTTGGCCCACAGATCATTGACGTCCAAGGATGTTTTCACCGTGGGTCCATATTGACTAATGATCTTGTAGGGCAGTGTTACGCATTAATATACAACTTTGTTCCTGGTTCAAAATAATGATTCATGGTAGAAAGAATATTTATTCATTTTTATTGTACAACAGTTTTGAATGGAAAAATTATTATTTTTATTTACAAGCAGACATATAGTTGAATTTAAAAATGAAGGAGTACATTTTTTATTTACAAGGTGGTTGTTTCACCCACCAAAACAAATTTTTTTATTTACAATCAGAAATATATTTTTATTTTTGTTTACAATAATATTTACAAAACTATACTTACACGTAAATTACTCTGTGTAGCCATATGGTAGTGAATCGTACTCACCCCACCGTCGCCTTTTAACGAACACCGGCTTACATGTTTTTTTGTCGGAGCGCGTTACGACCTGGTGGAAAGCGGTACGATGAATGGCTCTAAACTCTAAGCTGGGGCCTCGCCGGCTGTCACCAGTTCACAGATCGAATCATAGTTAATCTTTTTACTCGTTGAGCAGGTAATTTAGGTTTATACCTTTGACTTTACACACTTCAATGCTTTTATTATCGCTGGTCTGCGCCACGTAGCCGTAAAATTTCGGACCGCCAGAAACGAAACGTTTTATATATGCACCCTTGCCATAGCATTCAAGTTCGTCAGTCAGGTCACCCAAGATATCTCCTAAAGGTGGGTGATACTCGTTTTCAACGCCAGTACTTATATATATACACGAGTCTGTATTGTAATAGAGAATCCAATAGCTCTAAGAAAGTATACAATTTGGATCGCGCTTGAGCTGTTGTCTACGCGGAAACAACAACACTTGTATTGGGGTTTGTATCTCAACACTCTCCAAAGTGTTATCTCAAGAAACATACATAACAGCGTCATTAACGTGAATAATCTTGTGTACCCGACAAGAACGATCGAATAGAAGCTCGAGATTTCTCTGACGCGAAATTACCACTTCATTTCTAGGCAAATTTTCTCTCTGTCCAAACTTACCCCAAAAACAGTTTAGACAGAGTTTTGCTACAGCTCTGAGGCCGCGATTTTCGTGATGAATTGTGGGTCTAATTGTACCCCCTCGGTCTCGTAATACCGAGCTATAAAATTGGTCATCTCGGTCTCTGTTATACAATTAGTTACCCAGCCGCTAGCGTCCTGTTGGATTTTCAACCATAATTTTATATAATCACTGAAAATACCAGTAGCACCTGTGGAGGGGTTGTACTGCTCCATCTCGTATTGCCAGATCTCATAAATGTTCGTTATTTTGTAGCCCTTCTCTTATAAGAGAATATATAAAATGTTCGTTATTTTGTAGCCCTTCTCTTATAAGAGAAGTGAGGGCAATTATCCTGTACCATTTCTTCACAGCAACGGCGACATTATGAAAACATTATACGATTGTGCATGCGAATTGGTAGTACAGGATGATAGAGATTTCGTGGCGTCTCGACTCTACAGCGTACAAGCCCTTCAACGCTGCTTAGAAAGTAATTAGCCCCATTTAATACACTGCAATTATCCTCGGTGTACATTTTAGGGTGCCGGACAGGAAATTTCCCCGTTTTTGAAATATATGGATGTAATGAGCAAACGTCCACGTAATGAATTTTTTCAGAGTCTGTAACTTCGTGGTAACTTCGCGTATTACCCGTACGACCTCTGAAAAATGCGTTCCGAGGGTTGCGCGGTTTATTCGTCAGGATAGGATGCCCATTTACGAAGGCTGTAATCGCAGGATTTACGTTTTTTATTTTTATATATTCACACTCCCACATCTCGTGGAGAGTATAGCCATTAGATCGGATTCGTTCTGAGATGATCTGTGTTCTAGAGAAGCGATCATTGAATGTACTGCCATGCCATACTTTTTCTCGTATACGGAATCACTATAGCACTTGTCACAACCGTGAAAGAAGCACCCGTGAAATTGTAAAACATTATGGGTACCATCGGCTGATTCAAAGTGTCCATCGACAGGTGTACTGTCGGGTAGTTTATGCTCTCTACCTCGACCGGCATGAGTGATGTCCGTATAGAAATGATGTTCACACCACAATAACCATTCAATTGCTATCTCGGATTGACGATCTGCTCTATGGTAACCATTTCTCGGAACAACTCCGATTTTATTTTTTTCCAAAAATGTCCTGCGATATACTTTACTACGTGCGGGCGCCATAGTTACAGCCTCCGTAAATGGACAAACATTCCCGCGAGAGATAAAAATTAGTCTAAAAACTGCATACGCTCGTCTTAAAATTACTACATCGCTTCGGCAATAATCTACGATTTCTTTTTGAAAGTCGAATTGATACCCCGATTCTTTCGCTTCGTTGTACCACTGTAGGAATTCTTCACGGTTTTTGATACCCATCGTGTCGGGAAAATAATCTTCGAGAGGAGGCAACTGTCCTATCTAATGCTCGTGACATTTTTTATTAAAGAGGTGTAGAACCACCCCCTTAAAAATATTCTCGCCTAAACCAAAAGCTTTTTGGAGAGCACTGAGAGGCATACGAAAGTAATTTAAGCTGTCGATGAACTTTACTCCCTTTACCTCCATCATCATAATACTCATACGATTCATTGTAAGTTTTAGAGGATTCCGGGAATCTTTTTCGACGAGATATCGGAGAATGAGTATCATGACAAATGAGGAGTATCATGACAAATATTCTCACGCTCCGCCCTTGTAAATAAGTCACACTGTACATCATCATCATCGTTGTCATCGATTCACACAAATTTGGGATGTAAATATTTACATCTCTTGTCCCTTCCACTACGACTTCCTGTTGAGTCTCAAAATCGTAAAAAATAAACACGACACGGTTGTCGGTTTGTCTCAACGGCTTCGCGGGCGCCATGAAATAACGATGGTTGTCCGAACAGCTCTCTCTGCATGTTTGACAGTAAAAGTTACCACACTCATGTTTTTTATCCTCTTTATACATTTCTGTAAAGCATACAGGACAGTTGCATAACATCTCGCATAAGATTGTTCTCGGCCCATGTGACCCCACTGCACGATGATTCTCGAAGTATTCTACTCCGCGAAAGAATCGTCTACAATGCTCGCAACGAATATTTCCTTCGTTTGCATCGCACGGTGGACTTGTCATGCAGCTGGGGCACTTTTGGGGACAGCGATGACTCATTATACGATCATACGATTTTCCACAAGGGACGCAGAAGAATCGGTTTCCCGCGGCTGTAGCGAGTTTTAAAATGACATCAGAGTGTCTCGCGTCTTGATCATACAGAAGGTAGATCGTATGTTTTACCTCCACGACGTTATTTAATACGGTGGCCGTACTGTCAAAAAAGGGTGGAGCCCCAGAGCCGAAAGTAGCGAAATCGAATACAACGATAGCAATCTTATCGAGCGCCAAAAAACGTTGTAACGCTGTCAGTTCTGCAATTCCCCAGCCTGCTTGAGGGATGTTAACGCCAGCAGCGTTCGTCAGCTCTTCAGCCATTTCAAGCTGCATCCAACCGGCTGATCTCTGCACAGAGGTCCACCGGTCATGGAGAACACCCTCTCGAACAGCCCCACGTTCTACATATATTCGAGCTGCTACAATCGCTCGGGGCAGGCACAGATCGTCCCAATTTTTTATAAATAGAATTGAACGCTTCGAGCAATCATCCACCGTTAACGGTTTTGGTCGCGCGCTTCCTGCAGGCATCGTTATCACTGTACTTGCTATTGATAGAGACTCATCTATCGAGAATGATGCTGCGCTTTGAGCAATACTGGCTATTAAACCGAATAAATCCTCGAAAGAAAAGTCTCTGATCAAACGAAACGACATACCTGCAGGACCACGTGTAAAACTATTAGATTTCAAGGTCAACCCCATGACATCGGTTCCTTCACTACCAGTCACGAGAAGCGTGTGAATTTCACGGAGTGCGTCTTCCAACTACTTAATGGGGTTACTCCTGGACGTAGGCTCGCGGACCTTAAATTCTAATACCGACCCTGACGCATGGAATTTGGGGAAAAACGTATCGTTTCGGACACTCGCAAAATTTTCGACTCACCCTGATAAATTGGTGCCTGTGAAGTCTCCGGTAAATTCTGCTGAGCCAATCTGTGAATTGCTGCATCTGTATCTGCGTTGGATGGACCAGCGATTGGTTCATCTGGTGACAGACGGCTCGTTGCACCTTTACCATGCTGCAACTCTTCCCCGCCGTTTAAACTTAAACCGGTGGTGTTCATGGCGAGCTCATTCAGATCCATTGGTTCTGAAATGGGAAAAACCATTAATATTAGTACGAATAATAATAATAAGAAGAAGAATAATAAAAATGATATAAGACAAAAATGTCTTACCGGTAAAATCGTCATCCTGGAAATTCTCCAAATTATCAGCAACTTCGAGAATGGCTGCCTCATCAAAATCCTCCCACATGTTGCCACTAATGACGTCTATACAAACGGAAATAAATAGCAAATTACATAATGGAAGAATTAAAAAATAGTATTCATAAAATAATTAAATTTATATAAAGAATAACTGACCTATGGTGTATGTATCAGCAGGCCCCTCACAGATAACTGGTAGTTGAGGCGGTGATAGACTTATTTCAGCTGTAAACAAGGTAAGTAATTAAGAATTACTCTTTATATATATATATATATATATATATATATATATATATATATATAATATTCGCACCAGCATGCAACAGCGAAGAATAGAAATGTAACTACACCGATAATTACCTAGTATCCTCTCGTATTCGCTTCGTAATCCGGTGACAGGTGTTAAACGGGTATGGTTGCGTTACTGTACCACCTGCCACGAGGTCACGAGTAAATCGAGACACCCACGAAACACATCCTTGTGATACATCACACCTATGTCACCGGTACTCACTGAATCCATCAGAGATCTAAATTTTCGTCTGAGTGCTTCGATAGGAAGGAATCTCAGAGTACGATTTTTTAGATACTCCGATATACGAGTCGGTACCATTCTACCTCTAGCCCGTAAAAATGCCACAACTCTAGCAAAAACTGCTATAAACGTGACAATTTCTTCTTTTACTGGTTATATCACGTACAATAAAAATTACACTGTCTGCACACGATAAAAAAATAAACACCATCAAATAACGCACGATAAAAATAAACACTATCAACACACGCTGCACAAAATGATGACACTGAGATAAGACTCGAAATGTATCGCGATGTACTTTATACTTGTGACTGACTGAAGACTCAGAGTATAAAGACTACACTCCTGGAGAATACATTGAATTTAAAGGATTTTGAAACCTTCAAAACCCTCACTCTACACCCCCTTCACCATCTAACCACAGGCATCAGATACCTGTAGCCATAAATTAGCGACACAGTGGCGAGGGCTGATTCCTGAACCCAAACCCAAACCCCAGACACCTGTAACCATAAATTAGCGACAGACTGACCAGGGCTAATTCCTCTCTCCAAAATTCTGGGTAAGCGAAAGTATCAGCAAATGGGGATCATCCCCCGCGAAGCGGTATAACATACATTTTAAAAGCTGCTAGAGATGTATTTTCCGACTTGGAGAATCCGTGAAAAAGAAAAACAACCCATCTAAGAGTATACACAGTCTGGACCTACCCTAATGGCAAAGGGTAATAAAATTTAAAGGTCTTTCAAGACGCATTTGTTCCGCCTTGAAGAACTCCTGGGGGCGGGGGGGAGAAGAAAGCAATGCGGCCAGGAGTATACACCGTCTAGACCTATCCCAATGACGGCTGTGACAAAATTTAAAGCCGTCTAGAATAGTATTTCTCGACTTGAAGAATTCATCTAAAGAAAACAATGCGTCCTACGGCAGAGCCCCAAGCTAATGGCAGAGGATAATATAATTTTAAAATTTACAGTATTGGGTTTGCGTGGAAAAATATCTGACACTATGGGAGGTCTACCCACATAGCTTAGCTCCGACTGGTACTTTTCACTCCCACCAATGAGCTTGAAAAACTCAGCAAAATTTATGACGGGGATGATACTGGTATGTAGGGCCTTACACTTTCGCCTTCTCACCCCCTCCCCATCTTCTAAACACGCCTACGCAGTGAAGGACTACTCTCGCCCCCCTTTTCTCCCTCTTCTCAGGGGCGATCGTATACTGCCACTGGTTATAAAAGGCACCGAAAAGCCTAGAGTTTATTACACCGTTTTCCGACAGTGACGCGTGCTCTTAATCCTACTGTGACGTTATAAAAAAATATTCAACAATGGATTGGAATCGTAACGTAAATACGAGAAAAGTTTCGAGCGGCGGGGCTTCGAGTGATTACTCTACTAATCACTTTCCCTCTAACAATGCTTTACTACTAGCAACGACCTACAATTCAAATAAATCAGCGAGCAAACAGATTACTGTTGGCTTAGAGTTTGTGGATGGCGACCCCTTTGTAACTGTGATAAAATTCACTAACCAGTATGGTGATGGCATTACTCTATCACCTAATGAGTGGTATGAACTACGCGAGCGTATGACTGTTATTACACCATGGTTTGAGGATCCTATGCTAATAGAAAAAAATATCTCACAGGGTCTGAATCCGGTCAGTAGACAGAAAATATCTTTTTCAACAGTGTATAACGAAAAAGCTGTTGCTTTAGAATTCATAAAATCAGCGAGCCCAAGTGCACTAAAAGAAAACTATACAGTCACCTCTAAAAAACAAATGCTGTTCGCGCCTTCGGTAATTATGCAGAAAACAAGTTATTATGGATTACGATCCATGCACGCACCATGCGTTGATGAAAGAGTAATAATTGCTCGAAATCATGAAATACTCGCAAATGAGTATAGAGCTTCACTCATAGAGGAAATTAGTATGGAGGCAGTATGTAGAGACTGGGACAAGATAACGCGGAAAGCTATACGAAAAGCAGGTTTTTAAAAAGTAAATGATGAACAACTTCGCTCGCATAAAAGATTTTTGAAAGAAATATGCTGCCCGGCTGATGAGGATGAAATGCGCGAGTATGATAAACGACGAATGATCTGTGATGAACTGTTATCAATTGATCTCGACCATATATTTAATGCCATTTCAATACAGGGACAGGACATGTGCTTACACGATTTGTGACGCTACATATTTTGTTTGAGTTGGGGCGTGAGTGTTCTACATTACTATATACTTTATATTGAAATTATTTCTTTATTTACGTACTACCCGAAGATGCTATGCCTTCAAGGGTCTATATACTATATCATTGGGGCAGTATATTCTCAAGGAAGTGGAAAATTGCCTATAATGAGCAAAAAACACCGTAACAGTAGTGGAGGGGGTGTAAAACTTTGGGTTGGGGGTAGTTAAAAGAAAAACAGCTTTCCTGCGTGAAAATATTGTATCGCCTCAGCAGTTCGACGTGAAAATTTCACCTGACAACACCTCTCGAGTAAATCAGTGAAAAATCAACAAAATGAATAAAAAGAGTGACGCACAGGCATTTAGAGTATTCATGCAAGTGTTCGAATACTGCATGATATACGGGGATGGAGGGTCGCCGGAACTTGCGGCCTAGAAGAAGAAGAAGCGACCAACGATACGCTCACTGGTGGTTGATATAAACCAGGCCATATTCAGCTGATTAAACGATGTATCGTCACGCAACATCGGCGTGATGAACACCGATGACATTTTCCGACGGATTCGTACTTATCTCGTCACACGAGATAACGTCACATGAGGCCACCAGAATCAAGCTGTGGTGAGGCATCTTCACCAAGATTATTTGGCTGTGACAAACGTAAGTATTTTATCTTGTGTAGTATGTAAGTATTTTATCTTGTGTAGTATGTAAGTATTTTATCTTGTGTAGTATGTAAGTATTTTATCTTGTGTAGTATGTAAGTATTTTATCTTGTGTAGTATGTAAGTATTTTATCTTGTGTAGTATGTAAGTATTTTATCTTGTGTAGTATGTAAGTATTTTATCTTGTGTAGTCAGACGTATTTTTCTACGTCATACATGTATTTTATTTGTATTGCTCGGGTTCACTTGTTACAGATACAGTATCCTTAGGATTACCGGGTGATTCAATCGTTCAGGAGGTTGAGGCAATGGCCATCGATCCAGGGCTCTTTGACGAGTCTATCAGCTTACTTGAAAGTGCCCGTATGGAGAGCCCTGACAGCAGTGTCAAATCGGGGCCATCACCAGCTTACGCAACTCTTGAGGATCCTGACGAAAATCCGGATGCTAGCTTTGTGGCATGGCCAGCCGTCAGCACATCGACGCAGCTTGAAGATGTGGCTGTAAATGAGTGAGTGCTCGAATTTTCCGTATTTATGTCGACGCCGTTATACCAAAACGTAAATACGGGTGATCTTTTCGAATCTTCCGCTCAGAACATCGTCGATTTTCGCAAGTGTACGGGATATCCTAGCTACCCGTGCACCGACAATGAGCTGAGGTAGCCCCGGAGTTTCTTCGATAAATGTTGTTAATTTTTCTAATTTTATTAACATTTCCTGTATTACTAGTTTTAAGAATAAATTTTAATATTTTTATACCCGAAAAAAACGTTTTGAAAAATCATTTATGCATGCTCCCAACAAACCCCCTCTCCTCTCTTCGAAACTTTTACGTATACCAGGATACAAGGGTCACGAGAGGTATTTTCGCTCGGCTCCACTCATCGCTGGTATTTTGCTCTTTCAACACTCGCCGATGACTTTTCTATTTCTCTTCATTTGCCATAGTAAGTATTTTTTTCAAATATTTAGACTTCTAGAGCTCCGTCAGCCAAAGAAGTCTACCTGCGTTTTTATTGCACCTCCCTGCCGTTTCAACACGCTCACCATCCTGCAACCCTGATACTTCCTCCTACTTTCTCCTCACGATGGGCCACTTCAGAGAGAGATGTAAAATTTCCACCGCTACCCCCTCCTTTTCACCCACGACGCCTATCTCAGTCGCCCACACTGCCCACCTCCCCTAACCTTTCAAATCGCATCGCTAGGTGGCTACCTTCCAAAAAACCTTTTTCACAACCGAAATATCAACTCTCAGCTATTATACTCAAAAAATTTGCTGGGTGGTGGTCGGGGACAGCGGCCACGAGCCCTCGTGAAAATGACTCCTCGAGCGAGTCAGCTTCATCGCACGGAAATTCACCCCTACCATAAAAACAGCTCCGAACCCCCGAAATATACCTGTGGATGACACCCTATGTATAAGGGATAGGCTATACGCCTATAACATGCTTGACCGGGGCTATTCCGCACTTCCGAGCCCCATGTATAAGGGGTTGCAGCATAGGTACAGTACTCTACTTATGTGGTAGTTTTCTGAACTTGAGATTTATGTGTAAACATCTTTTCGCGTAATGAGTTTGTTACGTGCGAACCTAACGCGAGAATATTTGATTGATAGATTCCCGCTAATAAATTTGGGGGCCTTACCTTCGTCCCATACGGGCCCGTTTTCTTTCTCCGAGACGGGTGAGGTTCTTAATAAAATTACTTAGCGATCGTTATTTTCTTTGGAACTCAGAATAAATTTATTTGGTTCAAAGGAAACGAGAATTAATATGTGTGAAAAAGGTTAATTTAATTACCATATTGCAACATACATCTGATTTATAATATTGATCGATAATATTGAATTACAATATTACACGGGTTTACTGCGGCGAGAATGATTATAACTTAAAACTACAACTCACATATAACACTGTAACGAATTTATTGCTATTTCGTTATTTCTTTACAAAGAAGAACTCTCGGTTCATTGGAGGAACATTGTAGTAGACTGAACGAGAAATACACAAAAAAAAATATCCAGATACCGTATTATTCCTTCGGATTCATTGGAGGAGCATTGATCTATCGGTCGCTATCTTTCGATGGACACATTTTTCAATATATCAGGGAGCTAAATTCAGACCATCGTCGCGCGAGATTTGTTACGCATGATCGACGACGATTGGATCATCATCCTTCTTAATACCATAAACACAAATTCATATTATCGTCGCGCGCTATTCGCTACGTGTGATCGATTACGATTGGATCAATATCCCTCTTAATATAATAAACACAAGTTCATATTATCGTCGCGCGATATTCGTACGCGTGATCGATGATGACCTCATGGTCATTTGACACACTCAGGCATACATGCAGGCATACAGGCCGCCGCCCAACATAGCA
The DNA here is from genome assembly GCA_963669185.1 of Dyspetes luteomarginatus. Lineage (NCBI taxonomy): Eukaryota > Metazoa > Arthropoda > Insecta > Hymenoptera > Ichneumonidae > Dyspetes > Dyspetes luteomarginatus. The sequence goes on from OY769912.1 coordinate 3,269,124, forward strand.
ATGCTCGCGAAATGCCAACAATAATACTGAAACGAAGTCGAGCTTCGTGATTCCACGACGCTCGAGGGTTTCGTGGAACAAGAAAAAAAAACCAAAGATAAGTCAATATTACAATACCCTCGAGAGTCTCGTGTACCGACGATGCTCGATAATTTCGGGCAACGCCGTTCTTCTAACCATGTCACGTGACACTAAGTTACCGCTGATCGCGGCTTATTGAGGATGATCCGACCTTGCCAAGCCAGTGAAGGACGACCGGTCGGGAAATGGGCACACGGCGTCGATGATCTTCTGTGACGGCGTGTTCCGCGACTTCTTGTCACGAATATGATGTCGCTCGATGGTGCACAATGCTCTTGGAGTTCTTTTTTTTTCTTATGATTTCGCAGCTCGAAGCCGTGAGCTTTGACAGCCCAGTATCCCCAACCCAACGTCGTTGTAATCTGGATAAGTATAACGACGAAGATATTTTTTAGACGTGTGCATATCGTCCACGAGGCTCACAATTTCGATTGAATAGTTACCTCAGTAATTATAACGACGACACATCACATTCCAAATTACAAATGATACTTAGCACGCTCGATATTGCACATCGCCACGAGGCGGTGATATATACAGTGAGGGGCAATTGAAGTGGGACGATGTGTTTTTTGGCGATTTCAGCGAAACTTGAACCGATTTCGAAAAACTAAAAAAGTACTTTCGAGGTAATTCAATTATCGTCCGAATGAAACTAGTTTCATTAAGATCGGATGCGAATTGACCTGGTGCGAAGGTATGGCACGATCACGTGTAAATCGAGGCTATGCGACTACGCGAAACTACCCCCAGAATTGATACTGAAGTCGTTGAAAGTCCCTTAACGATGGGTATCAGTCAAAAGGGCAGCTCGTGGCGATCAAAAAAGTCCCCTAAAAAAAATCGGTTGGCCTACTCCAGAAGGAGCTACAGTCCAGGAAGCGATTCCCGGTTTGTGGGGACGTTATCGGTGATTAACCGAAAACGCGTCGATGGAATCGATTGAAACTTGTTTTGTAATCGTATTATGCAGTACCCTTACACCTTAAGTGATTTTTTATTATGAAATCTGCTCCTGTCGATGAAATCCAGGTATTACGAGGTTACATTTTCTCATGAATCAACATTTTTCGTATTGAAGCACTTTAATGCGAATATTATAACCTGGTGCATGATAAAGAGGAAGCTTTAACGATTAAAATGGGTATTGATTCAATACCGGAAACTCCCTCTTGTACGCCAAGGAAATCGTTAAAAAGTTAGTAGAAAATCGCGATATCTCGAAAACTCGTTCCCGGGATGCGCGGCTGCGTTTGCATGCTTCGCTCTAGGGCCGGGCCTGGGAGGGGGTCCCTACCAGCCGCAGTAGTTTTGAATTTTTGATTTAAAATACGATTAACAAATCTTAATTTTTCAATATTAATTATCTAATAATAATTATTAATTGTCATGTTCTATCGTTAATCATCTAATGATAATTATTGTAATTTTTTTATTATCAATTATCGAATTTATCAACAATAAATATTGAATTAATAATTGTTAATTATTAATCATTGATCATTAATTTTTCATTATTAAACATTCTTACGAAATATTTTTATATCGCCAAGTTAATTTAACTGCGACAGCTACTGCTGCTGGTAGGGACCCCCTCCCAGGCCCGGCCCTAGAGCGAAGCATGCAAACGCAGCCGCGCATCCCGGGAACGAGTTTTCGAGATATTGCGATTTTCTACTAACTTTTTAACGATTTCCTCGGCGTACAAGAGGGAGTTTCCGGTATTGAATCAATACCCATTTTAATCGTTAAAGCTTCCTCTTTATCATGCACCAGGTTATAATATTCGCACTAAAGTGCTTCAATACGAAAAATGTCGATTCATGAGAAAATGTAACCTCGTAATACCTGGATTTCATCGACAGGACCAGATTTCATAATAAAAAATCACTTAAGGTGTAAGGGTACTGCATAATACGATTACAAAACAAGTTTCAATCGATTCCATCGACGCGTTTTCGGTTAATCACCGATAACGTCCCCACAAACCGGGAATCGCTTCCTGGACTGTAGCTCCTTCTGGAGTAGGCCAACCGATTTTTTTTAGGGGACTTTTTTGATCGCCACGAGCTGCCCTTTTGACTGATACCCATCGTTAAGGGACTTTCAACGACTTCAGTATCAATTCTGGGGGTAGTTTCGCGTGGTCGCATAGCCTCGATTTACACGTGATCGTGCCATACCTTCGCACCAGGTCAATTCGCATCCGATCTTAATGCAACTAGTTTCATTCGGACGATAATTGAATTACCTCGAAAGTACTTTTTTAGTTTTTCGAAATCGGTTCAAGTTTCGCTGAAATCGCCAAAAAACACATCGTCCCACTTCAATTGCCCCTCACTGTATATGCGATCGTGTTACGAAATGAGCGATTGATCATACTTGTGATCTCGGCAGAGACCGTCGATCGACTGGTGAGAGTCGTTATACTCTTGCCGGGAGGACGACATGGAGGGGTGAAAACTTTGTAGATCGGTCATCGATTCGCGAACGCTTATAATTGAGGGCCGATTTACCAAGCAGATTAAACCTATTTTGGCTCTCGGTCGAGCAGATGGCGACACCGAATCGGCGGCGCGCACTTAAACAGGGCTTTAGTCACAACACTCGTACTACTCTCGTAAACTTATCGCAAAGTCCACGCTGGATTTATCCGAAGGATAAGCGCACAAGGGTGCGGTGAACGGCACCAGGGGACATCACTGAGTTCTCGTGACACTTCTACTCGACCCACGGCTGTAAGAGCAGATGCAATTGTTCGAATAATTATATATTTACATACGGATCTTCCGAACTGATACCCACGGCGTGAACACTATTCCCGAGTACACACGAAACAGATTTACAACACTATGCAAGCCGTTCGGCAACAAAAATCTGGAGCCCTGGATTCGACTAGTTATTATGTCAGATGTTCGCTCAGGACTGATTTCTCCGCCGCTTCGAGAAGAGTCTCGTCTCTCCAGCAGGTGAGAAATATCGCGTGATTTTTGCTGAGGGTTTTGTTACTTTTCTACGTGCCAAAACCCCTTAGATTGCGTCTGCTCTTCCCCCGGTCCCGTCGCCGCTCATCGCGACGGGACCGGAAAATCGCAAAATATTTCATTTTTTCGGGCTTATAGATGTTTGAAAGTAAGTCCATTTTTCGCACGGATGGGCTGCCCAGAAACCCGTGATACGATCTTAGGGTATGTATCGAAAAAAAAAACAAACTGCAGTTGTTGTTTAAATCATTGCCCGTATTTCCATATCATTTTCGCCGTGAATACAGAAAAAAAAGTTTTTTCATAATGATATAATTTGTTCATCGATTATAAACCATTTATTTCATTCTGAATTTGAAAAAAAAGTTCGTGAGTTTTTGATATCTTATCCTGAAATCATCGCAGTTTATTTTATTTTTATATCACTGCTAACATCGGATCTGACTGTATAACGATCGAGTCCCATCGAAATATTTGTTTTCCAATATTTAGTATAGGATGTTCCATTTTAAATGAAGGGTTCGATTATCGTGAAAACTATTTGTCGGATCAAAAAATAGTTCAGACCAAAGTTGTAGGGTTTTGTAGAGGACGCCAAATGGTGAAGTCAGTTCAAGACTAGGTGACATGACTTTCGAGAAAATCGAACGACGGCCATTTTTAAATGGAATACGATTTTTTAATTCGGTTTGGAACTTATCTATCAAGTTTCGTCAAAATCCCGCTTTTTAAAATATGGTAGTGTTTCATCGACTCCAACTTATTTTAATGGTAGGAAATAACAGAGTAAGGAAAGTCTCACCTCATGCGCGACTGATTTGAAAACGTTGTTCAGGTTAGCGTTCCCAAAAACAAGTGACAATACAAGAGATAAAATTGCATGTGCTCACTTTATTGCCGGAATTTCGAATCATGGTATATGAAGAGTTCTCAGATTGGAAAATGTTTCATCACTTCAAACAGTCTCAATATGTACGAAAGTAATTCATGCCATAAATCTTGTTGATGCAATTCACTTAATCAATTCGGGTGTGTGAGAGATGGATTGGAGGACCAAAAAAACACGTAGAATATATTTAATAAATTTATTCAAAATGGCTGACTCGCCAACTCTTTCCCTCGCTTATTACAAAGGATTGCTCGTCTCGGCGTACTGAGCGACACTACCGCTCTGAGAGTGTGCTTGCGCCTCAACGACTCGATGATTCGCCGAACAGCCACGAGGCTGCACGAGCGCTGCTTGCTCACGCCGCGCGCATTCACATCGGCAGTGGCCCGTTCACATGAAACGAGGATGTGCGATAAACTCTACTTTAACACTACCGCCGTTTGAGTGCATCCGTTGCTTATGCTAAGACTAGCCCGTAACTCTTCGAAGCGTCTCTTTGGTAGTGCCTTTGTGAAAACATCAGCTCGTTGAACTTCCGAAGGCACATAGTGTACACAAATATCTCTACTTTCGTACTTTTCCCGTATATAATGATATTTAATGTCTATATGCTTGGTCCGCTTGTGGAATTCCGGATTCTTTACAAGACGGATTGCACTCTGGTTGTCAACGAAAAGCTTTGTTGCATCTTTGCACGTGCGACCGAGATCTTTCAATAATTTTCTCAACCATATAGCCTCTCTTGTAGCCGCTGCTGCCGCGACGTACTCGGACTCTGTAGTACTTAATGTGACTAGTTTTTGTCTCTGCGAAGACCACGTAATCGGTCCATTTGACAAATAGAACACATAGCCCGTTGTCGATCTTCTTGACTCTATATCACTTGCAAAATCCGCGTCCGAGTACCCTACTAGACCCGAGTCTCTACAGCCGCCTCGATACTCAATTCCCATCTCGACTGTACCTTTAACGTACCCGATTATTTTTTTAACCATACGCCAATGGGACTCGTTGTGATTGCTCGTGAATTTACCCGCGGCGTTCACCGCGAACGCAATGTCTGGTCTTGATACTACCGCCAGAAACATTAACGAACCGATTGCTTCTCTGTACGGTACATTGACTTTTTCGATATTTTCTTCTACCGGCAGAAGCACTGCATGTGGATCTGCTGGTATGCCAACTGGTTTTGAAGTTGACATCCCGAACCTTTCTACTACTTTTCTTGCATACGCTTCTTGGTGGACCAAGAGCGTCTTTCTTTCCCGATCCCGCTTTATTTGCAGCCCGACGAATATTTTCCCATCGCCTATCGTGATATTAAACGCCTTGTGCATTTCACTCGATACCGTCTCTAATACGTCCATTGATTCTGCCGCGAGTAGACCGTCGTCTACAAAAAGCGCGAGAAACACTTTCACTTCTTCGAATTTTCCGATGAAGATGCACTGATCGGCTTCGCTCGCTTTGAACTCGTACTGGCTCAGAAATCTCACAAACTTTCTGTTCCAGCACCTTGGAGCTTGCTTTAGCCCGTAGAGCGATTTCACCAGCTTGCAGATGACACTGCTCTTCACCCCTTTCTTCTCCTTGACGTTGAGCCCCTCCGGAAGCTCCATGAAGATATCCTCGACTAGTTCTCCGTAGAGAAATGCGGTCTGCACATCGAATTGCAGAAGCTCCAAGTCCTCCTCTGCGACTGTTGCGAGCAACGTTCGAAGTGAGTCATAACGGACCACTGGCGCAAACGTTTCCTTGAAATCGATGCCTTCTTTCTGCATGAAACCTCTCGCACAGAGTCTTGCCTTGAACCTTCGAGTTCCCCTCTCTGGATCCTCTTTGACTCGGAACACCCATTTTGAGTCAATGCGCCGTTGACTCGATGATCTCGGAACGAGCATCCACGTATTATTGTCTTCATGCGCCTGAAGCTCCTCCCGAACAGCACGTGCCCACTGCGCGGCATCATTACTATTCATAGCTTCGCTATACGACTCCGGAGCCACGTATTCGGCAACGTCAGCGTATCGCGCCGGTGCCCGTAGACCCGCTCGATTCCTCAAAACTCGTTGTTCGCGCACTTCCACTCGTTGTGGCTCTTCCTCGTGCGGAACTTCCTCAACTTCATCCAACGACTCATTCTCAGACTCACCAGCGTCCTCGTCCTCTACTTGAGGTATTATTCGTCGTTTTAACACGATTGTGTCCTCCTCTTCGTCCTCCTTAACCAGTTCTGTTTTGCCAACCTTTTCGTTGAACGTCACGTCTCGGGACACACTCACTTTCTTCGTCTCTGGATCGAAAACGCGATAATTCGACGAGTCTTTCTCGTATCCGACGAAAATCTTCGACTTCGCGCGCGCGTCGAGTTTCTTTGTTAGCAGCTTCGGTATATGCACAAAGACCTGAGACCCGAATATTCTCAAATGCCCAATATCAGGTTTTTTTCCGATCCAGCATTCGTACGGCGTTTTAGTTTTACCCGGAGATGCCGACCGATTTAACACGTATACCGCCGTGTTGATTGCTTCAGCCCACAGATAAGCTGGCAAGCCTTTCGAATGAAGCATCGATCGAGCACTCTCCACAATCGTACGATTGTCTCGTTCCGCACGACCGTTCTGCTCCGGAGTGTATGGAGCGGTATTCTCCTTTTCGATACCATTTACACTCAAAAACTCACTCATTTTTTTATTTATGAATTCACAGCCGTTGTCCGATCGAAGCACTTTTATTTGTCTGCCAAACTTGTTCTTGACAAGCTGAGCGTATTCTTTGAACTTATCAAACACCTCAGACTTGTGCTCGATGAGATACACATGTCGATATCCGGTCGAATCGTCTTTGAACGTTAAAAAATAACGCGCACAACCTAGCGAGTCTACTGACATAGGCCCACAAACATCTGTGTGTACCTTTTCGCCCGGCTTCGTCTCTATCTTGTCAATGCATTTTCTAAATGGCAAACGATGACTTTTGCCGAGTTGACACGCTTCACAAAAAAAATCCTTCTCGTCTGTCATTGTCGCACCCTTAATCAGTCCCTTCTTGACTAGATCGCGCACTGCACGCTTCCCGATATGACCTAGGCGTTCGTGCCACACACGAAAACTCGAAGCTGTATTTGCCTCGTCCGCTTTTCCCCGTGAAACCACTTTGAACAACATTCGGTAAATTCGATTATCTTGTTTTACCCCTGACGCGACCACCGTACCGTTTCGTTCTAGATTTACACGACCCTTTTCGAACACGACTTTGTACCCCTTCTCCGCGCACACTCCCACTGAAAATAAATTTTTCTTCAATTTCGGTACATATAAAACGTTCTCGATCTTTGACTTTCGCCATTCACCGTCTATGAGTTTATCGGTATACACTGTTCCTTTGCCCATGACATCGCACTCTTTGTTATCACCGAGCAGCACCGTGCCGCCTTGCGACATCTCGCGGTACTCCTCGAGCCAGTCACGGCGAAACGTCATATGCGCAGACGCTCCGCTGTCGGTAAGCCAGATGTCCTTTTGATCGGCGGCTTGCACTTCTTTTATCGACAAACACGGCAAATCTGCACACTTTACCCGCTCGAACTTCTTGACATTACCACGTTGCTCACCGACGAACGCGCAATCGCACGCGTCTCTTTCCCTCGACTCGTCCTTCCCGCGCTTCTCACCACATTCACTCGCGAAATGCCCCTTCTCATGACACTTCCAGCACTCAATGTTTTTCTTAGAACGCTTTTTCTTCTTTTTCTTTTCACCTTCAGTTTTCTTCTCCTGATCAGACTTCTTTTCACCGTCGATTTTCCTTTCACTATCCCGCCTTGACACAACGAGAGCATTTGCACTTTCACCATCTTCGGCCTTTATCCTGGCGTCCTCGGCTACTAATTTTTCTAACAAGTTCTCGAGAGTTTGTCGCGCAGGGTCGACATTGTCCCATATCGATGTGAACACTTTAAACTTCGACGACAAACTTCCAACCAATTTTGCACCTACGGATTTATCCGTCACCGTTTCTCCAGCGTCGATTAACTCGGCGGCCATATTCTGTACCGTCGCTATGTGTTGTTCCATCGACTCGCCGGCCGGCATTTTATACTCATGGTATGTCCGCCACATGTGCATTTTATTTGATTCACTTCTCTGCTCGTGCATGAGACACAATTTGTCCCACATCTCCTTCGCGGTATCACAAATTAACAGCGGTTTTAGCTTCTTCGATTCCACGCACGAGGAAATGAGAAATCCTGCTTTCGCGTCCTCTTGCCTCCACGCCTTTGCCTCCGGCGTGTTCCGATCCTCCGGTCTCGACCTCGTGCCGTCCACGATATCGTCCACGCCTTTCGCAATAAATAATTTCTTTATCTGATATTTCCATTCCTGAAAATCAGTCCCGTCGAATCTTTTGAGACCTCGAGCTGAGATGTCGTCAGACATGTCGGATGCAAAAATTTCGTACTGATACTTGAATATCGGCTCACACGCGGTCGCACCAATATGGCCGCCGCACCACACACTACGCGCAAAATCCCGAACGCCTTCTTCGTTCCCCCCTTCTCTCGCACCAAAAGAAAAAGTAACTCAGTGCACTGTGCAGGCGTGGCCTGGGCCCATAACCTGTTGATGCAATTCACTTAATCAATTCGGGTGTGTGAGAGATGGATTGGAGGAACAAAAAAACACGTAGAATATATTTAATAAATTTATTCAAAATGGCTGACTCGCCAACTCTTTCTCTCGCTTATTACAAAGGATTGCTCGTCTCGGCGTACTGAGCGACACTACCGCTCTGAGACTGTGCTTGCGCCTCAACGACTCGATGATTCGCCGAACAGCCACGAGGCTGCACGAGCGCTGCTTGCTCACGCCGCGCGCATTCACATCGGCAGTGGCCCGTTCACATGAAACGAGGATGTGCGATAAACTCTACTTTAACAAATCTTGTGGAAGGAAATTCATATATTTCACGGTATCCTTGAAATTTTGCTCAACAGAGACTCAAGGGGAATGTCAACGATGAGATACCGACATATCAAAAAAAGAACTCACCTATTCCTGCCAATAGAATTGAAAATCCGAGAAACTTCGCCAATAGTCAAGATTTGTCGAAACATATCCAGCTCTCGAATCTTGGAATTGCGAAAAAATTGGACACATCAAGCGTAATTGCAGGGCTCCACCTCGCCTCGAAAATCATGAGACAACGGAAAGTTCGGAAAACTAACAGGAGTCGATTCAGGGAGGTTGGAGGGGGCGCGGATCGACTCAAGATCAGGATCCTTGGATAGTCAAAGTCACTTTCTTCGGCATCAGAACCAAAATTGCTATCAAACTTAACCGTCAACGAGAAAGTAGCAAATAAATCATACGTGATGATAATTGATACTCCATCGGATATCATATTAGCACATGTAGTTGTTTTCGAAAAATCAATGAATGACTTGGAGAAGGTTTCTAAACATCTCAAGATCCTTACAGTTGCTGGAGGAACTTTTCTGTTCAATTCGATACGCAAAGCACTGGTTCCTATTGGGCATCTTTGAATTAAATTAAAAATAGTTTTCGCGATGATTCAAGAGAATTATATACTGGGTTTGGATTTCTTGCAAAAATCAGGATTCCTGAAAGACTGAGGCATTGATCAATACAAAATTCAATGGCAAAGGAAGTGAGAAAATCGTTTCTGTGCGTTACACAAATTCAAAGGACGTTGTTGATGAAATTCCTGAACATTTAATCCTCTACTAAACTAAACTAAACTAAACTAAAGAACGAAATCAACTAAAGAAAAATTCTGATCCATTTATCTGAAATCATCGCACGAAATTCGAACGATCTCGGTCGAACGCCAAACCATTTAAACTTGCTCCCCGATGAATTCCTATTCACTACAGAGACACAGCATGGAATCTTTTAGAGGAAATAAAAAGTGAAAGAGTCATCGAACCAAGTTGTAGCCATAATGCCTTCCTCCCTGCTGTTATTCTCCAAGAAATAAATATAATAAAGAAAGATTCATACTCGATTCCTCGAATTGACCAAATATTAAAAACAGTACAGGATTCTGAAGGGTTCTCGGTTATAGATCTAAAAACTGGATATTATCAAATAGAACTTGATTCAATCCACAAAAAGAAGACAGTTTTTATGTTGAGTAATCAGCGATTGCAGTTCCAGGTCCTTCTGTTTGGCCTTTGCCCATCTACTTTTACTCGATTAATAAGCATCGTACTCAAAGATTTGACTTGGAAAATTTGTTACATACAGTTTATTCAATTTCTCATGCAAAAAAATGAATTGGAATTTTTATTCATTAACCCTAGAATCATATAAGCTTGATTTATTTCGATATCTGCATATTGATATCGTGTAGGGTTAAAGGATTCAATTAAATATGCTGAACCTGACATAGGAATCTTATGGGGCAATGAACGTTGAATGTTACAATTTCCCGAATTCGACTGGGTATTTGAGTGGCCGTTATCGTAGTACTGAATTTTCATAATCACAAAGTTATATTCTCCAAGCGGATATACGATAAAGTAGAACCGCTATCTAGTAAGTGAGTTAGCGCTTACATCCTTACATTTTATGTCGACCGAAGATATACATAGCGACTCGCCAATGGGCTCTCAAATGGAAACCCTTAAGTTAGTACACTCAAATACGCATTCATGAACACACATGGCTGCTTATGGACAAATACAAACAATCATTAACTATACATTCTTATGTTAAGATACCTTTCGCCAATTCCCCGTTGACCAAGAGTACTTATCACCGCAATCACGCAATTTGCAATTCTTCACATCACTAGGCCGATTTTTGGACAAGCATCCATGAATAGGTACTGGATCAACCCAACCAAACTGGTTAATACGATGACAGGTTACAGCGCGCTGTTGGATTCCTTCTCCGCAATCTTTCGAACACTTTAAGTCAAAGAAGTCATTGCACATTATTTATTGTTGGTCGATGTACCTTACAGGTAAAAATTTAAGTGTGTTATTTTTTTACAGTCACTTTTTACGCACATGTACGTGTGTTATTGTTAAACACACTTCATCCGTGTTATTTTATAACACGTTTAAAGCGTATAATTACATTATGTACTGCCAAAACCTGCTAAAAAATTATAATAATTACTTTATAACATGAAAAATAATAAAAGAAGGAGGTTAAAAAAAGAGAAAAGCACCCTACGATCGAGCATTCTTAATTTAACTATTTACAGTTGCGTGCAAAAGTTTCGGGCCATCCTATTTTTGTCAGTTAATTGATAAAATAATCAGTTACTCCACTCGTTAACCGTTTAAAATATTTAAGAGAGCTAGAATATGGATAATAGCATGAACTATTATTTTTTTGCATGGCGTTTTTTTTGTGTACTGCGCGTGGAACGAGTTTCGTCGGTGTGCAAAAGTATTAGGCCGCTATTTATCTCGCCGCGGCTCCGTACGTACGATTTGTGTACGTTTTCTTCCGTATTAGTTTCAATACATGCTTTACAATGGAAAACCAGTCTTATTTCTGCCCAAATTCCGAAACACATGAATATTCAGATCTATGAAATCATGATAAAACTTTGTTCAGAATGAAAGAGTTTCCATGATTTTCTTCAAAGCCGAAAAGTGCTCCTTCTTGACTGGCCATCGCAGTCACCGGACTTAAATCCGATTGAACACTTGTGGCAAGACCTGAAACATCGCGCTGGAACGAAAAATCACTCCAACAAGACGGAATTGTGGAACCATTTGCGACATTGCAATATGCATGAAAAATAGGGTGGCCCGAAAGTTTTGCATGCCACTGTATATGCTCAGAGAGACGGGGATTTGAATCAGCTACCTACAAGGACTACCTACCTATATCTCAACCTACCCATTGCGGGTTCACTACAGAATACGTTATCAAGCTATTTGCGATTTCTTACGTTCGAAATCTCATATATCGATCATCGAGAGTCATATTTGAGGCGTCATTTACATATTCAAGTCAACATTTTAACAATGAACGCATATGTTGATCTTTTGATTCAATGGGAAACCCGTTAATTTCGATGAACACATAACAATCCGTGCTGAACTGCCCAATCATAACGAATAGCAATGAATGAAAGCTTACTCATGAAGGTCATTACGATTAAACAAGAATTTAATCATGAATCTTATGTACATAACAAGTCGAAAATAAATTTGAACTAGAGGTCTGGTAACGAATGGTCTGGTAACCCAAACCCAAACCCAAACCCAAACTAGAGGTCTGGTAGGGGCTCTGCCCCCAAACATCCCGATAAATGTCCTTACAGGAGATTTTAGAAGGTACTCACGGATGTATATGTTATTTTATGTCCGGTACTCTTCATTCTCTTTACTTTCATTCTCTGTACTCGGTTAACGGGAACTGTTTTCTTCGTTTTTCTTTGGTCAGTGTAGTAACCAAAAGAGTGGTGTAAAAGTTTGAGATTTCAAGGAAAAGAGTAAAGTTAGGCCACATTCGTTTGCCAGAACCTAACTATTCTTTTTTTCAAAATCTCAACCGCCATCAACAACAACAAAGATACATAAATACCAATGAGAGGAGTTACTCTCGTTCGTATATATGGTATCATTGTTATTAATGTTGATGACGGTTGAGATTCGAAACAAAATATCATTTTTTATAAAATCTATTTTCATTGCCGCGACTAATGCATACATTAAAGTGAAAATATATTGCATTGCAGAAAAAATAGGAGAACAAACTCATTGCTAAATAGTTTCTCTCCAAAATATCCACTATTTCGGTAAACGTCAAGAACGCTATTTATTACTAACGCAGCTGGTACGTTACGTTACTTATCATATTACGAGTTAAAGTTGATGCATATGTGCTTCACGCATTATATTGAGATAGTCTGGGACGAATAAATGAAAAATAATGTTTTTTTTCTTGTAATGTCAAGTCTTGTTTGAGAAGTGCAAGTGAGATGATGGTATATAGTGGAACGAGGGTGGTTAAATAAATGAAATTCGACAAACAGTGTGTTTTATGTAACGGATGTTAAATATCTTTATTAGAAAAACCAACAGGAAAAAACTATGTACACTGAGGTGGCCCGTGAGCTGACGCATGAGCAAAATCCGTAATGTCTAGAGTTCAGCACTTATCGCCGACGCGATTGCGAACGATACACGTTGCGCGAAAATGCCTCGTGTTGAGAGGGCCGTGGCGTCTGTAACCGCCGCGACCACGAGGTGAGAAAATGCGTTATCGCCTGCCGAGTCTTTTGTAGATCTCCCGACACGACGAGATGATCCTTGAGACGATCCCACGATGAGCGACCAAAAGATGCACGGATGAGCGCGACCATGAGAGTACAAAATTGAGCGGTCCCAAAATTAAGTGAGCAGACGTTGAGAATGAGCAGTGAGCTATCGCGGCCATTAACTTTCGTATCATACTAATGAGAAAACCGATGATCGTTGCCGGCATCTCCCCCATCGACGCAACAGCACGTGCGCGACCGCGCGCGTGCGATGCCCGGTGAGTGGGCCCGAGAAGTGCTGCCATGCAGCGGCGAGCCGCTATACCGACACAGCCGCGCCAAAGATGATGATTATTCAACAAACGTGCTAAGAAATTTCATTATTTAATGCAATGAGTGGAGTATTTCTATTGTTTATTGTTTTGTATGTTTTCAAATTATAATATACGATGGTGAAGATTTTTTATTAAGATCTATGTAATTGGAGTGAGGGTATGTCGACAGTTTGCCGTATAGCTTTGATTTTTTCGATATTTAAATCGTACTTTCAATCGTGATTGACATTGCGGGAACCAATCTTGCATAAATAATTTGAAAAAATATTCTTGGTATAACAATTCGATTAATTGAAAGACACAAAAATAACAATTTCGTCGAAAATCGTCAACAAACCATATTTTTAAAAGAGATAAAAGAGGTTCAACGGTTGCTGAGAACGACGCCATGCTACACGGGTTCTCGCAGGACATTGGAGTGCTATATTAATAGGCACCTTTTGTCTGGTACGAGTGAGTGCTTAAAAACTGCAAATTGAAATTAGCACATTGCCTCCTCGCACTTTTTTCCATCTGCAAAGCTTCCTTCATGAAGAAGTATTTTTGCCAATTTTGGCTTCCTCATAAAGAATGCTTTGTAAAAGGATGAAAATAATGAGGAAGCAATATGCAAATTTCAATGTGCAGCTTTTTCACAACATATTTCGGACCGCAAATAAAAATACGCGGTGAATCTACTGAATTTGATTTTTGGTCAAATTATCAAACTAATTCGAAAGCCCATAAACTCCTCTATCAGCCTTTACCAAATTTAGTATAAATTATCGTCACTTATCGATTTAGTACTGTCAAAGATATTGTTTCACCTTGAAGTTAGATCGAGACGGAACCAGTTGAGGAGGGTTTCGAGGAAAACGCTGTCGTTGTTATTCACGAAAAACTGTTTTTCATCAGTTTTTTCACGATGATTCAGCAGCAAATAAACTCATAGCGAGCGGACTTTCTAGGCTAATCAATATCATTCCCCTGTATGGATTCTACCAATACTACTTGCAAATTCATTTTTACTTTTCGTTAGGCACTTTAGGCTCACGTGAGTCATGACACGCATGCATTGTTACTTATTTTTGCTTGTATCTTTAGTACCTGCATGTAAGGCCTTGTCGGTTGCGGTGTATCTTTCTCAAATAACACAATATTTGAGGCAATGTCCCCGTAATTCCTTCGTACCTTTTGGATATACCGTAGGTGTATTCACAGTATAGAGTTACGCTGTTGCTACATCGGTTAGTGGAAACTCTTCGTCTAATACTGGCAGCGTAGAGAGAGAGAGAGAGAGAGGAGAAACAGTTCAGGCCTTCTACCTTTGCGTACCTTCTCCGTTATTTCAAATCTGATGGATGCATTTACTGCTGCTTCTCCTGCTTCGTATCGTCTTGTGAAAAGTTGTGAGTACAAGATATTTCATTACTTATAACGCAAACTTCAAGGATATCGTAACATTACGGAACAAATTGTAACTCATTGTACACGGAATTTTACACCAATTTTCACATGAAATTATTCACTGCAAGAATAAAGATACTAACGATTGGAGAATGGATAAAATAATATTCACAATATTATACAAATAATTTAACAATACTATTTTGCTTCCTCCTCTGTATCGATAAAACAATGTTCTTGAGAAACGTTATTCACATTCGAAGGCAAGGAATAGTCGGGTTTACGGTATATCTTTTACTTTTGTTACAGACATTTTTCCCTTAGATGAAATCCAGGTATTGCGGGAGCGCACGGACACTAAAGTTATGGACATTTTTCGCATTGAAAGCCGTGGCCGATAGTGTTGGGAGCAATGCTTCTTAAAGTAGAAGATTTAACGATTAAAATGAGTATCGATCCAATACCCGACATTTCTTCGAATGGCCATAAGGAAATCGTGGAGAAATTAGTTACTTCAAGTCTTTTGATACACGAGTTTTACACTGAACCACAAAAGCCCACCGATGTTTTCGAGTAACCAATTATTCAACAATTTTCTTTGGGTAATTAATGGAATTTTGGGTATTGAATCAATACACATTTTAACCGTTAAATCTTTGTTGCCACCGGCCACTAAAGATGGAGTTTATTAGAGTTATGGGTGATTTTAACGCAGATCAAAATATCATTTTTCACGATTCCACATACATTAAGAATTCGTTTTTCGCCGTGGATCTTTCAATTTTATAAGACTCATCCACTTCCATGCCTCTCATGCGGCTCGATTCAATCGCGACAAGCGAGCTGGAGAAGGCACATGGTCAGACGCATGTACGCTCTTTCTCTCAGGACATGAGCTTATCTTTGTCTAATATTCACTCATAATGTATCAATTTCCGCAGAAGGATATTACATTTTGTGACTTTTTGCATGCACATTAAACTTCTGCGACCAGTGTTTCGCTGGCTTTACTTTTATCTCACGGGGCGGCAACAATCTGTATGTGGCGATGAAGAGATCGACATGTCGGACTGGGTCGATATACAAATCGGAGTCCGTCAGGAATCGGTACTTGGCCTACTTCTATTTGTGCTTTATCTTTTAAGTTTGAGGGATGTATCCCTCCCACCAGCACATCTGCTTCAGAACTGCAAATATAACCTATAGGGCTACAGACGATTTTTACAGATTTACTATCACTGCAATCCTAAACAGTTGACAGACGGTATTCAGCGTTTCAACGAGGATATAGTTGTTGTAGCAATTTATTGTGAGGAAAGGAGATCGGGATATCGACGAGAAATCAATTTATATTTATATGTTTTGTTAGAATATAAGTTTGTCGGATTGACTGTACAGCAGTAAACTTGTCGAACTGTCTGTACGGTAGCTTGGCCTGCGGGCGTTGGCGTGCGCGTGCGGATCTCGCGATAGGTCAGAGTCGGGAGAGTTCGTGTGCGCTCGGTATCGGTCGGGTTTCGGTCGAGACACAGCGAAGCGTCGTGAGCGTCGCGTTAGTCCTAAGGGTACACGCGCTGCGAGAGCACGTACTGCGATATTCGAAATAAAGAAAGCATTTGAAGAAAAATTTGTTCATACTTCGTCTTGAGATATTTATTGCAACCATAATTCCTTCTACAACATTCCTTCACTTGCTTTAACAGGTTATGGGCCCAGATTTACCCGTATCTGTGCAGCTGGTTTGTTGTAGAAGCGGGCGAGAGTTGTTTAAGACGTTATCATATAGGTTTATTGTTGCTTTATTTCGTTTCTGTCATTTTGAACTTGGCGCTTAATTTCCAGCCATGCGATTATAATAAGCTTTCAAGATTATCCGTATTCTCGGAGGGCGCTATAGTCCTTCGTTTTAGCAGTATTTGACACGTTGTCGAGCCGTTCGGTCGACCATTATCGACGCCATCAATGGAAAATAAAACTATCAATATCAGTAAACCCTGTTTTCATTTCTGAAACTTCATTCTCTTCTATTAATACGTGAATTTCAACGATCCTCATTTGAGGATACAACATGTTTTTGGTTCTTCGAGCCGGATATACCGGAATAAAAAAGTCTTTATCTCGCTAGTGTCTCTCCTTTGTGACGCCGAGATACATCAGTGTGTGTGTGCGTATACCGTGTCTGATACATGGAACATCGACAACGTGTCGCGCCAATATAATATCAAAACAAGCATAGTGAGCATCTCGTTATCGTCTCTCGTTTACGACGCCGAGAAAGTATCTTCTGTTCGTGATTCTCGTGTTTCTCGCGTCTCTCGTGAAATCTTCGTGAATTCCTCGTGTAACAAACGTGTGAAAAACAATAGCGCGAAGGAGAGAGAGATAGCAAGATTGCAGTTACGCTCAAGCGGAAACGTACAGTACGAACGTGATACGACGGGGAGCTACGTTACCGACAAATGATTAAAGCATACGTGTAAGCGAAAAACGAACAAGCTTCGAGCAGTTTCACGAGAAACATAGAGGCGCGTGGGTTCGCGATAAAAACGTGAACATAGTAAGAGCAAGATGGCGGACCAAGCTGCTCTACTCAAAACACTCAAATCAAATCGCACTACGATAAAAGCAACATGTACGAGATTTCGTCCATACTTAGCCGATTTGGACGTGCAGAGAACACATCTGGTAGAATTGCGTCAACGGCTACAAAGATTCGTCGGACTTTGGGACTCCTTTAACGACATTCAAGCTGGTATCGAAGCAATCGAAAGTACCGATCAATTCGAGCAAGGGCAACAAGAGGAGAGAGGTTCTTTCGAAACAAGGTATTTGGCAGTCACAGTAGATTTGGAGACGTTAATTGAAAGAAAAACCGAAGCTCAAAATGTACAAAATGTACACGATTCGCAACATTCGAGAGATGGAACGTCAGCTTCACAGGGCTCGGTAAACGATCATTTAAAACTACCTCGTGTAACTATGCCGACGTTTTCCGGAAAATGTGAAGAGTGGATGCCTTTTCGAAATATTTTTATGAGCATGATTGATCATACACACATTGCCAAATATTCAAAAGATGCAGTATATTCTTTCTGTTTTGAGAGGCGAGGCGCACGATGTTATCAGCTCGCTCGAAACCTCTAATGAGAATTATCCTGAAGCGTGGAAAATGCTGAAAGGGAGATACGACGATGACAGTCTAATAATTCAGAAGCATATCAGAGCGTTATTTGAACAACCCGTTTTAGCTGAGGAAAATCACGTGGCTTTAAGGCGTATGCTGGACACCGAATTGAAGCATATGCGAGCTCTGAAAGCTCTGAAACGACCCACAGATCAGTGGGACTATGTCATGATCTATTTCGTTACGAGTCGACTGGATCAAACGACTAGTAAAGAGTGGGAAACATCAGTCAAAAAGGGTGAAATACCAAAGTTTGCTCAGCTAACAGATTTTTTATCTCAACGTTGCCGAGCATTGGAAGCATCTTCACGCACACAAAGGATTATATCAAACGCTCCGAATCAAGTAAAACTCGAACAAAAAAAGGGTGTAACGGTTCACATAGCTATCACAAATATTATGTGCGTGTTCTGCGAAAAGGATCACGCGATATATAAGTGCACTGATTTCGCGCAATTGTAGGTTGATCAGCGCATAAAGGAGGCGAGAGCGCGTAGGTTGTGCTTGAACTGCTTGAAGGCTGCATCTCATCAGGCAAAACAGTGCGGATCAAGATCTTGTCGAAAGTGTGGTAAACGGTATAATACATTGCTTCACCTCGATCAAAATTCGAAAAAGGAAATCGACTCTAGCCTCGCAAGCACAATTAGCACGAACGGCGCAATCACAGCGACGACGAGCGTCAATCTTGCTGCAGTTCGACAAGAAAGGCAAGTGCTTCTTGCAACAGCAGTGGTCAACGTTGTGGATTCTAAAGGTAAATCAAAACCATGCCGAGCGCTGCTCGATTGTGGATCACAGTCGTGCTTTGTGACGACTAATTGCGTGGAAAAGCTTGGGTTCAAGCAAATTGCAACACACATTCCAATCTCTGGCCTGGGAGAAATATCCACGCAGACTCGCAGATTGGCAAAGGTAACGATACAATCGAGAATCAACGGATATCAAGCCAAGCTAGACTGTCTCGTAATTGAAAAAATTACTCAGTTTCTTCCGGCCAATCAGATCGATCTTGATGAACTACAAATTCCGGATGGTATCACGTTGCAGATCCGGAGTTTAATCAGTCCTCAGCTGTAGATTTGCTTATCGGAGCAGAAATATTCTTTAAGCTGCTGTGCATCGGTAAAATCAAGCTGGCGGGGGATCAACCGATCTGGCAGAAAACTGTGCTCGGCTGGATTGTAACTGTGCTCGGTAGATTTATGATGCCAGATCGTCTGGGAAAAGGCACGCTGTGTCATTTGGCGATCAACGACGAGCTCAATGCGAACCTCTCACGATTTTGGCAAATCGAGCACAACGAGCGTCAAAATACTCGAACTCCGGAAGACCGGCTCTGCGAGGAGCATTTTGCTCAGACTTATAAGCGTAACTCCGAGGGTCGACTCGTTGTAACTCTGCCGACGAGAGACGATCAACTCAAAATGTTGGGAGAATCGAGAGATTGCCTTGCAACGGTTCAAAATGTTAGAGCGCAAATTGGAACGTAAACCTCGACTGAAGAACGAATATATCGATTTTATACACGAGTACTCGAGCTTGGGTCATATAAGAGAGCTGAGTAACGATAGCACTTCGTGGGACGTTCAACCACACTGTTATTTACCACATCATTGTGTGATAAAAGAGACGAGTGACACCACGCGTTTGAGAGTCGTATTTGACGCGTCGACCAAAACAACTAGCGGCATCTCACTTAATGACGCCTTGTTAGTTGGTCCCGTTCTTCAAGAGGATTTATTCTCAACATTACTGAGATTTCGGAGTTTTGAAAACGCTTTGACCGCGGATATCGCATGAATGTGCCGACAGGTGCTCGTGGATGGGACCCAAGTGCCTCTCCAGCGTATCATATGGCGTGATCATATTACTGACGACATCAAATCCTACGAGTTATTGACGCTTACATATGGAACAGCACCGGCTTCTTTCTTGGCCACCAAGGTTATTCGGCAATTGGCTAATTTGGAGGAGAAGGAATTTCCTATCGGTGCCTTAGTAGTGCGCAGAGATTTTTACGTCAACGATTTGATAACAGGCGCAAATTCCAAAGAGGACGCATTGGAAATTCGAAACCAAACAACAGCCTTGCTCCAAAAGCGACGTCTGGTGCTCCGACAGTGGGCTTCGAATAGCAACAATCTGCTGGAGGGTATATCAAAGTCGTCAACTACGAGTGCGATTCTGGAATTGGACAAAGATGGAACTTCAAAGACTCTAGGAGTCAAATGGAATCCCACCACAGACGTGTTGCAATACGCAATCTCGATGGAAGCTTCAAGAGCAAGTTCACATACAAAAAGATCGATTCTATCCGGTATCGCTCAAATATGTGATCCGCTTGGACTCCTGGGTCCCGTGATAGTGGTCGCAAAAGTCTTAATCCAAAGACTTTGGAAGCTCCAAATCGATTGGGATGAATCTCTGCCTTCAGACATTCATACTGAATCGTCAGAGTACATTATGAAGATGCAAGTCTTGGATGGTTTCACCATTCAACGGAAAATTATCTCGGTGGGTTCGGATTTAGCCCTCGAACTACATGGGTTTTGTGACGCGAGTGAGCGCGCGTACGGAGCCTGCATTTACATTCGTAGCAGTAACTCACGGGAGTTTCTCCAGCTGCGGTTACTGTGTTCAAAATCTCGGGTGGCTCCTCTGAAGACGATATCAATTCCGAGGCTTGAGCTGTGTGGTGCCCAGCTGCTCACACAACTAATGTGCAAGGTGAAAAAGGCACTAGGGCTGGTGATCGCTAACACATACTATTGGACGGATTCATCTATAGTTCTGCATTGAATCCAAGCACGGAACAAAACATTGCCTGTTTTCGTTGCGCATCGTATTGGTGTAATACAAGAAATGACTGCGGTGAGTGATGGAACCACGTGGGAACCAAGGAAAACCCGGCGGATTTAGTCTCCCGAGGTATTACTCCAAACGAGCTGAAAGATTCGCAGTTGTGGTGGAACGGGCCTCAATGGCTACAAGATGATGACAGTATTAAATGTCGTCCCGAAATACCTGAGGTCGACGAGGATCAGTTTAACGAGTCTGTCAAGTCAGCGTCGATCGCAATGGCCACGCAAAACGATGTCGATCCATTCGCCAAGTTCTCAACGCTCAACAAGCTCATTCGAGTTACGGCGACGTGTATCCGATTTGTACGAATCTGTAAAAGGGAATCCGAACAAAGGCCTTCAGGTTCTCTATCGGTCGAGGAGTTGGACTATGCTCGCAATTGCATTATAAAAAGAGAGCAACAATCGACATTTTCGGAAGAATTAAGTGCTTTACGAGACGGAGCGAGTATTCCTAGGAAAAGCCGGTTACAGGATATAAATCAATTCATAGACAAAGTCGGTCTGTTACGTGTGGGCGGCAGACTGCAGAATTCTGAGCTCCAGTATGATGCGAAACATCCTATTGTATTACCACAACGCTCGAGGCTCACCGAGCTTGTCATCACACACGAACATCGAAAGAATCTGCATGCTGGAGCTGACGCGACTCTCGCTGCAGTACGACAGTTGTACTGGCCATTCAGGGCGCGCGGTATCGTCAAGCAAATACTTCGCGGTTGCATCACGTACTTCAAGTCAAGACCGCGCATTTCGGAGCAAATTATGGGGAATCAAGAATCAAGAATTCAAGAATTTCAAGAATCAGAAATCAAGAATCCAAAATTGAAAATGCGAATTCTCAAAACATTCAAAAACATTCCGTATGCGATAACCTTCAAACTATCGCTCAGAAACAAAAACATCTGGGAAACTTTTTGAACCCTCTTTTGATTATCTGAGTGCAGATTTTTTCAAAATAAATATTCAACTTTATTTACAGGTACTTTTTTTTAAACAATAATGAAAAAATAATCATGAAAAATAATGAAAAATTAATGATCAATGATTAATAATTAACAAGTAATAATTCAGATAATCAAAAGAGGGTTCAAAAAGTTCCCCAGATGTTTTTGTTTCTGAGCGATAGTTTGAAGGTTATCGCATACGGAATGTTTTTGAATGTTTTGAGAATTCGCATTTTCAATTTTGGATTCTTGATTTGAAATACGATTAACAAATTTCAATTTTTCAATATTATTTATCTAATAATAATTATTAATTGTCATGTTCTATCGTTAATCATCTAATGATAATTATTGTAATTTTTTTATTATTAATTATCGAACTAATCAACAATAAATATTGAATTATTACTTGTTAATTATTAACCATTGATCATTAATTTTTCATTATTAAACATTCTTACGAAATATTTTTATATCGCCAAATTAATTTAACTGCGACAGCTACTGCTGCTGGTAGGGACCCCCTCCCAGGCCCGGCCCTAGAGCGAAGCATGTAAACACAGCCGCGCATCCCGGGAACGAATTTTCGAGATATCGCGATTTTTTACTAACTTTTTAACGATTTCCTTGGCGTACAAGAGGGAGTTTCCGGTATTGAATCAATACCCATTTTAATCGTTGAAGCTTCCTCTTTATCATGCACTAGGTTATAATATTGGCACTAAAGTGCTTCAATATGAAAAATGTTGATTCATGAGAAAATGTAACCTCGTAATACCTGGATTTCGTCGACAGGAGCATATTTCATAATAAAAAATCACTTAAGGTGTAAGGGTACTACACAATACGATTACAAAACAAGTTTCAATCGATTCCATCGACTCGTTTTCGCTTAATCACCGATAACGTCCCCAAAAACCGAGAATCGCTTCCTGGACTGTAGCTCCTTCTGGAGTAGGACAACCGAAATTTTTTAGGGGACTTTTTTGATCGCCACGAGCTGCCCTTTTGACTGATACCCATCGTTAAGGGACTTTGAACGACTTCAATATCAATTCTGGGGGTAGTTTCGCATGAGCGCATAGCCTCGATTTACACCTGATCGTGCCATACCTTCGCACCAGGTCAATTCCCATCCGATCTTAATGAAACTAGTTTCATTCGGACGATAATTGAATTACCTCGAAAGTACTTTTTTAGTTTTTCGAAATCGGTTCACGTTTCGCTGAAATCGACAAAAAACACATCGTCCCACTTCAATTGCCCCTCACTGTATGTACGAGATGGCGAGCGAAGAAACAGTAAACGCATTAAGGCGTACGTCGCGGTGTTTGTTTGTATGGCCACAAAGGCTGCACATTTGGAGGTTGTTTCGGATAGGTCAGCGGACGCATTTCTCAACGCAGTCAAGCCCTTTATCGGCCGTCGAGGAAAGCCGTCGAGGCGCAAATCGTCAGTTGGAGGAGCTGAGGAGCATGTTCACCCAGGACGAACACAGGAATAAAATCATCGATGCTACTGCTCCCGATCAAATCCGATGGCATTTTATACCGCCACGAGCCCCCCACTTTGGTGGACTCTGGGAAGCAGCGGTTAAGTCCTTTAAAGGTTTGTATTACAAGGTGGCTTCTGATGCAGCATTAACCTTCGAAGAAGCATCGACGCTGGTATCACAAATTCGAGCGATTCTGAATTCGCGGCCTTTGACACCGCTGTCATCGGATCCAAACAACATGAGCTACCTCTCAGCTGGCCATTTTCTGGTCGGTAGCACATTAACGGCTTATCCCGAGCCTGACGTTACAATGCTTAAGATAAATCGCCTGTCATAATGGCAGCGTTTGGAGCAAATTCGTCAGCACTTCTGGAAGCGCTGGTCATCAGAATATTTATTGAAGCTTCAACAACGCATGAAATGGCAGACGAGCCAGGGTGTCCAACTTCAACTCGGAGAATTAGTCGTTTGTCGAGAGGATGGTCTACCGCCCTTAAAATGGGTTCTCGGCCGAGTTCAGAAGCTGTGTCCAGGAAGCGATGATATCATCAGAGCAGCTGTCGTAAAAACGAGCACTGGTATCTACAAGAGACCAGCGGCAAAATTGTGTATTTTTCCTGTCGAGGCTCCTTTGAACGATGAAAAATTGTAACCCGATATTAATTTCATATTTTTTTTTTATTCATGCTCGGGTTGCAGTGTGGCCGAGCCACGTTTTTCTTGCGTCGAATACGTAAGGTTATGGAAGTTTAATTTTTGTTTATGCTATCAGCGAATTTGCTCGCTAGTAAATTGCGAAATTGACAACCAAAAGTTATCAAGGCGCGCGGTATGTTCATGACGTTATCATATAGGTTTATTGTTGATTTATTTCGTTTCTGTTATTTTGAACTTGGCGCTTAATTTCCAGCCATGCGATTATAATCAGCTTTCAAGATTATCCGTATTCTCGGAGGGCGCTATAGTCCTTCGTTTTAGCAGTGTTTGACACGTTGTCGAGGCGTTCGGTCGACCATTATCGACGCCATCAATGGAAAATAAAACTATCAATATCAGTAAACCCTGTTTTCATTTCTGAAACTTCATTCTTTTCTATTAATACGTGAATTTCACCGATCCTCATTTGAGGATACAACAAGAGTTATTTTCTCGAGATCGCGTGGTGACGCGCAGGGCGAATGTCGGCCATCTTGGCCGCGTGCAACAAGTGTTGTTTGTCGTGTGGACTCAAGCGAGCGTAATCCGTGATGGCGATGAGCATCGCCGCTCGTAACGTTAAGCCATTCGACGGGACAAATTTCCAAGGATGGAAGGCACAGTTGGAGGCATTATTTTTGATGAATGGAGTGCGGGACGTTGTGGATGGCAAGAGAGTTGCACCGGCGGTAGGAGTGGCGCACGATGCTGAGCGGGCGAAGTTCGAGAGGGATGATGCAACCGCGAGTTTCGTTATTCTTTCGTCGTTGGATGACGCGCAACAGGTGACTGTGTTGTCGAAGCGTAGTGCGAAGTTAAAGTGGGAGAAACTGTGCTCGTTACATGAGCCGAAAACGGTCGGTAGTCGCGTGGTGATGCTGAAAAGTTTTCTCGCGCTTCGTATGGGTGATGGTGACACTGCTGTGCAATACGTCTCGAAGCTGCAGAACGCGGCGGTGCTGTTGAACGACATTGGGGTGCTCGTGAACGACGATCTGTTGATGGCAAAAATCCTGAAGGGTTTGCCGCCGAGGTTCAATATGTTCCAGATCGGTTGGGAGAATATGTTTCCGGATCTGCAGACTATGAAAAATTTGATCGAGCGATTGGTTCGTGAGGCCGTCAAAATGAGACTTGGTGACGAGGCTGCGAGTGCGCTTGTTGCTACGAAGAAATCTGCTGGGAATAAAAAGAAGCCGATGGACAAGAAGAACAAGGACGATATTGTTTGCTATCGATGCCATGAGTTGCGTCATTTCGCGCGCGAATGTCGCAACGAGCGTCGGAAGAAGCCGAGCGAGCCGGCGTCGCGGGGTTGTGCGTTTGTCGCGGCTAAAGTGTCGTTGGAGGGGGATGTTGCGTGCGGCGGATCGGCGGTTGACGGTGATGCGGTACGTAGTGTAATGGCTGCCGAGCAGTGCGACGTGTGGCTCATGGACTGTGGCGCGTCGAGGCATCTGACCTACCGTCGCGAGTGGTTGACCGATTTTCGAGAGAGTCGAGATGCCGATGTCATTTCACTCGGTGATAATTGCGCGTGCGATATTGTCGGGAGCGGAACTGTGAAGGTCAATCAACTGGAGGACGGTGTGTGGCGTGATGCGCGCATTGAAAACGTGTTGTATGTACCGAAGTTGAAGAAAAATTTGTTCTCCGTCGGTGTCTGCACGGGTAACGGTCTTGAGGTGTTGTTTCGTGACAATTATGCATCGGTAAAGCGCGACGGTGTCGAGGTTGCATCTGGCGTTAAACAAAAGAATGATATCTATCGGATGTTGTTTAGGGTTGTTCGGCTCGGAAGTGACGATGAAGCGAATGTCGCAGCGATGAATTTAAGCGTGTGGCATGAACGGCTGGGTCACGTGGGGACGCGAGCGATTCGTGAACTCGTAAAGAAAGGGCTCGTGAGCGGTATAGCGTTATCGGGATCGGACGACGTTTTCTGCGAGCCTTGTCAGCTCGGCAAGGCACATCGGTTGCCGTTCAGGCGTGATGCGGTTAAGGTATCTACGGTTCTGGGTGAAATGATGCACTCGGATGTGTGCGGGCCGGTAGAGTCTCCGGGGGGCGCGAGATATTTTTTGACTTTTAAGGACGACGCGAGTGGTTTTCGTCATGTGTATTTCCTCAAGCGTAAATCGGATGTGTTCGATAGATTCAAGCGTTTTGAGCGGCTGATCGCGAACAAGTTTGGTCGGCCAATGAGCGTGCTGAGATCGGACAATGGGTGCGAGTTCAAGAATCATGAGATGGACGAGTATCTCGCGTTGCGCGGTATTAGGAGAGAGACGACGGCTCCGTACACTCCGCAGCAGAACGGTAAAGCGGAACGGGATAATCGAACTATTGTCGAGAGCGCGCGGACTATGATGTTGGCGAAAGGTTTTTAAACAGATCTGTCTGGTGGGTTGGCGGTGTGACGCCGTACGAGGCGTGGATTCGAAAAGTGCCGAATCTGAGGCATCTTCGGGTGTTCGGTTCTGAGGCATACGTTCTTGTGCCGAAGCAATTTACGAGGAAGTTTAACGCTCGTGCGCGAAAATTGGTCTTCGTCGGTTACGAGGGCGAGTCAGCTAATTATCGTTTGTACGATCCTATGTCGCGTAAAGTGAGTGTGTCTCGGGACGTCTTCTTTCATGAGCGAGTCGGAAAGTTGACGGTGGATCTCACGAGCACGAGCGAGGACGAGGAGTACATGACACTTCCGGTCAAGGAAGAGGTGCCGGCTGGGGTGCGTCAGGTCGATGAGCGTCGGGAAGATGCTGTGCAACAGGTTGAGCCGATTGTTCGTCGAGAGGGTGAGATCGGAGGAGTAGAGCAGGGCGCTGAGGTCGACGTGGTTCCGGAGGAGGCTGCTCAGGGCACGCCTCGGGCGATGAGGGATCGAGCGACGATCAGGAGGCCGAGTCGATTTGAGGTTGACGTGGCTGAGTACGTAATACCGAGTACGTATGGGGAGGCAACGAGTGGAAGGGATGCCGCGCAGTGGGCTGGCGCTATCCAGGACGAGTTGCAATCGCACGAGGTTAACGGCACGTGGTCGGTTGTTCGAAGAACGCCGGGAATCAAGACGATTGACTCGAGATGGGTGCTTCGGGTTAAAACGAATCCGGAGGAGACGGTACACCGTTTCAAAGCTCGGCTGGTCGCACGAGGTTTTCAACAACGACACGGTATCGATTTCAACGAGACGTTTGCACCGGTGGTCAGGTACGACTCGTTAAGAGTCTTCCTAGCTATGGTGGCACTGAGAGACTTGGAGATAAGTCAGTTCGATGTGCAAACAGCATTCCTCTATGGGAAATTGGAAGAGAACATCTGTATGGAGCTACCGGAGGGGTTGGAGATCGACGGTCCGAGGGCGGAGTTCGTGTGCAAGCTGGAGAAGTTGTTGTGCGGCTTGAAACAAGCACCGAGGTGCTGGAACCAGGAGTTCAAGAGTTTCCTGAGTGCATCTGACTTCGTCGAGTGTGAGGCAGACAAGTGTGTATTCACAGACTGCTGTGACGGCGTGCCGGTGTACTTGGCTCTGTTCGCCGACGACGGGTTGATCGCGGCAGACACTGTAAAAACATTAGATTTCGTGATTAAGCGTCTAAGTGATAATTTTAATATAACGATCGGCGATGCGAGTGTTTTCGTAGGGATGCAGATCGTGCGCGACACAAGCGATAAGACGTTATTTATTCACCAGAGTGCGTAGATCAAAAAGACCGTTGAGAAATTCGGTATGAAAGACGCGAAACCGTTGAGTGTGCCGGCGGATCCGCACACGGCTTTAGTTCCGGTCGAGGAGGGGGACAAGAGGCCTAGCGTGCCGTATCGCGAGGCAGTCGGTTCACTTGTGTTCATTTCTTCGGTGTCGCGTCCAGACATTTCATATGCAGTAAACTCAGTTAGCAAATATCTAAGCAGTCACAATCGCGAGCATTGGCAAGCTGTTAAGCGTATTCTAGCGTATTTACACGGAACAACTGATCTCGGTTTAGAGTATAGAAATGGCGGTAGTCAGTCAGAGCTCGTTGGGTATTCGGACGCGGATTACGCGGGAGATATCGGTACGAGAAAATCAACAACCGGGTTTGTGTTCTGTCTAGCGGGTGGTGCGATCTCATGGTCGTCGCAAAGGCAAAAGCTAGTCACTTTGAGTACGACCGAGTCCGAATACGTCGCTGCGTCGACAGCTTTTCGAGAAATAAAATGGCTACTTTTATTGTTGTGCAATTTGGGTTTATCGTGTGCAAGAGAGACCGTTCTATATGTCGACAACCAGAGTGCGATCCAATTGGTTAAAAATCCTGTTTACCATAAGCGCACTAAGCATATAGATGTGCAATACCATTTCATTCGCGAGAGAGTCGAGGAACACGATATGATTGTCGAGTATATTTCTTCGGAGAAACAGCTAGCTGATATCTTCACGAAGGCTCTGCCAAGAGAGCGTTTCCGCATGCTGGTTGTATCTTTGAATCTCCGTGCGTTAACAGTGAACGCGCAAACGGCGGTAGTGTTAGAATATAAGTTTGTCGCATTGACTGTACAGCAGTAAACTTGTCGAACTGTTTGTACGGCAGCTTGGCCTGCGGGCGTTGGCATGCGCACGCGGATCTCGCGATAGGTCGGAGTCGGGAGAGTTCGTGTGCACTCGGTATCGGTCGGGTTTCGGTCGAGACGAAGCGAAGCGTCGTGAGCGTCGCGTTAGTCCTAAGGGTACACGCGCTGCGAGAGCACGTACTGCGATATTCGAAATAAAGAAAGCATTTAAAGAAAAATTTGTTCATACTTCGTCTTGAGATATTTATTGCAACCATAATTCCTTCTACAACATTCCTTCACCTGCTTTAACATGTTTCTTTATTCTTATAGTACGTAATACTTTTCTCTGTTACACTTTGACTGACTGTCTCGTCCAATGGTAGACGCAATACTGTCGCTTACCGCGCGGTTCACCGACTCGACGCGCTCGATCGGACTGAAACGCCCTCTTTTTTCTCTTCCGCTCTCATAGGAACTAAAGGACTAACGACGAACACGCATTGAACTAACTCAATACTTCCACCGTTTAACGCGTGTCGTACATCTTGTCTTACACGTCTCGTATATATTTTTTCGTATATCTTATATTTCGCGTGTCGTAAGTCTTATCACACCCATACTTTCACGCAGCATACAGAAGCGTTCCTTCGGCAGAGCCTTCGTGAATATGTCAGCCTTTTGCTGCTCGGTAGGAACATACTCGACTCTCACTTCTTTCGCTTCGACTTTCTCTCGAATATAATGATATCGGATATCTATGTGTTTCGTGCGTTTATGAAACTCCGGGTTTCTGACTAACTTTATCGCGCTTTGGTTGTCGACAAATATCACAGTTGCTCCCACCCACAGATATCCGATGTCATTTAACAATTTTATCAACCAAATTGCCTGTCGTGTTGTTGCCGATGCTGCAACATACTCCGATTCCGTCGTACTTAACGTTGCTAACTTTTGTCTCTGACTAGACCATGTGATAGGACCATTTGCAAGCTCAAAAATTGTACCCGTTTGTTGACCTTCTGGTCTCAATATCGCCTGCGTAGTCCGCATCAGAATATCCAATTAGTTTCGACATGCTTCCACCGCCGCGAAACTCGATACCGTATTCGACAGTTCCCGATAAATACGCAATTATTCGTTTTACCGCGCGCCAGAGTTCATTGTTGTGACTATTTAGGTACTTGCTCACTGAGTTTACAGCATACGCTAGATCTGGGCGCCAAACGATTGCTAAAAACATCAGTGACCCGACCGCTTCATGATACGGTACATTATCTGTTTTTTTTTTCTCCGTCGCACACGGGCAGCAGCACTACGTGCGGATCAGACGGTACACTCATAGATTTTGCATTACACATGTCGAATTTTTCTACCACACGTTTCGCGTACGCGCTCTGATGCACGAACATCGTTTTCTTTGCTCGATCACGCTCGATTTCAATACCAACAAACAGGCTCGAATCACCAATAGTAATTTTGAACGACTTGCTTAGATGCTTCAATACGCCCTCGAGAATCTCGTTTGATTCTGCTGCGATTAACCCGTCATCCACGAACAACGCGAGATATACTACCGAATTATCGACGTTCCCAACGAAAATACACCGGTCCGCTTCCGTTTCTTTGAATTCGAAATCGCGTAAGAATGAGCTGAATTTTTTGTTTCAACATCTTGGCGCTTGCTTAAGGCCGTATAGGGATTTTTCTAAACGACAAACGACACTTTTTCCCGCACTTTGATCGATACAAAGGCCCTCGGGTACTTCCATAAATATCTCTTCATCCAGTTTTCCATACAGGAAGGCGGTTCGCACATCAAACTGTGCAAGTTCGAGATCTTTGTCTGCAACGACAGCGAGCAGCACTCTCAGCGAGTCGTACCTGACAACAGGCGCAAAAGTTTCCGTAAAATCGACTCCTTTTCGTTGCATAAATCCTCGAGCACACAGTCGTGCTTTGAACTTATATATGTCCCCTTCCGTGTCCTTCATCAGCCGAAACACCCACTTGGAATCGATTATCTTCATCCCGTGTTTTTTTTTGATCAACGACCACGTCCCGTTCTCTTCATGAGCACTCAACTCTTTCTCAATCGCCTTAATCCATTCTGATGAGTTTTTACTACCCATGGCTTTTTCGAAAGTACACGGTACGTCGTATTCTGCTACGTTTCTTTCGTAGCGTATCGGTCGTCGCAGTAAATCTCGATTCCTTAGGTTTCGTGCTGCACCAACAGGTGGCGCCTCAGCAGGCAGTTCTTGTCTCTCGTTCACTACATTATCGACAGCCGGATAGCAAACGTCGTCCTCGT
This sequence comes from Dyspetes luteomarginatus, assembly GCA_963669185.1. Taxonomy (NCBI): domain Eukaryota; kingdom Metazoa; phylum Arthropoda; class Insecta; order Hymenoptera; family Ichneumonidae; genus Dyspetes; species Dyspetes luteomarginatus. Next base: position 3,300,081 of record OY769912.1, read on the forward strand.
CGTTATCTTCTTCGTTCACATGGACTTCTCGCTCGACCATCGGTAGCACGATTTCGTCATTATCATCTTTGTCCAACGTCGCCGATATTTTTCCGATTCTTTCGTGAAACACTACGTCACGTGACACTGACAGTTTTTTCGTTACTGAATCGTACACACGGTAATTTGACGAGTCTCCTTCGTAACCGACAAGGATCATTTTCCTCGCTCGAATGACGAATTTCGTTCTCAGCTGTTTCGGTACGTTCACGTATGCTTCGGCCCCGAATATGCGTAGATGCTCCAGATTTGGTTTCTTCCCGACCCATAGCTCATACGAAGTTGCATTATCTCGCACACCCGACGATCCCGACCGATACATCAAGTACACCGCAGTGTTTGCCGCGTCTGTCCGCAGAGTAAGCGGTAAATCTTTCGCAAAAAGCATCGTCCTCGCCCTGTCCATTATCGTTCTGTTGTCTCTCTCCGCCTTACCGTTCTGTTCCGGCGTATATGGTGTCGTGGTCTCTCTCTGAATCCCACGTGACTCGAGATATCTATCCATATCCTTGTTTCGAAACTCTCCGCCATTGTCCGATCGTAGCACTCGCATCACTCTTCCGAACTTGTTCCCGATTAATTTATCGAACACCTTAAATTTTTCATATACGTCACTTTTGTGTTTGAAAAAATAAATGTGTCGATAACTCGTAGCATCATCTTTGAACGTCAATACGTAACGCGCTCCTCCTGGCGTCTCTGTGGTCATTGGTCCGTACACGTCTGTGTGTATAACCTCCCCGGGCTCGGTAGCTGCACGATCACGTTCTTTTCGAAACGGGCGCCTGTGTGATTTTCCGATCTGACACATATCACAGAAAATTTCACATTTTTCTGGAAGCTCAACTCCGTCCACGAGACCCTTATCGACTAGTTCTCGCAACGTACGATCATTCACGGGACCCAGTCGCTCGTGCCACCCTTGAAAATTTGTCTTTGCCACGTTCGCTTCGTCGTTCACTCGCGCACGCTTCATTTGAAATACCATTCGAAAAAGCTCATTTTCCTGTTTTATCCCGTACGCTACTGTTTCGTTGCCGTTTTTTATTTTTACTTGTTTTCCGTTAAACACAACCTCGTGACCTCTTGTAGTGAATATACCGACTGAGAATAGATTTTTCTTCATTTCTGGTACATAAAGCACTTTTTCGATCCTCGATTTAAACCACGCATTATTCACGAATTTTTAGATCTCGATCGTTCCTTCGCCGGCCACCTTGCACTCTTTGTTGTCGCCGAGTGACACAGTCCCGCCATCTGTCAACGGTCGGTATTCGTAAAACCATTCACGTCGGTACGTGATATGTCGCGATGCTCCGCTGTCGGTAATCCAACTTTCTTGCTTACCAGCGTTCAGCACCGAGTTCACCACGTCGGCGAGCAGCTCCGAGCTCCCTTCTTTACCGACGTTTACCGACTGTCTTTCACCTTTTTTTCCACGACAAACGCACAATTATGTGACCCGCCTGCTTCACCGTCCTCGTTCTCCCATCTCTTATTTTTGCACTCGCGCGCGTAATGGCCTTTTTCGTGACACTTGAAGCACCGCACTTTTACTTTGTCCTTCGGTTTTTGCTTCCTCTCGTCCTCTTCGGCACTAGATTTGTCACTTTTTTTCGCTATTTTCATCGCCGCAAAAGCTCCCGGAACTTCGTTTTCCTCAGCCAATCGAGCCTCCTCGCTGATAAGCCTTTCTTGAAGATTGTCGATCGTTTGCATGCCCACTGGCACGTTGTCCCACGCGGTTCGGAATCCTGCGTATTTTGACGGTAAACTTCCGAGCACCTTGGCCATTATCGTCGTGTCCGACACTTGCTCCTCCACGTCGAGCAACTGTGCGGCCATGTTTTGCACTTTCGCCACGTGTTGCACCATCGAGCCCCCCCGGGACATGCGATATTTGTACAATCTCGTCGATAACAATAATTTATTTGACGCCGACCTTTGCTCGTGCACTGCACACAGTTTTTGTCACATCTCTTTCGCCGTCGAACAAATCAGCAACGGTTTCAATTGTTCGTATTCCATCGCGGACGATATCAAAAACATTGCACGTGCGTTATCCGCCAACCACGTTTCCTTCGCTTCTGCCTGCCCCTCACCGGCCGGTAATACTCTCGTCCCGTCGACCACGTTCTGTATCCGATTCGCGATAAATAATGTTTTCATCTGAAATTTCCATCCTTGGAAATTCTCCCCGTTAAATTTAGTTACATTCCGAGTTGAGATCACGTCAGACATTCTCGATTACTTTTCACTCTCAACCGCGCGACGATGTTCGACGAAAACGCACGCGTTAAGATGGCTGCCGCTTAGCGGCCTCGTGTCCCGCGTTCCGCGCTTTCTCGAGTCTCTCACGGCTTTCCTCACAATTCACGCTCAGCCAGGGTAACTGGGCCCATAACCTGTTGTAGCAATTTATTGTGAGGAAAGGAGATCGGGATATCGACGAGAAATCAATTTATATTTATATGTTTCTTTATTCTTATAGTACGTAATACTTTTCTCCGGTACACTTTGACTGACTGTCTCGTACAATGGTAGACGCAATAGTGTCGCTTACCGCGCGGTTCACCGACTCGACGCGCTCGATCGGACTGAAACGCCCTCTTTTTTCTCTTCCGCTCTCATAGGAACTAAAGGACTAACGACGAACACGCATTGAACTAACTCAATAATAGTTGCAATCTGTATGTGGACAGAGGGGGCCAGATCGCTGCTAAATAACAATGAAAAAAACGAAAGGAATAACTATCGACCCGGTGTTATGGCACATCGATACATATCAGCCTTACACGCATCGTTGTCGGTAACATGGACATCGCATACTCTGACGAGCTGTGCCTTGTCATAACAATTACTCGGACACTGACATGGAAGGTAGTGACTAGACGTCCGGCAACTATTATACACACGCACGCACGCACGCAGCCTCGTGCGATAGGCAGAAAAACATAGTCGGCCTCGTGCGATTCCCCTACCAGCGATCTTACCGCCAAGTAGCAAGCGCGACCCACGCAGATCAACGGGCCCATATTGCCACAGACTCATACCAAATAGGTAAATAATCTTATCTAAGCTCCGCAGAAAAGGCGGGAACGCAATAAAAAGATGGTCGTGAATAAAACAACCCCATGAATGCCGCCACACGGCAAAACATTAAGCGACATGTTAATTCACGAGCGATAAGACGAGATGCATTTCGGAAATGCACATACGGAATAAATGAAGAATTGAGATAAAATTTCCCCTCGAAAAATATCATCTGCTGGGGGCATGATGATACCACCATCATAGAAAGTTCGCAATGCGGCAAAATCTCGACCCGCCGTCCAAACTCACCTCTTTATTGTGATTGGGAAACTATATAAAGCTCGCCAATATGCATCTTGCCCTCATTATTTTGCCTAGTCAAGCACGATCAAGTACTTGGGCATTTCTTCGCGTGCTTACGCTGTCGCATCGTAGCAACAGGGCTAACCGTCGATCCTTGCCGTAACCTCTAAGTCACGCTTCTATACCGTTATATGTTGGTGCACCAAACCTTGTTCGACATTACTCTGATTATCGAAGGATTTATTTCGATAATTCCGTTTGTGACTGTTTCGCTTACCTGGCAGCATCGAATCTGTCAGGCTAGCATTACAAAAAGGCCACAAGAAGGATAATTAAGAGTAGCAGCTCAGTAACTGGCAAGGCGCATGTGCAGTACTTCGTGACTCTCTATCACGGAACGCCACTCGAGGGTTACTTGAACGCAGTTGCTCACGTTTGTTTCCGTCTTCGAGAGTCACGAAGTCATACTCGGGCACGATCTTAGGTCCTCGAACCCAGTAAAGCTATCAGTACTGCACTGTGATCCAACTTGGGACCTCGGGTATAAGTGGCATTACTTCCCTGGTTTTGGTTAGATGCTTCGGCCGCTAACGCCCCAGTGAGTCGCGACCCAACAGCTTGGGCATTCATTTTTTTACTACCCAATGGTCTCTCTATTGGATGAAATGACGTGAGTCGATGACGTCGAAGATGCGCGGTGAATCCTCTAACAAAAAGCTTCTATTGGCGAGATTACTCATCTGAATCGAGTTACGAATAAATTGAGTGGTAAGTTCCATGGACACCGACAGATCCCTCCATGAACCTTTTTCTTAAAATCAAAACAAAATAAATTATTTCCTTTGTTTTTATAAAATAGGATGGGATGGGTTTGTTTTCACCTAAGAAAACAGACGTATTTATGATTTATATATAAAAAAAACTTCGGAACCCGTGACGCTCGTCACAACCTTCACATGTCCACTTTAAATCTCGAGATTCGCCGCGAAGACGACGGATAGAGAAAATTGTGCGAAGGGACGAGAGTTTGTATTGTTCTTGTGCACTCATACCGGAATGTAAAAATCTTTTTTACACACAGAATCAAGCTGCGAGAGGAAAAGAGAGGACACAATGGCAATAGCGAGATCGTGTCGCTCTCTTAATTTCACGGCTATGCCAGCTATTGATAGAATATCGTAAGGACACGTGCTATCGAGGCAAACGAAAATAACAACACTCTTCACATTTTTCGATCATTATTCTTCATACGATTCACTTTCACTGGCCCCTTTCCTCTAATTGCCTGTGATGACTCCTCCGCGTCTTTTTGACTGTGCCGAAGAATTCTGAGGCATTTTCATAAAATCACATAAAATTAAAATAAAATATATTAACAGTAAAGGACCGAAAATGCAATTAGTCGATCCACCAAGCGCCTCCCAAAGCACGATCTCTCGATAACCTCATTATTTGCGAACCACTCTGGCTAGCGCACCTATCTCTCTCTGTCCCCAATAGGACAGGCGTCGGCCAGCTGAGCATGTAAGTAAACACAGCGGTTCGCAAGTTTCGCATTTGAAGGAATACCCTCTCTAATCTATTTATAAACGATAAAGACAGGTGATTGTCCCGAAGGCCAAGTTTTGAACCACAACCGCGCGATCACCCAAATAGAGCGAAACGTTTCAACATATGTATCTAATATTTTTTTTAATGCAAATTCCCCAAGGGATATATTTTCGGATCATAATTAAAATCCCAGTATGTGTTTATGACTTGTGTGGTTTATCCATATACCATATGGCCATATACACTGCTTTTTTTGTTTTTAATTAATAAAAAAAAATATGTTCTTCATTTTTATACGTCTACCTGATTGGCCAGCGCTGCACATGAGCGCACGTGAAATCCAAAAGATACGTATCGTGCCATGAATGCCTGGAAGTGATCGTAGCGTACTGTCGAGTAGAAGTTTGTGCGCCAGGCTTCACGTGGCGCACTCTGGCGTCGTGAGAATATTTTACTAGCTAATAACGAAGGTAACAGTAGTCATAATGTAATACCATTAATTACTCGAAGCTGTTGTGCTGAATCCGCTATCTAAAATTTTTAAATTTTGAGTTCAGATTCGTAATCAGTGACCTCGAAAACTTCCGGTACCGAGTTTCATTCAATTCGAGTGACTTTTTACATTTTGGCCCGCTATATTGGATCCACCACTTCGAATTTCTCAATTTCGAGTTTAGATTCGTAAGCAGCGAACTCGAAAATGCCCGGGTAACGAGTGTCATCCAAATCGAGTGACTTTACATTTCGGTCCTCTATGTTAGATCCGCCATTTTGAATTTTGAAAGTTTGAGTTCAGGTTTGTAATCAGCGATTCAAAAGACCCCGTATAAATGAGCTTGCACGTAAAATACGAAATTATTGGCTCTCATCTGTATTGGCACAAAACGTTGACTTCGAGTTCACCGGTGAACTGGTTAAGAGCATACGGTTCATCAATTGATGACAATAATATCTGATATTGATAATGTTGAAACTGTCAATTCATTGACTTACATGAGTCCAGCTGGATACTCTCCATTTTCTTTTACTGCGATGTCGTGAATGGATGGTTTCATCAATCTGATTCGAAGTCGCACAAGCCGACCGAAGACATTTCTTCGATTGTTTTGGTTTCTTCATAAAATAACAATTGATATCTGGCACTACCTCATTTTGTTCATTTTTGCAACGAACCTGCCGGTGCTGTCGTCCTGGACCGCAGTCGCTGTTGCACTATAACAATATCAATACATCTGAGCTTTTCACAAATTCACAAATTAATTTCATAAATACAGGAACAAGACTATAATAGAATAAATCCATTCATGCGACAAGTATGGACATTTTTTGAAAATATTGAGAACTTAGCTGGTACTAGCGGACTAATTAGTAGAATTACCTTTGGGTGTTACGAAAAGAGATAGGAACTGTCATTTCGGCTCACCGCCAATGAATTGTTAAGAATTCGTTCAGGGCAGATTGTTATACACAGGAATTGGTATGCATCTATGTTGAGTATTCTTATTGAATACCCCAAATCTCTCTTTACTACACTTGGGAGACACCCTCCGATCACATAAACGAATCTGGAACGTCTCCCGGTTGTATTAAAAATAATGGATGAATTTTTATAATAATTAATTAACATTTATAATTATTCTTATAATTCTGAAAATTATTTTACCCTTTTTAAATCTTATTATGTGATTGAATTTTTGGTAACTGTTGCAGTCGGGAGTTTAACATTTTATTTATTTTTATTTCATCCTTTCTGAAGTTCGAAAAACTTTATTGGGTTCAAGACGGGCCTCACACTAATAACAAAATCGGATGCTTTTTACCAATACGAATTATATGCACCTATGAAGTATATTTAATAACTTTTTTCTTGTTATATTTCTTGATTCCAAATTGAAATTTTACAGAAAGTTTTGATTCCGTGAAAAAACATTATTCCCGGGATTCTCATGCAAGATGCTCAAAATGTTCCAAAAAGTTAGTAAAACTTATTTAGAAATTACTATCATCTTTTCTTTGTGCCTCAATTTCTTTACTGATGACGCCAGCCTTTAGTTCATCTTTTTTTTCGCTCTGTGATCTACATGGCGTTTTACAAAAGCATATTTAACAACTTAAGAGAATGTGATAGGTTTTGGCGAACTCCGATGGCGTCGGCATAGTAGTGAACGGGGCACGCGCAACGAATTAACATCTGTGCGGCGCGCGCCACCGATAGATGGCACTATACGCCATCGGCGATTCAACAGACAAACCATTAGCGATCTTCGACTTTTATCTTTCTTTACAATGATTCTGACTTCCCAGAAATATATATTGTAAAGAAAGATATGAGATCGCAAATTTGTTTCGTGTATATCGGGCTTAGATTTTTTTGAATTTATTTCATTTAGGAATAACATTATAGGCACTATACGACATCGGCGATTTGACAGACAAACCCACGTCGTGCGAGGCGTACGAAAGCGGCACGGTCGCTACGCCCGGTTAAACAAGCGCGGTTGTCAACGGTCACCGAGAATGTGTAATATCGGTGACGAAAATGACTCGTTCGAGACAATTTATTATCGGCATCGCATAAATGCAGCTCGATGAGATTTTGATCGAATATATCAGATTGTCGAGTCAAATTCATTCAAATAAATCAACAATCTCATCGTATGATGCTGCACGAGCATCGTCATCGAGTTCGACTTTCGTCACCGAGAACACGCAATCTCGGCGACGATAGATTTTCAAAAAAAATTGTCGCTCTATACAATGTAGCGAGTTCATGCAATTACTGCTCGATTGTATCGTTGAAATAAGTCAAACAAATCAAAAATTAAAGTAAAATACAAGTAAGGTTTTTATAAAAATAAAGTTTTTATAAAAATAAAGTTTTTATAAAAATAAAGTTTTTATAAAAATAAAGTTTTTATAAAAATAAAGTTTTTATAAAAATAAAGTTTTTATAAAAATAAAGTTTTTATAAAAATAAAGTTTTTATAAAAATAAAGTTTTTATAAAAATTGTGATGGTCCGAAGCGGGTGTTAATGTAAATAGCCAGGTGTATATATATATAGTCTTTAATTAGATCAGGTATTATAGTGGAGAAGTGCACGGAGGTTATTAGGAGAAGAATTGTAGTAGTTGGTTGAATGAATGTTGGAGATGAACTGGACTTTGAGGTGACGCTCTCGGGCACCACGAGTCAAAGGGCCCATTGTTTTAGGGTCTATTGGAGGGGATACCACGTGCGTGGTGCATGCAGCATCCACGCGTGGACCGTGGGATTGCGCTAGAGATGCTGACGGACTCGTTAGCATTCGCGGAATGGAGATTAGGATTAAGGTGGTATGGGTGAGGAATAGGATGTCCGCGTGAGAACGGATGTATGGGACTTTAAGGTGTTGGATTTAAGGTGTGGGAAAGGACAGTTAGGAATAGGGGACTTGTGGGGCCGTCACACTCCCCCTCTTACAAAACGATGCTCCGCATCGTGCATTTTTACAGTTTTTGAGTTTTGTGCGATTCTATACAATTTTAATAGATTTTACAATTTTGTTATTGGTATGTTGACTCTACGTTATATAATTCAATGTTTGTTTCCTGCAATGCTCTTAATTGTAGTGTTTTTTTTTCTTTTTTTTTTTTTTGTATCTTCCTTCTATTGTTTCTTTTCCTGTCGCTATTATTTTTGTGGGGTTTGAGTTACCGTGACCTGAAACAATCTAGATTTGTATTAGTTTTTGTGTTAGTAGGGGGTGGTTGTGTTATATTGGATTAGGTTTGCTTTTTGGGTTTGTTATGCTAAGAGAGATGTTTTTGTTTCCTGTTTATCGTATTTCTGTTTTCCTTTCTGTTGTGGATGTAATTTTGTTTTTTTTTTTTTGTTTTCGAAGGTCGTGGTTGTGTTAATTTTTGGCTTCTTATTCCTTGTTCATTTCCAGGTGTCTGTTAACCTTGTGTTGTAGTTTTATTATCGAAATTGGGTTCCTATAATGCTTTCTGAAACAGTCCAAATCTCGTTTAGTATATTGGGTTAGTAGGAGAGACTTGTTAGTGGGATGTGATATGGATTAGGTTGTAGAGCAACTTATTGTTCGAATTATATTATTATACAGGCAAATTATTATATAAGCATTTTTAGCGAATAAGCGTTTGTATTAGTTCCGAAATACGGGTTTCTATTGGTTTGGTATGTGTTTTTTTTTTCGTACGCGGTGCATAATGTATTGTAATGATTCAGGGATTTCTGCTAGTCGTTTAGAATTTTATATGGGTTACTCTAGTAAGAGATATATGAAAACATTTCAATGGTTATTATTGGTTAAAATATTTTGTGTGGACTTTGATGTTGTGCATTTGTCAAAAAGTTGGTTCATGGATGCTGTATACATTTTATGGATTTTACTGTTTGATCTTGACTTCATGCATTTCTGCTGTAAATCCTGGAAAAAGTGAGACGTTGCGGTTACTGCTCCAGATCGTTTGCTTTTCTTGCGTTATTATTTATTTATTCTATAGAATTGAGGTAGTCGCACACGTACGTTGACACCAGAAATTTACTCGACACTTTGATTTTACATAAAATAAAAAGGAATTCTTTCATTTCCTTACATTTTGTTATTTTTATATGTATATATATTTTTCATATCTCGTTTGTTTCTTCTTGTTTTTTTTTTTTTGCTGTTGACTTTATTTTGGTACTGTTGTGGTCTGGCATATATGGAGCGACAAATGCTTGTGAATTGTTATAAAATAATGTCTGAGTGAGAAAAGAGTGCATGTTGGTAATAAAAGTGTCTATGCTGGGAGTTTGTTTTGTTTTCCGTTTTCTATTCATTTATATATACTTTTTTTGTTCTTGTTTATATTTTGTGAAACAAATGTGCAATGGAGTTCTTTGCAACTTTTGGTGAATGTTTGGAAATTTTCGTTGGTTAGTAACTTGTATATGAAAGAAGCAACAGAGAAAATCGAATCTGTTGCACAACGAAGGTGACCTGCAGTTGGGCTGCACAGTTTTTTTTTTGTGCAGGCTTTTCATCGACGATCTTTTTACCAATGTACTGAGGAGGCGATCGAAAGTTTGGTTGAATAACTGATGGTCGTGCCATGTAGTTGCCGTCACAGTTCAGGTAAAACTTCATGGCAAGTATAGGTGGTGACCTGAAATTTGGCTGCACCAGTGGTCGTGCGGTGTTGTAACCTTGGCAGTCCAAACTGTGTTTGTTTCCACGTATGGGTGGTGATCTGAAGGTTGGTTCCACTGGTGGACCGATATTGTCGTCATTAACTTCTCCGACTAGTGTTGATGGCGATTTGTATCCGGGTTGAGTTGAATTCTCTTCCTCAGATTCCTGTTCGGTTGCCGATTCATTTTCCTTTGATCTCGCCTTTTTGTCATATGTGACGGTGTTAGTTGCATAGCCGGGGCCTCCGCTGCGAACTGCATCGTCATCAATACCTACTGCCATGGTTTTAGCACGGTCGTTTGAGGCATTGATAGGACCATCCGTTTGTTTATTCGTAGATTCGTTGATTTGCTTTGCTTGCTTTGTTTGCTTTGTTTGATTTGTTTGATTTGTTTGATTTGTTTGATTTGTTTGATTTGTTTCGTTGATTTGTTTTGATTTTTCCTCTCGTTTCTTGTGTCGCTTGCATGTTTCGTTCATTATTTCTTCATCTGAGGTGTCCATATAATCTTTCCTGATCGTCTTGGTTCGTGTAGAATTGTCCTTTAGTATATGCTGTTTTCGTTTTCCGTGTTGGGTTATGAGTTCATCTTCTGATGTTAAATCGTGGTTGTTGTAGTTGATTGAGGGATTAGATTCAAGGTGTGCACTTCTCCCTTGTTGATCGGTGGTAAGTTGTTGTTTCTTGCTTGTGTTTGGTAATTTAACGTTAATTGTTTCTTTTTTTATGCTTGAGGTTTCTTCAAAATCATATGTCTTTTGTGATGGGGATTGTTTCGAATTGGTATCCATTTCGGTTTCTTTTGTTGTATTTTTTATTTTTATGTGTGAATCGATATTTTCCAGTGACTTAGTTTCTAAATTGCAGTTTTGTTCAGTTGTGTTGTCCTTTGTGTTTTCTACGTGTGGTGATGGTATTTTTAAAAATGTGCATTTGTCGGTCCACAATGTGAGTCCAACATTAGTTAGTTCTCCAGTGAATTCGTGAAATTTTTTAGCGTGTTCTTCGAGTGTACTTGCGTAAATCACAATGGCGCCGTCGTACAGGAAGCGATCAATTCCGCTAAGTCCCGATAAAATTATGTCGTACATTTTACGTTCGGTAATTTTTTGGTCAATATTAATATCGTTGAAGGGTGATTTTAATCTGAATATAGAGAAGTAACGGGCACTGTCCAATTCGTCCAGGATGTCGTCAATTATTGCAATTTTTTCATTGAAAATTGAAATTTCATTTAGGTTACGGAGGTCGCTTACCATGAGCCATCTTTTATTTTCTGAACCTGTGATTTTTGGTACTATCCAGATAGGAGAGTTCCGTTTTGTATTTGTTGGGACAGAACTCATTTTTGTGTTAAAAGGTAATTTTGTCTGATCTCCGGGTATATAGAATACTTCTGTGTGTTTGAAAGCTAGCCCAAGAGCATGTTCTCTTTCTGCGTCATTTAGATAATCTAAATGGAGAAGTGAACTTAATTGCTGTTGGCGTTCTAGTGCATTTACTTCGGTGTGTCTGAATGAGCCACATCGAGTATCGGATATATTGAGTTCATGAGGTACTGATGATATGCGTTCAACAGCTTGTAATTTTATGACTGGAATTTCGAGTACAGCTGTAGAATCCGATGAATTGATTGCGAATAAACGTGCGGTTCCTTTTATATTTTTTACAAATGCGTTTCCTAAATGAATTCGCTTATTAATTTTGATGTTGGGGACATAACCTTCCGAAATGTCGTTATTTGCGATTTTAACTTGTATTATTATTTTTGACCTAGGCGGGATTGAAATGATTTGTGGTTCTGCGTCTAGTGCTCTTAAACTTCGTCTCGCGTCGCACTTTACCGCGAGGCTGTCTACTCGTTTTTTGTCGGTCGGTCTGTGTATGAGTAGTTATCTTGATAACATCGGTCGGGTAGGTTGGACCGGTAATGTCTGGAATCGTATCTGTCGCGGGAATTGTTTCGAACTTTGTCTCGTGGGTAATTTGGGTAATATTTGTCGTGTGAATTTTGTGCGTAATTTCTGTCTTGGTGATCATTTGTGTGGTACCTGTCTTTTAGGTCACTTCTGTATTCTGAATAATTTTCAAATGTTTCATTACTGTATCGGTGGTGTGAGGTGTGTCTGTATGTATCGTGTGAATAGTTACTGGATCTATCACATGCACGATTTCTGTCTCTGTCGCGCGAATCGCTGTGGTGTCGGTTTGGTGCGTTGTATCGATCGCGTGAATTACTGTGGTACCTGTCTCGTGAACTGTCATAGTATTTATCTTGTAAATTATTGTCATTTTGTGGGGTATTTTGATATCTATCGCGTAAATCATTATGGTATCTGTCTTGTGGATTATCGTGGTGTTTGTCTCGTGATCTATCGCGGTATCGGTTTTGTGAATTAGTGTGGAATTGATTTTGTGGATTTTTCCCTTGTGAGTACTTGTGATATTCATTTTGTGGATTATTTCTGTATCTATCGTGTGAATCATCGCGGTATCTGTTTTGCGAATCGTATCTATATTGTCTTTCATTTCGATACATGATCGTTGTGAACTATTTATTTCGTTTATGATTTAAAATTTGGACAAATTTATTCCTATTTTGTGTGAAAATATGAGTTTTTACGGCACATAATCAATCAGGGTTAAAAAGTTCGATTTAATAAAAAAAAAATAGTTTGTGGTTAGGTAAATTGGGTATTTGTCGAGATCGAATCGTGAAAATGTGTAGCTTTTGTACGGAGAGGGAGAACAAAAAAAGAAAAATGGCAATGGAAAAAATTTTGTTACCTGAGTTTTATGTGTGACTGTACCGCGCCTGCACGTGGCTGCGGAGCGGCGGTGAACAGAGTAAGGGGCGGGTTAAGTGCGAGAGAGACGGTATGCTTTTAAATGAAAAAAAAATTGTACTTACATTGCCGTGAGTGTTATAAAATATTTTAGCATTAGTTTCCTGTCTGTTTGTTGTTTCCTTCCTTCCTTCTGTTATTTCTGTATGGTTGAGTTGATGTATGTGTGAGCGTTTTCTTCCTTTCTTCCTTCTTTTCTGGTGAGTTCTTGTGAGTGTGGATGTGTGTGGATGTTGACTCGTTTTTCTTCTTTCTGATGGTTTTCTTTTCCTTTTTTTTTTTTAGAAACACTCTGTTTTTTTTTTTTTTTTTTTTTTTCAACTGTCACTTTTTCACTTTTCTTCTTTTTTTTTTTTTTGAAAAATTTGGTTTTTTTTTTTTTGTTTTGAGAGCAAAAAAAAAAAGAATTGGCTCACTGTGGATTCACAACTTCTGACACCAATTTGTGATGGTCCGAAGCGGGTGTTAATGTAAATAGCCAGGTGTATATATATATAGTCTTTAATTAGATCAGGTATTATAGTGGAGAAGTGCACGGAGGTTATTAGGAGAAGAATTGTAGTAGTTGGTTGAATGAATGTTGGAGATGAACTGGACTTTGAGGTGACGCTCTCGGGCACCACGAGTCAAAGGGCCCATTGTTTTAGGGTCTATTGGAGGGGATACCACGTGCGTGGTGCATGCAGCATCCACGCGTGGACCGTGGGATTGCGCTAGAGATGCTGACGGACTCGTCAGCATTCGCGGAATGGGGATTAGGATTAAGGTGGTATGGGTGAGGAATAGGATGTCCGCGTGAGAACGGATGTATGGGACTTTAAGGTGTTGGGTTTAAGGTGTGGGAAAGGACAGTTAGGAATAGGGGACTTGTGGGGCCGTCACAAAATAAAGTTTTTATAAAAATAAAGTTTTTATAAAAATAAAGTTTTTATAAAAATAAAGTTTTTATAAAAATAAAGTTTTTATAAAAATAAAGTTTTTATAAAAATAAAGTTTTTATAAAAATAAAGTTTTTATAAAAATAAAGTTTTTATAAAAATAAAGTTTTTATAAAAATAAAGTTTTTATAAAAATAAAGTTTTTACTTTATTTTTATAAAAGTTTTATAAAAGTTTTTATAAAAATAAAGTTTTTACCCACCCCAATTTCTCAAGAGAGAGAGGGAGTGAGGGAGAATGATAGAGATAATGATAGAGAGAGAGGGAATGATAGAGCCAGAGAATGATAGAGAGAGAGAATGATAGTGAGAGAGAATGATAGGGGAGAGATACTGATAGAGAGAGAGAGAGAGAATGATGGAGAGAATGATAGAGCGAGAGAGAGAATGATAGAGAGGGAGAGAGAGAATGATACAGAGAGAGAGAGAATGATAGTGAGAGATGGAATGATAGAGACAGAGAGAATGAGGGAGAGAGAGAGAGAGAGAATGATTGGAGAGAGAATTCGTATGCTCTAATAATATAACTATATAACTTCACGGTGAAACGCGACGTCTTACGATCGCGTCAACCAGTCATATAGACTGTTTTGTTTCTGTAAACCGTCTATAGAATAAGATTGGTGTTTGCTCTCTATCTCTCTCAATCTGCGGAACTATATATATATATATGGATTTGTGTGCATGTGTGTGTGTATGCGTCTAGGCGTGTGTGACCATACACAATGTATGTATAAACAAACACACACAGATACACACACACACACACACACATTAGTTAATTTACATACATGTGTATATATATATAATTTGTCGCGTCCGTCCAAGCGGTGTGTGTGGATGTGTTTATGCATACATTGTAAAATAAATAATCTATCATTTCAAAATATTTGATCGACGATAATTATACAATTATCTTGCGTTTTTCGTAATTCATGCAAAGCACGAAAAAAAGTATAACGATGAGCTTCAGGTGCTCGATGGGTATGGGGAAGGTATATGTAAAGTATATCCAGAGGATGCATTCTCTTGGATACCTAAAACACCTTTACTTTACATATCAAATAAAAATGACTAAGAGATATGGCCTACTGCGGCGTTCTCTCTCTCTCTGTCTACTCTCTCTCATCTGGAGCGGCAATCGCTGTACTGACCGTCGGTGTCCACCTCATCTATGGTTGGGATTCAGTGTCGATAATTTGCATCGAGTATCCATCGAGGCGTCAATTACTATCGTCGCTTATTGTCAGCAAAGGAGATCTGCCCCACTCACTTCACACAGATGGCTTCTCGCTGTGGTGCTTGTAATCGTTCGACGAGCAGGAGCGAAACAGTCACTTGCTCGGAGGGCTGTGGTGAGATTTTTCACGTTAATTGCGCCAAAAAAAAATTTAATTAGGATTCGAGCTGCGATGCATCTTTTCGATGTGACTTATGTGCCATGCAACGCTCCAATATTACTCCTCGTACACCTGAGCAATCTTTCAGTCCTGCCTCAGCTACAGATAGGGCAAAATTAAAGTCGGTTACGCTAGAAGACTTGATGCAGTAATTAAAATTTTCTAGTGCTTCTGCTGACAGCAAACTTGGTGCGATACAGAATACTCTCGCAGCGGTTGAGCATAATATTGCCGAAATTAGGGCTGATGTATCCGATCTCTCTGCCTCTCAAGACATCATGTCACGTAAAATTGGGACACTCGAGACTAATGCCGAATTAGCACGCGTTGAATCCGCTGATTTACGTGCAGATAATGTTATGTTGCGATCTCAAATTGCTGATGTTTCAAATCGCTTATCTATGATTGAGGGTGCACAATCAGCCAAAGAAATTTCGGTGTCGGGAATTCCCCTATCGGTGACGGATTCGCCCAAAGAGATTGTGCGCAAAGTCTTTGAAGCTCTGGAAATCCCAGAGTTAACTAGTGACGTACTCGATATTCGTATTCTTGCTAAGAAGGGAGACAATGTAATTGGTGCTCGCCCGGAAACATCATTTGCCCACACATTGTCTTCCAAATCGTTAATTGTGGCACTCAAAACGACAAGCGTCTGTGATCACATTATTGTTAAAAGGCGTTCACTTAAGGATCTCTCCATTAGAAAAGTTTTCTCGCTAAACCAGCAGGGCAATATATTTGTAAGAGAGTTATTACCGGCTTCAGTTTATAATTTACTACGCCGCACTAAAGCTAAAGCTGCGCAAACTGACCACAAATACGTTTGAGCTAAGGCAGGTACTATTTGCGTTCGGAAAACTGATGGATCGCCGATTATAGTCGTTAAATCTGATAACGATCTACAGAAACGTGATTGACTTTCACTTCCCGACGCAAATTGTATGGTCGTGCCACCGCCAGTTGCCTCTCAATCAGTTAAATTCATCAGAATAGCTCAATTTAACGCTAATTCCTTGTTAGCTCATATTCATCTTTTAAAGGCTCATCTCGTAAGTAACTTTTATCATGTTATATCTATATCGGAAACTTGGCTCAACTCTCTTGTAGTTGATGATTTGATTAAGTTGGACAACTATATTCTTATTCGCAACGATAGAGGGGGCAAACGAGGGGGTGGTGTTGCGTGCTACGTGCACGAGTCTCTAAGGGTCAGAGTGTTAGCTGCATCGCCCAGTTTGTTTTCCAATGCTCCGGAATTTATTATTCTCGAGATTCGCTGTCCCAATGGAGTGCTACTCTTTACCTCTATGTACAGGAGACCCAAGGGACTCCTTTTCAATGACTTTTTCAAGGTATTTGTTCCTTTGTTGATAGCATATGAAAATATAATCATCTCTGGCGATCTAAATTGCAATCTACTGAGCAGAAACTTTAAAGCGTCATGCCTGCGCGAGCTGGTTGCTTCCCATTCACTTCATGTAGTTGAATCAGAAGCAACTTATCGTACTTCGACTGTAGATTCTTGGCTTGACGTTTTTATTATCGATAGCTCTAAAAATATTAGGTTTTCAAAAGTCCGATGCTCCGTTCATAGCTGGGCACGACCTCATCGAGCTACTTTATAAATTCGATACCCCACAGGTGGCTGATCGCATGATTACTCGAAGGAACTATAAACGATTCAATGAAACTGATTACCTTCACTCTATAACTGAAGCACTCGGGATGAATTGTCAAGCAATGCTCGAACTTGATTTTGTAGCGGATGACGTCGACATGTTCACTAATGCGCTCCAAAATTCAATCGTCTCTGCATTAGATAATCATGCCCAATACCAAACTTTTCGCGTTTACAAACCTCGAGCACCATGGCTTACTGAAGATCTGACCTCACGCATTAGACATAAGAATTCGCTCTACAGGGGGGCTAGGCGCTCAGGGTGCGTTTTGGCAATGGCTATTTACCGTCATTACAGAAATCATCTTTGTGCTGATCTTAAGTCTACTCGCAATGATTATCACTTGGAGCACCTCAGAAACATAACTGATCCTTCCAAATTGTGGAGAGAACTGGCCACGTTAGGGCTTGTCAAACCTACCCAATCGTAACCCCTCAACTTCTTCACTCCCAACGAGTTAAACTCATTTTTCCAGCTGTATCCAGCACTTCGCCACTTTGTCGCAGACTTAATTTTGTCAATATCATTGCTGTCATACCACGCACTCGACCTCCTTTCGTGTTCGCGTTGGTAGCTCCGGAGAGTGTCAAAAATACTATTCTTCCATGCACCTCTTCTTCGTATGCGGCTGGTCCAGACAACATTTCTCTATTCTCCATCCACAAAGCACTTCCTAAGTTTGTTCCAGTTATGAATGTCCTGTTTAATCACAGCTTAAACCTTGGCTATTTTCCTATATCATGGAAGCGTGCATTCATCCGTCCTCTACTGAAACAAAACCCTCCCAGTACCTTATCAGACACTAGGCCAATACCGAATTTATGCGAATTATCTAAGATTATAGAGAAGATCGTTCACAAACAAATTGCCGATTTTGTGTCTGAAAACGATATATTAGACCCGCGCCAGTCTGGATATAGAGGTGAGCTCAGTACTCAAACTCCCTTGTTAAGGGTTTGTCATGACGTCAGATTAGCTGTCGATCAGGGAATGGTGACGATTCTCGTCTTATTTGACTTCAGTAAAGCCTTTGATACGGTTATTCATTTGAACTTACTGGTAAAACTTCGCAAGCTTGGCTTTGGTGACAGTGCGATAAATTGGATCTTTTCATATTTAACTGGAAGAACACAAGCAGTTGTCAATGACTCGGGGGAGTGTTCGGATTGGCTGGCTACTTACACTGTTGTACCTCAGGGTTCAGTGCTTGGTCCTCTCTTGTTTTCGCTTTTCATTAATGACATTGGTGTGAACCTCAGGTACTCTGATCACATGATTTTTGCAGACGACACCCAGATTTATTTAAGCTGCTCACCTTCTGAACTTGACTTGGATTTGGCCAAGATTGCACACGATATTGAAGTTATTGCCAGGTACGCTTCCGAAAATGGTCTCAAACGCAATCTTAATAAATCGAAAGTTCTTATTCAGGGTAGCAAAATGTTTATCAGCAGGACTGATTACAACACCTTGGCCCCGCTAAGGGTGAATGATATCACCCTTCCATATGTTAATGAAGTATGTAATCTTGGTGTTATCATGACATCCAATCTCTCTTGGCGAAGTCATGCGATGGCTATCTCGAGAAAAGTCCATTTCTCTCTGCATAAGTTAAAGTTCCATAGAAACGCACTGTCTCCTGAGCTAAGGCTAGGGCCATGCTTGTAAAGTCACTTATTTTTCCACTTTTGGATTATTGTTGCCTAGTCTACAACGACTTGACAGGTGAACTAAACACAATACTCCAACAGCTCATTAACTGTGGCATTAGATTCATATTTAATTTAAGACGAGATGACCACATCACGCCCTACAGCGATGGTAGAGCTGATGGTCACAAATACCTTTGTGGTATTTGTGAATGCCAGTACAGTATGATCTACCTTATAATCGCCCTTCTCCGTTTGCGATTCACACGAAGAACATGGACCAAGATAATATTAATATTTTTTGTGTAAGAAAGACTGGATATACTTTTTATGTAATTGCATGAATTAATCAATAAATATTCGGACGCCACAATATTGATGAGGACATCGAGAATTATATTAAGTAAGACTCTCAAGAAGATTTCGAGGAAGACACTCAGCATAGTATTGAGCCACAGATCGAGAGACACCCAACAAGAGTCCGCCGAAATTCTGATAAAGATGGTTCCTCAATATACTTGATGTCTTCTTCCAGACATTCTAGACATTGAGGAAGACTCCCGTCTTCCTCGATTTCGTACTCGATATGTCGCTAAGTGTCGTTCTCGATATTTTGCTGGATGTCTTGCTCAATGTCACTGCCGATATCCTGCTCGATGTTTTGTTCATTATTTTTCCGATGGCTCCCTCAATAACTTTCCGATGGCTTCCTCCATATCTTTCCGATGTCTTCCTCAATATTTTTCCGATCCCTCTCAATATCGCGCTTGTAATCATGTCGGTTCATTCTTTCCTGTCATTGTCGTTGTCTTGCTGGGTGCCATCCTCAATTTGGTGCTTGATGATTAACATTTACTATCTGGCAAAGTTTGACAGGTGCTAGATAATAACTAGCTAGGGAACCTCGTTCGTCTTACGTTTTACTCCATCTTTGCTCGTACCGTTATATCAGACACGTGCTAGTGGAGCCGTTCCCAGGGAACTTCGATGGACATAGCACCACACTCAGCGGCTTCCAGTCGAATTCGGCTAGACAGCTCCTACTGAGGCTCTAGCTAACAATTCGCAAGCTGAACTCAATGGATAGACTTTGTGGCTGCATCATTTTTACATCCAGGCTTATTCCTGGCTAGGACCTTGACAGCACTTGTGTAGCTTAACTTGGTGAGGCGAATGAAGATTCGTTTCTGTGGTCATTTTTATTTTTAAATCACTCTGATTTCACTGATAAAGATCAAGTTTCTTTTACAAATTTTCTGGAGTGTGTCCACCTTTTCGAACTATATAATTTGAGTTTAACAATCTGTTTTATTAAATCCATGCATGTCAAGAATATTAACTCTAGAATGGACAACTGGAGTACAAATGTGCCCCAAGCCAATTTCAAACTAAGGCAAAAAAGTAATTTATTCTTTTTAGGGTTAACCCTTCACAGTCACACTACCAAAAAATATCACGGCAGTCACACTGGGTCGATTCTACCCAGTCAGTTTTCACAAAAAGATTGCGAGCAAACTATCCGTCTGAAGTGCTTCAAAAAATTACGGAACATGCTTTGATCATTCTAGATGAAGTATGAAAAATTTATTTGTAACTAATAAAATGGCGACATGTTAAAAAAAATCATAGGGGTGAAAACGTAAAAAAGATACTTTTTCGCTCAAAAAATCCTAAATCTGTGAATTTTTAATATTTTTAGCTGAAATTTAAAGATGATACTTCTTAAATATGCTACTTTTGGGGAAAAAATAGTAGCATAGTGCGCGTTCCAGAAAAGGTAGTTATTCCGACATGTAAAGAGGGTCGATTTTGGAGTAGGAAAAAATGTCGAATTATGCAAAAATATGGTTTGTATTTGTAAAAACAGAGTGTACTGTTGTTATAACTATAAGTGTTCGTATTATTATTATTACTACCATAATTATTATGATTTTTGCTAAATTCTCTCCACCACATTCAATGCACACATTCAGAACATGCGCATCGCACATTGGCCAAAGGCAACTGCTGCACTGCCGCTTTGTTTGTTTATCTTGTTTTGCCGAGTACACCCTACATCTTGTCGGCTTCAGGAGTCTGAATCGCAGGTCCTGTGCGGGGGGAGGATAATTTCGCCCAAGAATTCCCGCACTCCTATTCCTCACGTTCTGTCGGAGGGTTGGGAGTTCGTATCGTTCCTCCAGGAACGGCCTGACGAGATATTGGGACATTTTTTTCAGACACTGCTTCGCTGTCATTGGTTTTTCTGTATTGCCCAGAAAAGCTTTTATTTCTTTCACGTCGGTGTGGTGATGATACGATTGAAGGCCTTGTCCGCTAGCTAATACCACGAGACTTTTTTCTTCGATTATCGTATTGGTATACTCAACTATTATTTCAAGGAGCTGCTGGTCGAATAGAATTTCAAAGTACTCCCAAACCTCGTTGCAATGCAATGCCTCGCCATTAGGTCCAGAAATTAGCACGCGTTCGGGATCATTCACTCGATCTAGAAAGTTATGTAAAATAAGCAAGCTTTATAAAAGAACAATTCACCCAAAATCCTTTCGGGAATTCCCAGCCGTACCTGAATGTCTTTGCGATAATATTGTTTGCTAGGCAAACCTGTCTTTCCCCCTCAAAATTGACGTAAGACGGCCGCGAGCGCGCGACTCCAAAATGCGTGATGCCAGTGAAGCATTCTCAGCCTCAATGTCCTCATCATCATCCGACGCTTCGAATTCACTGTCTTCCGACATTTCACTCACGTTGTCTTGTTCATCTTCGGATGATTCTCCACCAAAATTTCCGACATCATTGTCGAGCAATTGCGATTGAAACGCCCGATTCCGTAAATTATATGCCAACTGGCAGCAAATAAAATTGTTATTTATGTATAAATTATCGAAAAAAAAATTTAGCGGGTACCACAGGTATACTTACTATGGCAACACTTGTTCTGAACAAAAAAAACATAACTATATTTTTTTACGAATATATACGTCACGCGCCACAGAGCAATTATACTCCTGCCCATATAATAGACTTAAACACTTGACTGAGCGTACCAGCGGTGAGGGTAGGATATTCCCACTTTTTGCCCATAGAAAAAAAAAGCACTCCTGGTTCCTATATCGTTCCCTCTCTTATGTCGGGCCTACCCCCACCACTGATACGCTCAGTCTAGTGTATAATTATTATCTATGCTCCTGACTATGAGTGATGAGCGTTCACCACCGAGATGGGGAGACTACGAAGCACGACACAAAGAGGTGGCCGGGCATAGGCGGTGCAGTATATAAGATGCTTCATCTCAATTATTTCCTCTATGAAATGTATCTGGTTTATCTCTCTTGCGCTTTTTCGTTACACAGATTTCGTGTGACGCGGTCTTGAATTTTTACTCTCACCGCGCCTAAAGAAGTTTCACTTCAAATATTTTAAGCTATAGTGATTTTTTGGGTGGCTAATTTGAGGTGGAATGCCTCATATAAGCGACTTTCCGCACTCATTTACAACGTGGTTACCATATCAACTACGTTAGCAGTCGCAAGAGCTCCAGCTCTTATTTTAATTCAACATCATAAGTCGTCCGTACAGGGTCCTCTTCTACTGTCGAAGGCCCCAGCATTCCGCTAGGAAGTGGGAGCAGTAGAGTCTCGATTATTGTACAAATTAGATATCGAGAATTTAAATAATAGATATCGTGCAGATTGCGTCGCTCGTGTGGTAGACAGCTGCATCTAGAGACAACTCTCATTATCTTCTCATTAATTTCTCTTATTGTACAATAATATTAAGTTTCTCAACGGAGATAAATATTGTTTGAATCGAGCGAACATCTTTGTGGCAGTATTTCTCTCATCACTGATAATTAAACACGAAGCTGCCGTGCTGCTTGAGTTTGTCGTATCCTTAAGCTTAAAATTCAGCATAAGTTGCTTCTCAACGTTTTGCTTCAAAGTCAAGTTAAGCACAGTCCGTAATAAAATTTAGATCTTCGTTGCTTCTCAAACGCGTGACTAGAATTTAAGTTTACCGCGCCTTTCAATAGTTTTGTAACGGTTGCTTCTAAACTGCATAACAGGATAAAATCCAATGCCGGAATAACTGCAGCAATCCATGTGCTTAGCAAGCATGTGCGGCACAATAGAATTTCAACAATTATTAACATTTATAATAATTACTATTATGCTGTAACCTGTTTTGTCGTTTTGATATTTCATAGTCTGATAATATTTTTGAGATTTAAGATCCTGCATGCTGGAGTGTTTAGAAACAATTTGAGTGTATTTTCACTCCAAATCTTTTGAATTAATTTTTTTTACTTGTTGATATACTGTGCCAAACGTGGGTCAAAGTAGCAACAGTTTCGCACATTTTGTGCAGAATTCAAATCGTTTTGATTCCGTGAATCCCTTTTAACAGTAGTTTTCATATTTTTGTAATTTTTTTTATCCCCCATGGAGGTTTTACAGAAACTCTTGTTTTTGTGAAAACGTTCGAATCCGAGTCTTTCATGCTTCAGTATTCAAAATCTTACAAAAAGTTAGAAAATTGTGTTTAAGGGTGACTCCTATATTTTTGCTCATCGGGCAATCGGGAGTGAAAATATAATTGCAAATGTTTTACCGATACCAACGGTTTGTTGGCAGTGAGGTCAGTGGCGTATACTGCCGGACGGAAAGCTATGCCAGGAACGAGAGCGAGGGCAACGAAGATAGAGACATCTTCGTTGGTGAAGGTTACCCTTGGTGATTGAGTCAGTAAAGTATAGCACGCTCACATATATATTTGGGTCACATAGTAATAGTAATGTCATCATATATGGAAACGGCATTTGAGTAAGTGTTTTAAAATATTAATTTATATTAGGACATAGTAACTATCGGCAATTCATGGCTATGGAAGCGTTTGAGAGTTTTCTGCCGTTCTTCTATACATCTGATAGAAGCAATGAAGGTGTGATCTGTTCGCCGACATTAAACGCATAACTTCGGTGTTTTTGGTCTGCGGGCAATTAGGAGTTAAAGATGCAACACCATGACTCTATCTGATAATAAAAACAATAAAATCAGTCTTACGGCATTCCAACTGCTGGTGTCCCAACGATGACAAGGCGCAGCATCACATACTTCTGAATTATCAGGCCTCGGGTTGGTACAATAACTTTCGGATACAACTCGATTTTCCACATGACACCACAAAGGGCGTCTTCTATTACCTTGCCCACAAGTTACCGAGCACTATAAAAAAAAATGGATGACGATGACTGTATTATAAAATAGTACAATTACACTTTTACTCATTTTTGTAGACGTGGAATTGAACACCAAAACGATCTCGATGTGGTCCTCACCATTAAAAAAATGTCTTGTTTTAGTATGTCATAGAGTGACGCAAAAAAGAGCTCACTAACTTTCAGATTTTTAAAAATGTTATTGTAGCAGTTACGGGTTATAAATACAAAAGGATTCGATTGACACTTTTAGCCATTGCTGATTTTGTACAAATTCACACAATAAACTCTTTCATAAGAAACGAAATATTTTAGACTTTCAAGTATCAGGAGATAGTAAATATTTCAAAAATAGTCATTGAATCGAGCGGATGAAGTTTCGAGTCACGTACATAAAGTTTTTGACGGAATATGCTCTACATTTGCAAAAACTTTATTTAAAATTGTAATTTTTGCTAAGAGCTTTTTCATGAATACTTTATAAATCTGGAAAAATTTCCATAGATGACATCATTATTCGCGTGGAATTGTGACGAGCGCGCAACTGTGGGGTGTGTGCTGGAACTGTGGAGGTGTCTGTATGCATGGTCTCCGTACTAACCCGTTCTACCCCTCATTTAGTGGGCATGATTCCCAGGGAGTCTCCTGAAGGTAAACGTGGCAATAGACTATCAGCAGCGTTAAAGTGCCGTTGTGTTTAAATGACTTAAAACCAAAAGTTTGCGCGTCGAAATGTTCCGACGAAAAATCGTCTAAACATCAAATAAAAGTCTGCTATTAAAACATATATCTACTTCGGGAAAAACAGATAAACGTATTTCGTACAAACCCCTAAAATGATATTCTCGATCGATAGATTTCCAGATTCATGAAATCCTTGATAAAGATCGAAAGACGCAATATGATTTTGGGACATTGCGGTGCCGAGATGTTTTTTATACCGAGTTAATTGGACGCTACTGCGTCTTCGCACTGATGGTCTATTGACTAGTATACCGTCACGTCTTTGTGGCTCGTGCCCCCAAAATGCGAACAGAAAATTGTGGCGTCCGATTCACCGAGACCAAACCTAAACGTTGAGGTTCCTAACACTTCTCCCACTGGCGTACTTAGCCCATGATTTCATACACATTTCCGCAGCGTTCATCAGAAGATTTCAGATTCGTAAAATTGCGGAGAAAAAATATGCCATTTGCAAAAAATAGATTCTGTAAATACATTTTTTAAAGTATAAAGCTCATTTTATCAAGAAATTTACGCATGTGACGTAAAACTTCATCACTATAATTTAATAACCATTTTTTAAACTATTAATTCGTTTGTGCTATCTAAAATAAAAACGGCAGGCATATGCGAAATAGTCTGAAAATTCCAATTCTTACTAATCAATGGGCTGCGTAAATTTAAACGATAATCTTTTCTATTGTCACAACAGTGCCAGTCAGTTTCACGGAGGCGGTGAACGGCACTAAGGTTTGTCACTCAGTTCTTGTAAGACTTATCACAACACTTTCGATGACATAAGAAAACGCAAGTGTTTGAATATTTTGTTAAATATAGAATATGATTTTTAACGGGTTCTCACAGGTGTGTACACTTCTCCCGAGTAGTAAGAAAGAGAATGGGAATTCTTACTTCTTTGAGAATTCTTACTTCTCCAGAGTCGTAAGAATTTTCAGAGTCTCGGATTGACCAGTTAGCTAGTCGAGGATTAATTTAAGACTGACTCTTTCTAACATTCAAATAGTGACATTTCCTCTCCCAGGAGAGGGGAACAGAAAAATCACGTGAATCTTCTGAGGGTTTTGGTTTTGATTTTCTACGTGCCGGAATCCCTTAAATTGCGTCTTCTCTTTCCTCGATCCAATTCGTCGCGGATTGCTGTCACGTCAAACAACTCGATTACATCAACAATCTGCGACCCAGCGCCTGGACTTTGAATTCCTCTCGAATATCCATAACGACTTGAACATTCGAGAAGAATATAAATATTTCAGGGCACGTACGAGTTATGATGATTGCCAGAATAATTGTTGGGAAATAATAAATGTTTAAAATAATTGAAATAATTAATGATTAAAATTTGAATTTGTGGTATGTAACATATCGTTAACGATTCGTAATTATGAGAATAATATTTTTACAAATCTGAAAATTGGTCTACCTCATTTTTTGTATCACTGTACGATTGAGTGTATAAGTATTTTTTAAATGGTGAGGATCACGACCAAGTTTATTTGACTTGGAATGCCCCATATATTCCACGAGAAAAAGTACTTTCAAGTTACATATATGGATTTGGTCGCATATAAATTATATCGTATATTCTATGTGTCGTCTTCTTCTCAGGAGGGATATTTCCATAGTCTCATAATAATTTGTAAAGATTTTTGTGATATGTGGAATACAAAATGACGACGATTCATCAAAAACAAAATGGGAAAAGTACATTATGCGTTGTTGTAATAGTGATCTACAAAAAAAACTTGAAGCGTCTATATGAAAAGCATTGATACCACTATATGCAGCCACGACGTTATTCCTATTTCAACTTATGAGCAGATATGGATTAGTGCGACCATTGTTAATTTGACATTATTAGGTGTTTTCGTTTTCAAAAACTATTAAAACCATATATCTTATCAGCTTAATTTCTTGCATGATCATAAAAAAGAACCGTTTGGAAGGTGACTTCAAAAAATGAAAATAAAACAGGACATATACGGAAAACTAGTTCTTGGTCGTCCCAAGAACTTCTGTGTTTTTCGTATATCCTTTTTTTATTGGATCTATATAAATGCTTGCACAGTGTTTGAAAACATTTTTAAAGCGGTATAGCTTCGATAATCGTTCAAGAAATTAAGCAGCAAAGCTATATTATTTGATAGGTTTTTGAAAATAAAGTACCTAACATTGTTAAGGCAGTCGTTTGGTTTAGAGGCCTAAAAAACGGTAATTATCGGCGATTTTTTTTTGTATGGGGAGAGAAACAACGGAACGTCTTGAAATTTGTAGTGTATTTTAACGCATTTTGTACTTTGGAACTTACGCTTTGTACTTTGGAAAGTACAAAAAAAAATTGTATCGTCAAATTGTTGCAAAATGGCTTAGATTTTTGCGAAACGTAAAAATCGTCACTTTTTTGTTGAAGCTCGAAAATTAATATGATTTCACGGGTTTTTCTGGGTTTTTTTGATTTATCGATAATAAAAATATATGTTAATTACAAATAATTTTAGTTTTTACGTTTCAATCAAGAATTATGCACACTATCTTTCCCGCCAATTCGAGACTCCAGCGGCGAGGCGCTTCAATGGTCAGCTAATAACTCCACCATTTTGCGACAATTTGAAGATAACATTTTTTTTTGTACTTTTCAAATGTGCGTTAAAATTCATAAAAAATTTCAAGTCGTTGCGATGTTTCTCTCCCTATTAAAAAAAAATCGCCGAAAATTTACTTTTTTTAGGCCTCTAAACGACACGACTGCCTTAATTGACCAGTGATCGTTCTAATCCGTACTTGGAAATAATTACTTTGTCGTATATAATGGTATCAATACTTTTTGTACAGACGCATCCGGTTTTTTTATAGGATACTATAACAACAACGTAAAACGAAACTGTTCATGTTTTAAAATTATTTCTGCTCATACCAATTATTTATATCAATCCAAGGACTCATATAAATTATTTGCTCTTCGATTCGTCCATGTTTTTTAGAGCCAAGCTACCAATTTTCATTTGTCAGCCATTTTTCAGCCTTGTAATTCTTGAGCAATGAAAATGTAAATTAATACTGTTCATGATAATAAAGATGGCGCTGTTAATTCACCGGCTGAGCAAATTAGGATACGGAACTCGACGGCAGCGCCCCGCGAGGAAAAGGAATGAGAGAAAAAATATATAATATAGCGAGTGAATGATGGAAAGGAGAATGATGAAAGGTTTAGTGCTGTGAAATAAAAGTAAAACATGAACAGCGTTGTTAATCACCCCCTACTAAATAACAAATACTTCTGGTAAAAACTGAAAACTAACTATATAGGAACGTTTTGGCTGATATAACTTTCACATCATGGAAAGAATATGTATACATTTTCATAATTTATCGAACTCCATTCCTTGATAACTGTAGTTATCAAGGAATGGAATTGTTCTTTAGTAGTTATAATAAAGGATAACCGAAATTCACTTTGCACACTCTAAAAGAACAAATGCGAATGTTATTCATAATAGATATATGCATAGTTCTGACCCAATCAAAGTATTAGTCAACACCTTGGGCATGAACTAATTGAATATCGACAATAAAAAATAGAACAATGCTTCAGTGAACATAGTTTGTATAGGCCTGAAAGCCTAGCTGTAAGAATGACTCCACCCCGGCTCCCGCGCCTTCCCGGAATTCGTCCCATGTTAAAATTTGTAAATTCTACATGGTGGATCCAAAATGATCAACCAAAATGCAAAAACTGAAATTATTTGGATGCAACTTGATACTTGGGGATTTTGAGATCACTGATCACAAATCCGATCTCAAAAGTTAGAAATTCTGAATTTTGAAATTCCGTAATCTGAGAAATTCTCCAGTGTAAACCTGGATCACGTCACGATTCGTCCATGTGTAACCAAATCGACATATAAAATAGTATATTATAGTTTCACATCGGGTATAACACGACAAATTCATTACGGTCTGAGAGCTCAAAAATATTCAATTTGGGAAATTCAAAAATTGAACCAACTTATTATTATAAGAACATACAAAATGTGTAATTCATTATACGTAGAATCTCGAATAGTTATGATTTATAATTAAAATGCTGGTAGATAACTTTTTCGAAACTTAAGTTCGCTCAGAACGCATGAGTCGTGTTTGACCGCCAGTTGTTCGTACCGAAGACCAATCCCCGAAGGTCCATTGCGGACATGTTTCCTGTCCGCAAATACGTTGAATTAATTTTTCCCGAGCAACACATTTCGTTTCAGCAACAGTTTCACCAGATAAATCAATACAAGTTGCCGTCCTCGACTGCTCACCACCGCCACAAGTGGCATTGCATGCTCCCCATTTCCCATAAGACCAATGAACCTCATCACAAGGCCCAATACACGCCTCATGGTTTGACGGCCGTTCAATGTGTGAGCATGCGAGATCTGAAACAGACTCCGTAGTTCCTCCATCGACAGTCTTGAGAATCTGAACACATTGAGTGGAAATCGTACGATTTCCTGGGCCGCAGTGATTTGAACATTCGGAAAGTACTGTAACCTGCCATCTAAACAGAACATGTTAAACGAAATTTTCAGATATTCTAATAAAGTTCATCGTTTCGTATAACGACGTACTTAAGCAAGCAGTAGGTGTTGCATGTGTCATGCTCCTCTTGAGGCTTCTTTTCTGGCCTGCAATAGTCGTCAGATACAAATTCCTTATTTACAATATTTTGGCATTGAGCTTTGCGATACTTCACTCCATCGCACACGTAGTTACAGGTTGACCAATCTCCAAGAAACCATGTATAATATTTTAAAATATTCTTAGGCACGGTAAATTCGTATTTTATTTGTGGTGGGTGAACATTTCCTACTGACAGAATCTAGAATAAAAAGGATTTGAATTACGTCATGCAAAAATAGTCTGCTCAGAATACGTGGCATTGAGGGATTGGTACCTACTTCTAATATTAAATCAACGTTTATTGGTCTTGAGCTATTCAAACGTTCAACGGGTGTTACCGGTCCACTATACTCAATCGTTAGTCCAGGTCGTATTATTACTTTCCGATGCATGACGTTGAACTGTCCATTCAATATATACTTGCCAGTCTCGCTAATCCGCAGAGCTATAACAAAAATTCAGAAAGATGATGCATCAAAATGGCATATCTCTGCTATATCATAAGGCAAATAATAAAAAAATAACACATTAGTATCCACTTCATGTTTGGCAATAGCCAACTTTCAAGAGCTTCTGAAACTATTCTACCCTCAGGCGGAATATGGACCAGAGCCCTCCATCCTTATGATTAGAATCGAGTTACCGTAAGGGTGGTTTGGCTATGCAGTTACTGTAAAATCCCGCCAATATCATGGGGGCGCCAGTTCCGAGTGACGACTCTTTGACCCAGTGTTGTGGTCCCCACCAAAGACACAAGAAAGAATGGGGGCGTGTCACCCATATTGGAATAGTCCGTCTCCGCAAGGAAAAAATTTGAATCATGAATAATGTTTTCCACTGTTAAATACGCAAAATTTAGTAGTTAATTGTATCCAGATGACTATTATTATATTAAGAATTGATAATTATGATTCGAGATCAATTAAAACCCAAATTTTCCCATGCGCAGCTTTTCAGCCCTGATTTTCAATCATTACAGAAGGATCCATACGAAACTTTATCATACAACTTTATTAATTAATTAATCCGACAAAGATTACCTCTGCACAAATCCCAACAAGGAACATTTGATGTCCATTTACCAATTAATTCATTAAGTAACAGTCAAAATACAATCGATGCAAATTCAATCAAGTACCTAAATAAAAAGACAGGAAGCAAAGCTCGGAGGAAAAATAGATCGAGTAAATAGAGCAATGGAGCTCGAGCAAGCTCGAGTAAATAGATTCAGTGTTATAAAACCTGATGCACCACAGGTGCACCGAGTTTCGAAAACGACGGTCAGAAAAGAGACACAAACTAAACTATAGAAAGAGATGCTAAGATCTTGTCACGAAGTTCTGTTAGCCGCAACGCCAACGCGCCCTATCCATGACAAACACCATAATGCATACATATATATACAGTCATATCTTTTAAAGGTACGCAAGCTACATGCGAATAAGAAATCCAGTTAAATACCTTGCAACATTCATATCCACTTCTAACGTTTTTCAACCGTAAAATGAAACGTTGTTTTATCTGCATTCATCTTATCTAACCAAGAAAAATACATTTAATTATGTACCATTAGTCGAAAATTCCTCACATCAACAAGTAGAATTTGTCATACGAAACGGCAAAGTTCTTGTCATTGAGAAGATCAACCTTATCCAGATCATTTATAATAATTACTACTATCAACGCAGTTCCATGTTTCTATATCTAATTAAGATTCGATGCGGTATCTGTTCTTTATGTGATTAATACCGAAACTATTAAGGAAAGGAGATATCGTAATTACACAATCTTATTCAGACACAAAATAACTGATAAATTATCTACTCTTAACTCCTGCTATCGAAATTTAACTTAGAAAACAATGACTTGCAAGCGTTTCAATTAATAACGCAATATTTTTATACGATTTAAATCAAAAGCTAACCGGGAGATTAATGCATATTATGTTTATTTTAACTATTACATTGCAATGTTTTAAACCTTCGGTTGTATAAGGAGAGAAATAAAATAATTCGAATAAGAAAGTACGACTTAAAGGAAAGAAACAAAGAGGCCTGCGATTCTCTCTCGTTACATGAAAACAAGCACCCCGTTCTTCGGCGTCGAACGAACATCTGCATCCATACACATGTGTATATGGGAATAAAACTTGTCTTGTGCCTGCAACTGGCAATGGTGACCAGTTCTCTCTCTCCATGTTAAACAAACGAACGTATAGCTAAAAACACCGATTCAGAAACATACGAACAACAATGCTTAGAATTATAAGGATGTGTTTAGTACATGTAAGTCTGGTTAATCTGTCCTTTGGACATGTGCAGACTCTGGTAAAAGGAAATAACAATCACCCCTTCAACTCTCTCACGCTGGAATGAAGTTCTTCTCACGTGAGGAGGAATTCTGGTGAAGATTCCAAGAGGAAAAAGTCTTACAAAGAATCTTTGAAGAATGCTAAATAAGAGAGAGAGAGAGACTAAAATTCGAGACTGCGTAATACACATGCGACCTCTTTTCTTTAACCAATAGAAAGAACGGGGGAAACTCATAGACCAATTAGAAATCATCTTTCTGACAAGTTTTTCGTATAAAAACAAAAAAAAATTGATCAGAAGGTGCAGTTTTCTGAAGTTTTTCAACGCAACTTCACGATTCTCGTTTTGAGCATTTTTGCTCTGTGGGATTTAGAATTTTTCGTCGAGTTTATTTTATTTTGTCCTTCTTCGGGACTTGAAATATTTACGTCGAGTTATTTCTTGTTTACCAGGCTTAAAATATTCTCGTTGATTCATTCTTTGTTTTCAATTTTTTAATATTTTTGTTGAATTTTTTTTTGGGTTTTGTACGCCAAGATATCCCCTGTTTGAATTTAGTTTTGCGGTTTTACTAGTTTAGATAAAGTATAAATCAGTTTCTGTATAATTATGCAACATTTATTTGTAAACGGTAATCTACCGGTTGGTAAGTAGTATGTGGACCACTCTGGCGACCCCCACTCCTATCCCCTCCACTTTCCCCCACCCCGGAACCTCTTTCCGAGCGTGGTGGGGCAGCGATGGGGAGAGGTGGTGGGGGAAGAGTTCTGTGGGTTAGCTAGAGCGGCCCGATTATTATTATTATTATTGTTCATATAATAATAATATAAAATATAATAATAATTAAATAAGGATTTTGAACTCACGTGACTGATTGCATGTGGACCACTCTGGAGACCCCCACTCGGATCCCCACTCCTATCCCCTCTACTTTCCCCCACGCCGGAGCCTCTTTTCCGAGCGTGGTAGGGCCGTGATGGGGAGAGGTGGTGGGGGGAGCGTTCTGTGGGCTAGCCAGAGTGGCCCCATTATTATTATTATTCATATAATAATAATAATATAAAATATAATAATAATGAAATAAGGCTTTTTAACTCACGTGACTGATTGCTACGGTCCTTGTACCGCTCTGGTGGGGTCACACACACACACACACACACACACACACACACACACACACACACACACGTACACGCACACGCACACGTACGCACCAAAAAGAGCCCGTTAGTACGTCCTCACTATATCGGGGATACATTTTTTCGATCTGGTGTATTCGCGTGCTGAATAGTGACTGAAGACTACGTACTATATGCACACAGCAGCGAGGATGCTACGACTGTATTAAATGTGTGATCTTCAAAAAATGCATGGCCAGCTATACGTGCTCCGAGTAAACGACCCCTTTGCAGTTAATATAGGAGTAAACTGCTCGCGGAGACACGGCTATGTGTTTAGCCTATAGCATGTTTTATTCCGCAGCTTTATCAGGCGCAAGTCCCCTGTGTTTCAACACATACATCGGAGTAATATTTTATAAAATTAAGAAAGCGATATAAGTCCTATTAGAACTATGTAAGAAAAATTGAAGGAATATATATATATACGGTTCGCATACGTATCAACACTACGATCGTATAATCGTATAATAGCGTATAATATACGGTTCGTGCACGTATCAATACTACGATCTTTTCCGAACTGGTCTGCCACCCAATTATAAATTATTGGAGAAACATACAGTATTCTGATTATTATCGTCAAAACTGAAAAATTGAATTTATAAATCAAAAAATTCTCTCTTGCTTTGAAAATATTTTCATTATCGAGCGAAAATTATTTTTTTGAAAAAAAAAGTGCCGAGAGGTGGGCTCGATGCCTGGCAGAGAGAGAGAGCTACGGCAGAGAGCACGACCATAGCTATCGAGCTCTCTTCTTTGTGCGGGTATTCGCTAGCTCTCACTCTCTCTCTGTATCTCTATATTTTTATATTTTTTTATGTATACCGAGTATTCGTGTATAACACTACGCGATCTCTCGATTTCTCGAGGTGTGCGAAATGCATCATCAGCAGAGCATCAGCCGGCTACATGCCGTCTTCGTTCAATGCTGCGAATCTCTTCTCCTTTCATTTAATGTTCTTTAGTACTATAATTTAATGTATATTTTGCCCTCAAGGCCCCTTAAGGCTTATGAAAATTGTCGCGCCAATATTCATCGCTGATTACACATCACGTTTATGTATTTAATTTTGGATAAATATTTTTCGTTTTTTTTTTGAAAGCATATTTTTTAAATCAAAAATTTTCTCTCAACTTAAAAATATTTTCTTTATTGAACGAAAATTATTTTTCGAAAAAAAAAGAGCCGAGAGGAGAGTTCGAGGCTCAACAGGAAAGTACGGTAGAGAGTACGAGCATGGTTATCGAGCTCTCCTCTTTGAGCGCGTATTCGCTAAGTCTCTGTCCCTCTTTCGTATCTATATCTTTTTTCACGCTCGAGTCTTTCTATCGTAGCAATAGCGGTCACTTTTTTATGTATTTAATTTTAAACAAATATTTTTTCGTTATTCAAAGTATATTTAAAAAAAAACGCATATTAAATATTTAAAACGCACATCAAGAATATGTGCTCTTCAACTCGTTGCGCTTTTGAAGAAGGCGCTGTTTAGAAAATTTGATCAGAGTCTCGCAATATGATGTTACATGGAAACAATAAGAGCGTTTGGAATGATTATATGCATATGCGCTGAGATATTGATATCTTGATACATCATCATACATGTTTTTGCTCCGCGATGAGGTCTCGCTTTTTGATATCGTTGCAGTAAACTGCAACGATACGGTTACGATTAAGTGAAATGAGTAAACTCGCTCAGAAGCATCGTATTAGATATTTATATGGATAGAACAAGGTACAATATTATTCAGTCTCAATTCAGAGGGGCGTTATCACGCATCGCAATCAATCATGACAGATCGAGCCCTTCGTGAATGTATTTTAAATCTTTTGCTCTTAGCTATATCACATAGCTCCCAGCTTCGTCGTCGGTGTAATGATCGATGGTGCAATGAGTTAAATCGATTATCACGAAATAGACTCATAGCCGCCTAAAATATATTATATGGTGGGCGCCCTTGCGAGCCATAGTGACAGCTTATAACCGAGGTCTACTAAATGGTCGACAAGTGTTGGTGTGTGTGTTTGAAGAGCTGCAGCGTCGAGGACTGGAAAAAGTGCCGTGTGTCCGGGGCATTGTCGATGAAATCAGAAGTAAGTACTATCATACAAAATAATCGTGTATGAATTTTAATACTTAAACTGTATTGAAAAAAAAATATTTTCGCGACTCTATTATAACATTAGCGCGGACAAGCGTTATTTAGTGAGTTCTACTCTTTGTGCCATGCTTCGCGTGGTTCCGCGCTCTCTATCTCTCTCACTGTCTCTCTTTTTCATTAAGACGCTGTTAACAGCTTCTCTCTCTTTCATGAAAGCGGTATAGAGAGCCTGTTATCGTTAGAAAAAATATTTTACGAGTTTCAATATGGTATATTTAAAAAGCATTCTTATTCATCAATCTCTACTGTCTCTCTCTCTCATTAAATCGGCATAGAGCTTAATACTTGAATTGTATTGAAGAATATTTTCACGGCCCTATCAGCACGCTAGCACGGGCAAGCCTTATTTATCGAGCTCTACTCTTTGTGCCGTGCTTCGCATGGTGATATCGGTCTGTTTAAGCAGTACTATGGCTCGTGAGAGATACAAATATAGATAAAAATTCAATCGTTTCTGTATTAAACTGTTCTAGAATCTAATACAAGACACTTTTTCCAGAGGTGCAGAGGGCAACCGGTAGACAACGGCGTGTACCGAGGAGTGGACCGCTCGAAGAAATACACCCGCCGGGAAAACATTTTGAAATCATCGGCGATTATACACGATATTTCGAGCGGTTTAAAATACGGGGGCGTGAAACATTACGAATTCGCAAACCTGCCTCCGGAGTTAGTGTGGTAGACTGGCTCAACGGGGCATTTCGCGATCTCTTAACGGACATCACGAGCTCCTGCAAGGGAGGCGATTATGTCGGTATTTCGTTTACAGCGAATAGCCTGCCGTACGGTCTCGTGTGGTTATCTTTCCGGCCGGCCAGAGATTATATATTTGAAGATATCTGGCAATCGATAAGCAGCGTGGCGCAGAGTGCATCATCTTTAAACATCGATGACTCGTGCACGATAAAAATGTGCGCTGTCAAGGCAGTCGAAGGGCGCGGTCGGAAAGGTCTCACACACGAGGGTGTTGCAAAGCAATCTATTCTCTCGATCCGGAATACCGACAATCTATGTTTACCGTGTTCACTGGTGACAGCCCCAGCATACGCAGAACGAGGAGAAGTACGGTCGGGTCGCCTACATGATAAATGGCAACGTATTAGGCAAATTAATGGAGTTACACAAAAACAGGCAGTACTTGAACTTACGAAAGAGGCAGATGTTCGCGTGCCTGTAGAAGGCTGTGGGGTATATGAGATTGCGCGCTATCAGAATTATTTGGTGTGAGACGGCTTTGCAATTGTCGTTTACGAATTTTTAACTTTGGGTCGCGGGGAGGAGCCTCTATTTGATGGGAGACAGCGTGTTCTGGACAGCGTAGGCTGAATTAAGCACACCCTGAACATTTTGTATTACAAGCGCTCACATCATTTCGAGCCTATTCTAAACCTTAGAGCAGCCGTCGGCAGTAGAGATTTCTTTTCCTCGTGTAATACAGCATATCGGCGATTCGGTCATAGATGATCAAAAACAAAATGTCCTCGGTGCTGGGGGCTACAGATCTGTGATACACGCTCGCGCGATATAATCAGATGTGAAGTATGCAACCGCGATTTTTTCGGAGAGGCCTGTTTACAGAGACATAAGGCGCCGCTGGTGACCATGAGACGCAGAAAGGTTGGCATTTGTGAGTCGCTCAAACGCTGTCGTAACTGCTTTCGAACAATAAGGCCTTTGGAAAAAAAAAGAGAAGCATATATGCGGGGTAGGTTTCTGCAAAACGTGCAAATCCCATCAGCCAAGTAATCATCTGTGTTTCATGAAACCGATTCGCGGCGATTCAGAATTTAAAAAAATACTATTTATTTTTTACGATTTCGAAACAGCAGTGCACACCTGTGAAGGGTGATGCAACTACGCTTTTACACGAGCCAAATCTTTGCGTAGCTCATCGAGTTTGCACGTTTTGCTGTGTTTACGACTCTATAACCGAACCGTGTGAGCATTGTGGAGAACACGAATTTGTATTTAGCCACAGCCCCGTAGCACGGCTTGTCAAATTAGCCATGCAGCCGCTCAAAGGTTTTTCGCGTACAATCTGTATTGCACGTAACGCAGGGGGTTTCGACGCTCAATTCATCCTGCGTTATTTCATCGAAGAGAAAAAAACTCAACTCTCGACCTTAATTATGAACGGGACAAAAATTATCACGATGCGCATCGGAAAGGTCACATTTCTCGACAGCCTGAATTAGCCTCGAGCCTTTGGGCTTACCGGTGCTATTGTTAAAGGTACTTTTCCACATTTGTTTAATAGGCCGGAAAATCAAAATTACGTAGGCAAACTACCGCCTGTCGAGTATTATTCTCCCGACACGATGCGTGCCGATGAGCGCCGGAAATTTCTCGGTTGGTATCGCGAAACGAAAGACAGCGATTACGTGTTCATTTGAGCGGGAGAGCTTGTCAATTATTGTAAGACAGATGTCACGATATTGCGTCTGTCGCGTCTGTCCATTTGATGAAAGCACATCAATAGCATCAGCCTGCTTCAGAGTTTTTCGAAAAAATTTCTTGAAAGACAATACAATCGGCATTATACCTACGGGGAGATACAGATTGGCGCATAATCAATTGAAAAAAGCAATTTCATGGCTATCATGGAAGGAGCACACGCTAGGTGTTCGTATTATTCACGCAGGCCGATCACGCGAATTCAGAATACCTCAAAATCTCTTGGTAGACGGGTACTACGAGACTCCTAACGGTGCGCATGTATTACAGTTTCATGGCTGCTATTGGCACCGCTGCCCACGCTGCTATCCCACGAACAGAGACTGTCGACAAAGCGATGGAATATCCATGCACGATCGTTTCGAGAGAACTACTACTGTAGCTGATAAATATCAAACGGGCGGGTATTTGCTCACGGAAATTTGGGAGTGCGAATACGACCGCTTGTTAAATTCGACAGCCGAGATGAGGAGTTTCCTGCAGGATAATCCTTTAGTTACAGCAGAGCCTCTCAATCCTCGCGATGCTTTTTTCGGTGGACGGACCGAAAATAAGGTTGCGCTCTACGACGTTGATGCTACGGAAAAGATACGCTATGTAGACGTTTGTTCTCTGTGCCCGTATATCTGTAAGTTCGGTAAATACCCCGTGGGTCATCCGAAAGTATACGTAGGTAAAGAGTGCATGGAATTGACAGGTTCTGATAACGCCGATCTCACTCTCGTTGAGGGTCTCGTAAAATGTACCGTATTGCCGCCTCGTAATCTTTATCATCCCGTATTACCAGTACGAATGCATAATCGATTATTATTTCCTCTATATCGCAGCTGTTGTGGAATTATGAATCAGGGTGAATGTACACACGAAGAGCCTGTAGAGGGCGTGTTCGATGGTACATGGGTTGTCGACGAGTTTGGAAAAGCCGTATCGTGCGGGTATAGAGTAATGGACGTGACGGAAATTTGGCAGTATGAAACGACTCAGTTCAATCGCGATACACAGAAAGGGGGCCATTTCGTTGAATACATAAATACGTTTTTCAAAATCAGACAAGAAGCCAGCGGGTGGCCCGACAATTGCTCTGAAGATAACGTCGCACAAGACCGCTATATAGACGATTTCGAACGATCCGAAGGAATTAAGCTGAGCCGCGAATCCATAGCTAAAAATCCGGGGCTACGATCTGTAGCAAAGTTGTGTCTCAATTCATTTCGGGGAAAATTTGGGCAGCGAGAAAATTTACCGCAGACAGAAATAGTTTCGACGCGTAAAAAGCTCATGGAGCATTTTACCCGTAAATAACGAAATATTGTATGTATGCTACACGAAAATCAGCGACGCTATCATACCGTCTAGCATAGCGAGTGCCGTAGTAGCAGCATACACCACAGCTCAGGCTCGCCTGAAACTTTATAGCTACTTAGAGTGGTTGGATCGCCGTGCTTTGTACTGTGATACCGACTCAGTAATTTACGTATCGAATGAAGAAAAATACGAGTACGAGCCTCCAACAGGCCAACTTTTAGGGGATCTCACAGATGAGCTGAGCACATACGGGGATGGTAGTTATATTAGAAGTTTTATTTCAGGCGGTCCTAAATTTTATTCTTCGATCGTGTGCACCCCCAATGGCGAGGAAACAGAAGTATGTAAAGTAAAAGGGAAAACGCTTAATTTTTCGAACAAGGGGTTAATTAATTACAACTCGGTACGCTCTTTCATAACCGGCGAGAGAGACGAACCTGTTGTGCTACGGTATGACGCTATACGCCGCACGACATTTCATCAGGTCATCACACGTCCTGAAACAAAATCATGCAAGCCATCGAGCGTTAAACGAAGACGAGATGGCGAATATGGCACCCTTCCTGACGGCTATAGAGAATAAGAGTTTTCGTATAAAATTGTATAAATAATGTATATAAATAAAGACTTTATGTGACTATGTATGTTCGCCTTTTCATATTCCATTAGAAGAACTCAGAGCAATTAGACAGACCTTTTCGTACCCTACATATGTTTCAGGTAATACGAGGATTGTACTCACTCACTAAGATGGATACGCGGTGGAAACATCCTTGGACAGCGATGGTTTGTGGGCCTACGGGCTGTGGTAAAACATACTTTGTGAAAAAGTTTTTGAAATTCATTTCGAGTATGAATAGCGAGCCCTTTGCGAGAATCATTTTTTATTATTCCGAATGGCAGGTGGCGTACACCGAGTTTGGTTCTTCGATAGAATTTCGCGAAGGTTTACCGCAATCTTCGGATTATGCAAGCGATCCCCGCACAAAACTTATAATTATTGACAACTTGATGCGTGAGGCATCGAACAATAGTGTTGTCGATCTCTTCACCAAGGGTAGTCATCATAAGAATTTGAGTGTGTTTTTTATAACGCAAAAATTGTTTCATCAAGGTCACGGGCAACGGGATATATCGCTGAACGCTAATTATATTGTAGTTTCCAAAAATCCGCGAGATCGCGCTCAAATACAACACCTGGCGCGCCAGGTATATCCGGAAAACCCACGCTTTTTACAGGAGGCCTATCACGATGCAACGTCCAACCCTCATGGTTATTTGTTGTTCGTTTTGAAACAATCAACACCTGATAACTGTAGATTTCGCACCTGTATTTTTCCCGACGATCCTTATCATTTTGTGTACGTACCGCGAAAAAAGTTGAAAAGCAGCTGTAGTGCTGGCGAATTGCCAGTTCAGCGCATGTCTAAAGGACCGTCGCGTTACGATAAATGCATCGTCATATTAAGCGCGTTTCAACCAACCAGCACGATACGAAGAGAGTCTGACTCGCGCAAATCAAATTCAAGCACTACTCATTGTATTTGTCAGTGTGCGTGGCGCATTCTTAGGTGTAGCGCTATTCCGAAGACTCCACTGTACAAAAGAAGTTAAAAGAAGTGATACATCTAGACGATCGGCAGTTTCACACGCGTAATGGCGCGAAGTGGTTCACCGCTCTGCAAAAAGCACGTTGCAATATTGCGAGCTCTTCAGCATCTCAATAAGGAGCAGCGCGAGGCTATTTTACGTAAAGCAGACCCGGGTATCATCCACTGTATTTGTGAGTGCGCCTTGAACGTTCTTTGCGGCAACGTGGCTCTGAAGGTCGATCAAAGAAAAAAATTACGTCGGTACGCCCTCGTTCTGCGCCGTTTAGCCTCAAAAAAAGGCTGCTGGAAGAGTAAGAAACGATTCGTTGTTCAGAGCGGTGGGTTTCTGCTGCTCTTACTAGCACCAATACTAGGCACTGTTCTATCGAATTTGATTGGTGGCCGTGGATAATGGAGCACGCGAGAAAAATGGTACTCGTACCGGAGGAGCATCCAGCGCAGCTGGGCTCGCAAAGTCACATCAGCCAACGTTTAGCACGGCTACGCCTCAAGCGCGCCCAACGCAAGGAATTGATGCTACGCTAACTAGATTGGATACAGAGATGAATGAAATTTTGAAATCTAATGCATACAAGGATGAGAGGGAAACGTGGGCTGCATACTTGACTGAACTACAACGTTATCTCCATTTCGTCGATGACGAGACAGCTCAGCAGTACCGAGCGCTTATGAAGAATAAATATACTGTAGAGCCTGGTTGTGATAAAGAAGAAACCGGTAATGACATGAACGATTCCGTCATCATTGAGAGTATACCAGCCAAATTTCGCATTAAAGCGAAACTGCTACTTCGCCGTTTACGTGGCGCACCACGGGCTAATTTTTCTTGGGATTCTGACGGAGTCGTGTCGGTCGGCGGAAAATCAATCAAGGATTCAAATATTGTTGATCTCGTTAATGACGCCACGAGGGCGCGGAAAATACCTAAACCAACGGGGCGCGGTGCCTTTGCCAAATTTCTGAGAGCCATGCAGACACCGCGAGAATTCATTATGAGGAGTCGTGGATGGAGTCAAAAGCTGGCTCAAGACTGCGACAATCGCAGATCGACGATAGCAGTACAGGCTGCGAGGGAACAGGCGAAATGAGCCAGTCATCGTTTTTCAGTGTTCGTGACAACAGATCACCGGCGCCACAGGCAGATAGCCCCCGACAGAGTGGCAGTGGTTATTATAATAAGAAAAGACGTGTAACCTGGGCTAATTTGAAATTATAATCATGAAAACCTTAGAAAAAGTGTCCATGAAGCATCGTTTTCAGGCGCCACCAAATTGTTACATCAGGCACGTCAGAAAAAAATTTCCAAGATAAAGGCTCTGCATTGGCTTGAAGCACAGGATGCTTACACAAAATACAGGCCCGTGCGTCATCGCGTTCAGCGGCGTTTTTATAACGTACGGAACATTGATAATTTTTAGGAGGCTGATCTCGTAGATCTTCGCTCGATTAAGGATTATAATGATGGCTATGTTTACCTCCTCGTCGTTATAGATGTTCTTAGTAAATTTGCATGGGTTCAGCCTTTATGCGACAAGACCGCTGCATCTGTGGCTAAAGCATTTGACCTCATATCATCTACAAAAAATAGTAACGTTCGATCGCCCGTTTGCCTACAGAGCGACAGGGGTAAAGAATTTTTCGGCGCTGTATTTCAGACTCTCTTAAAGAAAAAGAACATTCAGTTTCGTGTTGCGAAAACCCCGATATAAAAGCGGCTATTGTCGAGAGATTCAATAGAACGCTGAAAGAAAGAATGTGGCGTTATTTCACGTATTCTGGACAAAAACGTTACCTTGACGTTCTGCAGAACATCGTTTCGGCCTACAACCATTCTACGCAAAGTGGTATAAAAATGGCTCCTGCCTCTGTGACGCTCGCTACAGCCGCTAGGGCTCGGCATAACCTGATGCAGCGCTATAAGAGAACAGAGCATTGCTCTCCTAAATACAATGTGGGCGACATCGTACGTAACAATAGCGCGAAGGCAGCCTTCGCAAAAGGTTACGAGGGTGGATGGAGCAGCGAGCTATTCAACATTCACCGTGTATCACGCAGTATTTGCACCGTGATATACATCCTGCGTGATCTCCGTGAAGCTGAGTTATCGAGAGTGCAAACGAAGAAGAGTAAAAGAAACGGCCGGTAAAATGAAGGACGAGTCTTACATTGTTTTACCCAGCAACAGTAGTATGAGTTATTATCCCGATAATGTGACAACACCGTATACCACTCATTTACCGCAATGTGTGTCTCTCCATGGTAGCTAGGCCGTTTCTTTAGCGGAAATACACATACCCATGACAATTTTGCACGTACCTTCCGAGGGTAAGCGGAACTTCATTAATATCGTAACGAACATTACAACACTGGGCGTTGATGCAGACATCGACTATAAGGAAGATCGTATCTGCGTACCGCCTGGCGTATATCATAGCATAGAAACATTACTCGAGACTATTAACGAAATACCATGTGTTGCGGGTCACCTGAAATTTCAGTACGCTGACGGTGACGCGTATCTGTGAATCATGTAAGAACCTGGAGCACTCCTTCTACTTCTCCGACGTGCTGAGCAAGGTTTCAGGATTCACTCAAGCTGAGGAAAGGGTAGTAGTTCCGAGAAAATACGCTGCTCAGAGACCCGCCAATCCAGCCAATGGGACCCGATATGATGTACGTTTATACTGACATCTGTGAACCCTATATCACTGGCGATGTGCACACGCCTTTGCTACGCGTTGTACCAGCCGCTGCCGCTGATAACCGTAATTACGGGTCTGTGAAAATAAGAAGTTTCTCACCACCACGCCATGTTCCTCTATTACGCACTAGTTTTCAAACAATAATCATTGATATAAGGGATGAATTTGGCGAGTCGATACCATTCGAGTACGGGACGCTGACGGTGACGTTACAGTTCAAACGTACAGATTAACTTGAACTGCTCTAAAATGGATTACTATGACGAATATTTTGATATGCAAATGGGAGGTGGTGGTGGTGGTGGTGCTCGAACAAGTTATGGGGGTATCAGCCATGTGTATATTGGCTCGCCGAATCAATGAGGTCACGGCATTGGAAGTTTCCTAGGGGGCCTCTTTCGCCGTATAATACCGCTCTTGAAACAAGGTGCTCGGACTGTCGGTAAAGAGGCCCTTCGCTCGGGTATTAACATGGCCACGGATATCATGGATTCCGGCATGCACCCAAGAGAAGCATTCAAAACGCGCCTGCGCGAGTCTGGGGAAAATCTGAAGCGTAAGGCTGAAGAAAAAATTAGTACGCTCATGAAGGGCTCCGGCTATAAAGCTAGTAAAATTAATAAACTGATGCATTCTCTTGCTGAGAGCCCATCACGACGCAGCGGTGTGAAAAAAAAAAGAAGACGGCGAAGTCGTGAAAACGTTCAGGCAGTGTGAAAAAGAAGCGGAGTAAGAAGAAGCCAGTGAAAAGAAGACCGAAAAAGCCAACCGTCAAGAGACGTAACAAGAAATCAAGAACACTGAGGGATATTTTTGCTTAGCCTAAACTGAGAAAATGGCGTTCCTGCACGCACACTCGTGTGAGTGCTTTAAGTCGGAGCTTGAACTATTTACACTACCACCGACCCAGACAACAATTGAGGGAACACATTCAGTGTATTATAAGCCAATCTCATCGTTGACGGATGATTTGCCGATAGAGTTTGTCATACCGGGGCAGCGGGATGAGTGCATTGATCTTGCACATACCATGCTGAGCATGCGTGTTAAGATAGAAACTTCGGCCACAAAGGAGGGCGAGCTCGTCAAAGTAGGACCAGTCAATAATCGTCTGCACTCAATGTTCAACCAGGTCGATGTATTTTTGAATCAGAAGCTTGTCTCACCTCCTAACAATGCCCATGCATATAGAGCGTACATTGAAACACTCTTGAATTACGGGCATGCTGCGAAGACCTCGCATCTTACGAGTGTTCTATGGTATAATGATACAGCTGGTAAAATGGATGATAAGGGCGATGATAATAACGGTCTTGTGTCCCGGCACGCTGTATTAGGTAAGAATAGAACAGTCGACCTCCTCGGCCATTTGCACTGCGATATCTTTAATCAAGAGAGGTTTTTGCTAAACGGCGTTGAAATGCGTCTGCGACTCGTACGGACCAATAACGCCTTATGTCTCATGAGTTCTTCGAAAGATTGCACGATACGTATTACAGAGGCATCGTTACTTGTACGTCGCGTTAAGATAGCTCCAGGCATACTTCTGGCTCATGCAAGAGCTCTGTCTAAATCTACAGCAAAATATCCTTTGACGCGCGTCGAGGTTAAAACGATATCGATGCATGCAGAGGTACACGGGGATACTCTTGATAATGTTATATTGGGCCAGTTACCCAAACGTATAATTGTCGGTTATGTCGATAATAAGGCTTTCAACGGCGATCGCGCCATGAACCCATTTAATTTTCAAAATTACCAAATTAATTATCTCTCTTTGTATGCGGACGGCTTACAAATACCGTCAAAGCCTCTACAGC
The DNA here is from genome assembly GCA_963669185.1 of Dyspetes luteomarginatus. Classification (NCBI taxonomy): domain Eukaryota; kingdom Metazoa; phylum Arthropoda; class Insecta; order Hymenoptera; family Ichneumonidae; genus Dyspetes; species Dyspetes luteomarginatus. The sequence goes on from OY769912.1 coordinate 3,344,865, forward strand.
CAGACTTTATAGATGCTAATATGTGTGTGGACGCCTATCACACATTATTTTCCGGTACAGGTATTCATTTTTTCAATGAGGGTAATTATATTTCACGCTCAAGCTATCCGTGGGGTAATTGTCTCTTCGCATTTGATCTTACACCCGATCTCTCAGCCAATAGTAGCACTCATTGGAACCTGGTGAGACACGGTAGTGTGAGGATAGAAGTACGTTTTGCGGGAGCCCTAGCTTCAACAATTAATTGCATTGTATATGCTGAATACGATAATGTACTGGAGATCGACTCATCACGGCAAGTGGTCATGGATTTCAGCGGCTGATGAGAGAGAAGCGCCTTCATCGTTCCTCCGTCTCCACTTCTGCTCAATGAAGGACTCAAGGTAAGAGAGTTTTATCATTACGTATTAGCAATTTTGAGGAATTTAAGATTTGAGTAACCAATTGATTCCTCTGATAATTATTTCATTCCATCGATACTAGCGTCTTTCAATGATACACAAAATTTCGTCATTGTCTTCAATTCCAAATAACCAATAGCTTCCATTCATTCACCTACACACCGTTTTTCGTTTTATTCATTTCTCTTGTAAAGCATTCCTCGCTTTATCCTGAGTAATTTCCCTCACGGTCAGACTCGGAAACGGGCAGTTGCAATCGAGACTGTTTTCCAGGTGTGGTAGAGGGAGATTTTCTCCTTGACCAGAACGAATCAGTTATGACCGACGCAGCCTTTTTCTCCGTTATAAATTAAGAGTTTGAAAAGCTCGGATTTTTGGCGTAACATAACTCTTGAATTTGGTGTTAATCTGACTACATTTATTACTTTCAGACTGTTTGTTTCACTTCACTATGTTTCAATTTGACCATATGCAGGTTATGAGTTTGGATTCAGAATCAGCGTTGCGACGTATCCCTGGATACCGAAATCCAGCATGTCATGCATGTGAAAAATAGTTTTTGATGCAAGCATAGAAGATATAGGTTAAGCGATGTTTCAGCGGTTAAAAATATATTTAGACATGAAGCTTGAAATACATCGGATTGTGATAAATGCGTTTTGCCAAGTTTAAATAGACGTTGCCTTACGGCAAGAGTATGCTCCAAAGATGCAGAGTTGAAAACTAGAGATGTAAATTTATCGGTATATTATATGCTGTGACGTGATATTTTGTACCCCATCACCGGTACGTAGCCAAGCAACGAGTTGCTTTTACGACCCTCAGGACGACGCACATCGAGGCACCGTACAGCAATTCATCGATTCAGGGCTAAGCCGAGCCTTTTTCTTTGAATAGTTCTCTGTATTTTTATTTCAGGCTAATTTTAATACCTACCTTCATTTATTGTGTGCTGCGCTGCCTTTAGAGAGGCTGTATTTTGGAATAGAATTTGTTAGTTGAGCTACCTTGCTTAGAAATAATGTCATTAATTGAAGGTTTATTGACAACGATCAGGAGTAGAGGAGGAAAGAGGACTTTCTCTACGACCTCCGGCGAACATCTGCCATGTCTTCCTCGTTCGACAAATTCGAAGTGTTCCTGCTGTTGAATTCTCGAATTCTCTGGTCTCGCTCGACTCATACATTTTATCCAAGAGGAATCGTGCGGGATTTTTTTTGCTATTGCAAGCGGGTGCAGAGCAACAGTACCCGTGGTTATGGATGCCAGAGGAGACGAAGGTCAATGGCCAATATAACGTGTCACTTGTCCCTCTCGACTGCGTAGCCTTGCGCTACACCATCCCTGCTGCCTCTCTGTTCGTCGCGTACCGCTAATCGCGGCATCTCATTTCCTGTTCTACCTATTTAGGGGGGGGGGGGATTCGAGAGAGAGAGTGGGGAGTGCCCAGTGCCAAAGTTCGTGGACAGCGGTAAGAGAAAATTAGTCGTTAGATTGTGGCGATTGATACGAGTTGTATCTTAAAAGTATAATTGTATGATTTTTGCGCGTCCGAGCTGCGGCAGAGAGCTGGGTGAGCCTGATCCTCATTTTCTTTTCTGTGCGAGTGTGGAGTTCGGGTTCTTTTATATGGTTTTATCGCTTCAAAGCAACCCATCCTTTTATAGTAATTAAGTTTCGGGGAAATTCCCGGTTTTGCGATAGTCTCGCGTTTAGTTGATTTAATTTGGTGAAATTAATAATTATTACCGAACTCTACACTCCTTTCTGGTTGTTATCTACGGTTGTATACTTCACTATTGCTACCTATGGTTAGTTAAATTTATGTCGCTCACTGCCTGCAATTAAGTATTTTTTAGTATAGTAGTTATCGTGGATTAAGTAATGATTAATATCGCATATTGTTCATTAGGCTATCAATTCATCGGCGTGTCATCCTTAAATTATAGGGTGTTATTCCGGACCAATAATCATTAATAGTGTGTATTTTAGGGTTAATTAATATTCTCGAAAAATTATTTGTAGGTCGAATATCGTACTTTCTCAGGTGAGAATATTTCGAGCGAAATTCTTACGCCGCTAAGAAGTTTGAGAGATCCGTCGAGTGTTTACTTTTTTCTTTTTTTTATCTCGCGTCTCACTCCGTTCACGACGCCGGCTACCAATATCGGTCTCAATATTCTTAGAAATTATTGCACTACCTTAATATTTGGAGTTTGTTAGTTTGGTGTATTATTAGTATTATTGCCTGCGACCGTTACGACTCGTTTTACTATATTATTATAGTAATCGTTTTATTATATTATTTTGCTTGAGTTATCTTGCGCTCCATGTTAGTATTAAAGGCTCACATACCCCTGAAATTTTCAAAAAATCGATTTTTTTTACAGATTTTAATTTTGTATACTTTCAAGAATTAAAAAAAAAATTAAGGAAATTCCACTCCGTTACAAAGTTATAGCAATAAATGTGATCAGACATCGGGTTGGGACGGCTACCTGGCTAACTGCCACGCCCCTCTTGACATCTGCGTTTAGTATTTCTTTTGTTCAAAACCTGGGTTTCTTAGAAAACAAGGTCGTTTATAGGACCATCTGTGAAGTTGAAGATGGCAGAAAACCATAAAAAACACGAAGATACAAGAGGAAGAAGGTGTACACTACGAAGCTGGAATGGGAGACTAGCCGTAACTTCACGTTGTATCTACCACAAACTTTAAACGCGTTTTTCTCGAAACTATATTTTTAGACAATGTCAGCACGATAACTCAGTCAATTTTCAATATTTTTCAACTTTTTTTTTTTTAATCTTGATGATTATTTTCTCCATAGTCTAACGAGAGGTTTTTTTTATTTTTTGGTTGGACAATTAAAATAAAGAAAGTACAGTTAATTACTTTAGTATGCACTACAGTTTGAAATACTGTAATTTCTTTGTTATGAAAAAAAAAAATTCCATCCCTTAGACTATTACCACTACATTATTTTACAACATTCTTTTTTATTTTTGCAGATTGGATAATTTTTGGTGAAATTATGATGTCGACAAGGAGGGGCCATGGTTTTCATCACTAGTCCATTTATACCCATTTTTATAACCATTTTTTTATATATATATATATAAAAAATGTTAAATCTACAATTTTTTTTTTTTTTTTTTTACCATATAACCTTTATAATAATTTTTGAAATTTACTCGGTTTTCGGCGTGCGCAGGGGTATGTGAGCCCTTAATCTCGTATTACTTCACGCGAGTTACCGGATGCCATCTATTCGAATTATTATTTGCCGGTATCCGTTATTATTATTCCATTATTTGGCCCTGGTTATCTCGTGCTACCCGTTATTATTAATGCCCGTATTTTAATATAACGTAGGGCTTATATTTTGTAATAGTTCTAGTGCTATCTATTTTGAGTTTGTATGCCTACCTTTTGAGGTATACTAAGTGCGTGAGTACAGGCAATGATATCAATTAATTCACTGACACTGCTCAAAAACTCTGTAAACATCACATGAACCTCCGGGAATGTTGAAATAAAAGCTTAGTTTCCCGAAGTGCTGAATTTTAGTCGCTTACTCCGTCCACACCCCTCTGCCATCTTTCTCGCAGGTGAACTGAGCTTGCCACGCTCTCCTTCGACCTCACCACTTCACTTATCGCGTGTTGAGACAATTTCAAAGGAATCATTTGCAGGGTCAAATTAATAAAAGTCGGTCTCTGACCGGCGGTACTTGGTACCTGGCACCCGATCCTTCACTTATCATTTGATTTTGGCCCCCAGTGTCCGTATTTGCTACCGAAGACTTTGTTATTCATTTCCGGCGGTGGGCCGAGTTTCGTTTTATGATTTGGGTTTGGTGTGATTATGTTCACGATCACGTACGGTAAGTGAAATCGAGTAGGAAAGTCGGGCAGGAAAGTGTGCGGGAAAACTTTCGTTACAATGCATAACCATTTTTATCAGTTACGTTGCAGGTAAAATGTATGACAAATTAAGTAACGACAAGGTTACCAACATACGACACGTAACTCTCAGTTTCTGTCTCAGGAACTTCCTACATGTACAAAATTTCAAGACAATTTTCAAAGAAATTTCAGAACTTTAAAAAAGTATAAAGGAACGTTGTCGCTCGTTATCCACATTTGCGCAGAGTCGTTCGCGTAAGCTCTTAAACAAAAATTCGCATACTAAGAGGTTTATTTACACCAAAAGTACGAATGCACTACAATGCCATCAACTCGATCGCGCAGGCCAAACCCCAAGATAAACGGACAATCTTACCTGTAAGTAGAACGGATAACTCACAACAAAAGGCAATCGCACAATTAGTACCTTTGCTAAACACAGATAGTACAAATCCCAACACAACATCAGTGATTAATGGCTATTGACAAAAGACTGTAGTTAATGAGGAGGGCATTTTAAGGGAGCCTGGCTGACGTATGCATATTTACTGGTGAATATTTACAAATGTTAATTTAAAAAGATGAGGGCGAACAAGTTTACGGTTGTGTATTCAAACCTAAGGTAACGGAAACGAGCCTGTGTATGAAGTTCAAGGTACCAAGAAAAACTTATATATTGAACTCGAAACTCCGAACATATGCATGCAGATCCAGCTCAAGCCACTGAGGCCGAGCGCGGGCATCAAACCGAAAATAACAGGAAGAAGCTAGCGTGTTTAACTCAAAATAACAAGAACTAATTATGCATGAAACTCAAAATAACGCGAACAAATATGAGCGTCTAAAATAAATAAGATAACGACAACGAGTATACATGTCCAGCCCAAAACGCCAAGAAGTAGTGCACCTGCATCAATAAATTCAAGACAACGAGAACACGCAGGAGTAGGAGTCCAAAATAACGAGGTATGAAACCATAGACAACGATTTCGAAACCCAAACGTGAGCTTCTCGCACCTACGGTTTAGATTATATTTTTGAGCAGATTTACGTTGTAGTGGTTCGTATGCACGCTCTTTCTCGTTATTTTGGGTTCTACCCACGCGTTCGGCTTCGTCGTTACCTTGAATTGGACGCGCGCGCTTACATTTGAAATACATAAATTCGTTTTGTTACCATGTGCTTAGATACACTTCCTCATTCACATTGCCTTGGGGCTTTAATTTTTCGATTGATTTCATTATGCTCCATCTTTTTGAAGTAGCATCTGTAAGTAATCACTGGTAAATGTGCATGCATCAACTACGCTACCTTGAAATGTGCTCATCGTGAATTATAGTATTTTATCAAATACAATGGCTCATGTTACAGTAGATTGGGATTTAGATTGCCCATTGGGCTAGGAGAATGAAAATTATAAAATTACGTTCTAATTCTCGAGCTCGTCTACGACATCACAGTAATAACACAGTCGGATATTTTTTATATATACATAATCATTGTACTAAATATATATAGATATATCGGAAACTGAGGCCCTCTCATTGTCACCTAAGACGAATTAACTGTGGAATAGGCATGAGCCCTCATAAGAGGAGACCTCACAGTCTGAAGCATGCAACGATTTAAAAGTGTGAACGTGGCATTACGATATATTTCGTAATTTTTTCAATATGTACTCCCTCCTTAATGCGAAGGTTAGTTCGCATTAATAGTTATTATAGTTGCATTAACAATTGAATAGTTTTTTATAACTTGTTGGTAAATTGAAACTTGTATTAACTACGGAGAATTCTGCAATATATGTATGTTGAAGTACTCAGATTGCTTCATAATGAAATTTTCGGTGGAATATCGACCTTCAATTTTTCCTTAGGAGAATCTGTCTGATCAGTCGCAAGCAATTAAAATGGACTCAACAAATATTAGTAAATAATTTGATGACAGAACAACATCACAGGAGTTGTTTAAATGAACCAAGAATCGCGTTCGACAAAAATAATTGAATATTTTATCTCCTGGAGAAAGTAGGGTGGCCCAACGTAAGCAAAATCGGTAACGTAAATAGCCACGTGATAAAAATTGGACCTAAATATGGACCTAAATTGGACATAAAAATGTACCTAAATAGTTGCTGTCGTTGTAGGATCCATTCCAACCATGTTGCCTGATATCGATGTTACTGCTACCAGCTGGAATTGTAATGACCCTCGTGTAACCATAAATACTGGAATTATGAGATCCAGCTATTTTATGGCAGGTCGAATTGTCTCCCCGACAGATTCCGCAGGTGTCCAATTCAGCTGTTGAGTTGAGATAGTGATCACATCCAGCCGGTTTACATTTCCCATGTATGCAAATGTGGAACGTGTCTGGTCCGCAAGGTGTACCATCAGTAACTTTATTACGCAGCATATAGTATTGGTTGCTTTCTACTTGACAGAACAGCTTACAGCGATCTTCCGGAGTGACTGGAAACAGAACACCATGAATATATTGTGTTGGAACATGAGTTCTCGCTCGTCATTGGTAATAGATCGTACGGCGCATACGCGTCTCCGACGTGCTCTCGTGCAATGGCCGTTCACAATTTAGTTCTGTACTGTATGTCGAGGAGTAGTGACTGCTGAACAGTGAACGCAATATTACTGTTATCCCGCCATTTTATCTTACTTTGTACTAAACATTTATATCGTAATAAATAGCTTCTACTTTATCAATCTGCAAACATTAACAGGTTATGGGCCCAGGCATCGACTAGTCTGTGCGGTACAATAAAGTGAAAGTGCGATCTCGTTTTTTTCCTGTCGCGTCACCACGTGGTCGCCATATTTTGTCTTATCAGTGAACGGTACCGCGTGTTCGTGAAAATAAATTCGAAGGAAAATGTCCGAAGACAGTCTTTCCAAGACTGTAAAGAAATTCGATGGATCGAATTTCCAACCATGGAAATTCAGGGTAAACACGATTTTGATTGCGCACGCGATTCAAGACGTAGTTACCGGCGACGGGACAATGCCGGATGACGCAACATCGGAAACTGGAAAAAGGTGGGTAAAAGACAACACGAAAGCGATGTGCTTCATATCGTCATCGATAGACGACTCACAACTAGACTGTCTATTGGAATGTACGACAGCGAAACAAATGTGGGATAAGCTCCGTAGGATTCACGAACAGCAGTCGGAGTCGAACAAATTACTGTTGCTATAGAAATTCCACAGCTACCGAATGGACTCAGGCGAGTCAGTGGTGCGACACGTGTCCTGTGTACAGAACGTGGCGACTCAGCTAAAGAACGTGGGCGAAAACGTGTCTGATGTGGCCATAATGGCGAAAGTGCTCGGAAGCCTCCCTTCTCGGTACAATGGATTACAAACAGCGTGGGATAGTGTACCGACAGCGAGCCAATCTCTAGAGAATTGATTGGAACGACTGATAAAGGAGGAGAAAAAACTCGGGGGAGAAGATGTCACAGGCGTGTTAGCCGCGGTGAGTCTTGGCGCCAAGCCCAAGAAGACCTTGGCCGCGAGCGGGAACAAGAACATTGCAAAAGTGCGGGAAAAAGACAAAAGCAAGGTCGAGTGTTTTTATTGCAAAAGGCTCGGTCACTGCGCTCGTGACTGCCGGAAGAAGCAACAGGACAAAAAGTGCTCGAGTGATCGAGACGATTAGTGCAACTGTGCCTTCGTCGCGACAAAAAATGCACAGCGTGGTCCGAACGGGCGAACGGTACCAGCTGACAAATCGAGTGAGGACGCTAAGCGGATCTTGGTAGTTGACGTGAGCAGTGCCTGGATTATCGACAGTGGTGCGTCTCGGCACATAACTCACCGTCGGGACTGGTTCAGTGAGTTCCAAGCAAGGAACGGAGAGTCTATATCCCTCGGTGACAACGGCGTGTGTGCTATTACCGGCAGTGGCACAATAGTGATCGAAAGGTTGGTAAACGGGAAGTGGCACGAGTCACGAATTGAACAAGTGCTGTACGTTTCATCTCTGAAGAAAAAAATATTCTCGGTCGGTGTGTGTGCGTCGGAAAACTTTGAGGTCAGATTCAAAGGACAATCAGTGACCGTCGAGCGAGACGGTGTGATTTTTCCAAGTGGTGTGAAGCAAAAGAATAACATATATCGTATGTTGTTTCAAGTAAAAAAACCTCGAATGGTCGACGAAGCAAATGTCTCGACAACGAATTTGCAGGTCTGGCACGAGAGGCACGTAAACAAGCAAGTTTTGTGCGAAATGGCCAAAAGGGAAATGATTCGTGGAGCGAAGTGCACCGAGAGTGATAATTTCTTTTGCGAATCTTATCCGATGGGAAAAACTCATCGTGCAGCATATATTGTTACATGAATGGGATTTACAAATAGCATGAGAGACTATCCATGAATTGTCTTTTACGAAGCAATTGGGGTGTTAGAAGAAACGTGGGCCGCCAGTACGCCTCAACTTAGAAATACAAAATAATTGGATTTCTACACATTTGCCTTTTGTTAGCCCATCTGATATTATTGAAGTAATTGACGAGAGATCTTAATCATATATGCCTTCAAAGTGTTTGCCACTTTGCCTTAGTTTCCCCGTAAGGAGACCAAGACAAGATTAACCCTCCCTGGTGACCTTGGGTCAAAATGACCCCGGGTTTTCTTTTTTTTGAGGCACCTACTAGTGGACTATTTTTTATCTGAAAGTACATCATGTCAAGAGCATGTTAAGAGCTATCACCTGCAAATTTCAGTTAAAAAAGTTAAAGAATGAAAAAGTTATAATTTTCGTAGTGTGAGATTTTAACCATGCACTAGCGAACTATATTTTATGTCAAAGTACCACATTTAAGGTGTATCGCCTGCACTTTTTACTTAAAAAATTAAAAAATTAGCGATTTTTTTAGAATTAAAACTTTTTTTTCAAATTTGTCTCTTCACGATTGTTTTTAGACATATAATCATTTAATTTCTTATACGACAACTTTTGCTACATATTCGACAATATTCAAAGCATGTTCCTTAATTTTTGGGTCCCAATAGGATCGATACTGTTCATACGGCAACTATTTGTAAATCGGTGGAGTCAATTTGACCCAAGTGCGACCAACGCGGAACTATCCGGAGGTACGACCACCAAGGGTTAATTCGATTTTTTCTGAAGACCTCCATAAATTCTGTATTATGCCATTTGAGGGTCAAATAAAAGTTTACTTTTATTTTTCTCAAAATTAGCATCTTTGAATCGTTTACAAATTTAACAGTCGTTTTCTTGAAATATATACTATGATATTCTAACACTGGTACATAAGGAACAATCCGAAAAAATGCGATTCGAACCCGAGACCTTTAGATTGGCAGTCGAATACAACTGAGCTACCCAGAACCGCATGTTACATTTAATTCGGATCGTCCTCATATATTGTACCGTATTACACCCTGCCAGAGTCGATTCTGCTCTCTAGCGGATCGCACTCGAACTCTTTCTCAAACTCGAAATTTCTCAACGGATACAGGCTGGAACTGCTGGAGGGGAGAGAGCAGCTCGGCTAGCGTCAAGGAGAGTAGCGTCAGGAACTTGTAGGTGGGTGTCTTGGCACGGCAATTACGATAATTTCTTTCGTGATTATTCACAGGCCGTAGCCCTCTGTTAGGCGCCATTTATGATGTGCTAACGCCGGTACATGAGGAACAATGCAAAAAAAATCGCCTCGGACTGGACCGAGATTCGAACCCGGGACCTTTTGATTGCCAGTCGAGAGATATACGTGAAAACGACAAGACGTGTGGCAGCTTACGTGCGAATTGGGAATCGAATATTCTTATAATTAATATATCCGCCTCAACAAAGACAATCGACGTTGCTTATTTCATTCGGTTGGTGATAGTTTGTGGTAGCGGAATTATTCCCCGCTAAAGAACAACAATATATAGACTAGTCTGACTTGCAGCGACGCTATATCTATATATACATATATATATATGTTTTGAGGCTTCGTAATCTATTTTACCACTTTTCATCTGGATAGGTGTACTTCCATAAATGTACTTATCGCAAGCTTTTGTGCATCATTTCTAGTATTTTTGGGAAGCTTCAATACAATCAGTGGATCTGTTGTGTTGTTTATTTGTTTGGGGTGCTGCATCACTCTAATTTTTAATAACACTCAAAAATCCCTTACGATCATTTTAAAACCAATGCCTTCTTCAGTTCAAACAGCTGATTTTATTAACATTTTTCCAGGAGTGTAAATGTCAGTCAGAGTTACGGCTCACAATAGATTCAATGTAGGCATGAAATGGAGATATTAACAGTCAATGGAAAGTGGCAGCTTGGAAGTGAAAATAAAATAATTTAGGTGACCATTACACGAATACCTATTAAGACCTAGATAAACATATCAATAGCAGTAATTTCGGTTATATCTCCTCTTCAAAAATAGCATAGCTTCCTGTCACATAAGACAGATTTCTCTTCATGTATTTGCGTAATCTAATGCGTAAGTTGATCTTAGTAATACTTACGTCTAGTGTACTTGGCATGCCATTGAACGTTTCGGGCGAGTCCTGGTATCTTCAAATTATTGTTGTCAAACTTGGAGCATTGTTCTTGTCTTGAACATCCAAGTAGAGCATACACACACCAAGTAGAGCATACAAACATGACGATTATTTACAGTAGTAGTTATTACCTGAAGTCTATGGCATCCAGGGAACACTTTTCGGTTCTACAGCTACGATATTGTACTCGTTCACCAATGCAGTAATCACCACCATTTTGAGGAGGGGGGCGATTGCATTCACGATATTTTTTCTGAATACCTCCACCGCATGTTCTTGAACAATCGCCATATGGTCCCCACTCGCCCCATTCTCCATTTACGCGCTCTAGACTTTCAATGGAAGCGCACTCACCCTTGTGACACCATTTCATCTGCTGTGCAGTATCCCCGCAAGGAGTTCCATCAGCCCAAGGCATGTGTAATGTGCGGCACTGCTGACGGTCTAAAATTGTTGACGTACACCAAAGTTTCTTGCACACTACCTGGCAAATAACGACACACAAATTAAATTTATACTGGAAGATTTACGATCTTTTCGACAGATACGTTAGTATCTGTACAAGTAGAAGTAATTGAATAAATGTACGTATTTGGGTTTGTACCAACGAATTCGTTGATTGTACCCATACTCGTCATGTGCCCAATGCCATCTCTGAACATTTCAAATCAACATATCCAAATACATTTTTCTCTACATTTTTCAGAATTTGTTTTTCTATGCGAACTCATAACCAATCGTCAAAAATTATCGATACGAATAAGCGTTACAGTAGGAATAGTTACCGTACCAACTTCTGTCAAGGCATATGCAATAATTTCGCTCAAACATAGCGACAACCGAAAACACGAAAGTCACGTGACTTACAGTGAAACGCATCACTCCCGTCTTTTTGCCCTTCGGAAAGTCTCGAGTAAAAAATGGAGAAGCACGTTTGGCTACCGTTAACCCTGGTTATAAGCAATCAATAGCGGCTAGAGGAGAAGCGAATTTGCAGAAAAATCGTAAAATCTGGCTACGCCACTATTGCGCATCGATGCGCAGGGTTCGTAATATGTATGAGTGCGTCGATGAAATGCGAAGCACTTCTGGCTATAAGCAATCCGCAGTCCCGCATATTAAAACCATGCTAGGAGACATTATTCATAACCAGGTACATCGCGCGGAATTTGGCCTTGGCTTTTGGTGGAGGACCGGGCTGAGCAGATTTTAAAAAATCGGAGGGAACTTTTCTCCTCCGCTTATAAGCCTCCTTCCTGGTTATAAGCAATTGCTTGTAACCGGGCTGCTTATAACCAGATTCCATTGTATATTTTCTTGTGAGCATCAACATGGTATGAACAAAATTTTAATCAGGCTCACTGATAATTTAAAAAAAACGTCACTTGAGGGTAGTTCACCTCCCCAAGGGGGCGCTACCTCACCAAACTGTATTGCGTATTGCTGTAGCGTCTTCACAACAAATATATTTGCACCAAGCGTTATCGAAATCAATCCAGTGGTTTTCATTAAATAAGAGCTTTAGTAGTTTTCCAAAAAAATCCGAGTAGATGTTTCACCCCCTAAATGTGCACCATTGTCAGTAAAAAGAAAACGTGTCTTTGAGATTTTGGAGCCCTACAAAATATATCAAAATGGATGCAACGGAGTCACACACTTCGGAATGTGTACTCGTCAGATGGTCCCTCTTAAGAATCACACATCCCTACTTGGAGGTCCTTTAATTCCCTTTGAACCAAGTTTATTATCGAATGAGGACAACTTTTTGTGGATATCGCTAAGTGACCCGTCATTATTTTTCCTTTTTCGCTCCACTCATGATTCTACCAACAGCAATTTTCGTCTAGTTAAAGGATGGTATTAGTACAATAATATGGTTAGGTGCTAAACCGTTACACTAGGACAATGTGGCGAGCACTCAATAATGTATGTGATCAATCGATACCTGGCCAAATTTGTCCATGGGCAAGGGAAATATTGATGAAGAAAACATGCGTTCATCATCGCGTTGCTGGAAATACGTTAGGACAATGAACGTAGCTAACTGCATTTTTTAAATTATAATTTACCCTTTCAGACCATCGCATACTAATTATTCGGTACGGGGCATAAGAGAGGACAAGTACTCACCATCTTTTGGCTTGTGAGGACAAATAGTAGCTCCTGGACCGAAAGTCAGCTCGCACTGTCTGTTTCCTGAATAATTTTCCCCGGGTAGATGTATCATATCTGGTGTAGCAGTTACATTGCTCGGCTCGTCGAGTAAGCAATTGGCATTTCTGGAATAAGAGGAACCACTTAAACACTTCAGTCATCATTTTGAGCCCTTGCGTGCACTATAATGGCAAATAATCATGTTGTGTATGTGTGGCATTCCACCCATCAACTTTCCCTTCAACTGTTTTATATTTTATTGCCTTTACTACCCGGCTTGGCCAGGGATTTAGACTCGGTTATTAATTTCATAATATAAATTGGGAAGTGAACGACGTAGCGAGCTGAAAATAATCACTATCATCCAGATTTGCTAAGCACAATAAACTATGTACATTTTTTGGCACCAGAGCTCACCGTTTGAGACCGTTTGAGGTACGAGTATTTTCATTTTTATAATTAAGATTCGAGCGAAACGCAGTAAATTTTGGAGTGGAGATGAGTAAGGGATTGTGGTCGTGACTGAGTTACTTAACGCAGCTGCGGTCCGTTACAAGCTGGACTGGGGACATGCGAAAACGAAGTACACTAATTAAGGCTGGAGGGCTTACCTTATGTGTGACCTGTGTAATACACTCATGCAGAAAGGTTGAACATTTTTTGCATACTGTTACGAAAAATAAATCTTATACTTATATACAGAAAATACATTTTTTTTAATGGCTTAGTAATGTAAAACATTTGAAAATCTATACACGATTTTCTTGAAAATGATGGATCGAGATCGTTAAAATGTTTGGGCCGGAAACGTTATAAATGTAGGAACAGTTTCACTTTTTCATTTTTAATATAAGATTTTCGAAAACTTTCTTAATGTCAATTTTTTTCGCAATCTAGAGTCAATTTTGTAATTAAAAAACGTGCAGCTTGGGAATTTGAATATTGCTTCCTCGTAATTCTTACTCATTCACAGAACCCCTTCTATCGGAAGGGGTTTCCTCATAGAAGAAGCTCTGCGTACATTAATTTCCACTTCCCATCGAACTTAACAAACGATATTTAGTCCAGTCAACGCGTGAGTAAAAAGGGGGCAACCGTGCATTTCGGGTAGGCAGCGATTTTTTTTTGTGTTTCGTAGGGGGGTCAGCCGTGAGTTCTCAAGAGTTCTCTCCCCTTCATTATCCCCTTATTTTTCATCTTTTTCTGCTCATAACTATTTTATTATTAATCTTATCCCGAAAAGTTACGGATTTAAGTTATAGATAATTGTTTCAACTAAAAAATGCTCTTCACAAATTTTTTGTCGGCCTCACGGTTATGGAGATAAGTCGGAAAAACGGATAACACCCTTAATTTGAAGATGGCAGCCGAATGGCAACACCCCCAGTTCCGGAAACTGAGTTTTACACTCACGGCCAACCCCCCCCCCCTACGAAAGTTAAAAAAAAATCGCTGCTTACCCGAAATGCACGGTTAAATCACAAATTGACTGGACTAACGTTCTTTTATGTATGAAGAGAATGTTACGTGAATTGCTGAAAATTAGATCAAGATGTTAGACTGCCCACATTTTTTCGAGATGAAGAATTGAATAAAATTCAAAATGTTACTCAATCAGGATCCTTTTATCGATTCTTGCCAAACTTGATATGGACCATATTTGTCCCTTAGTCCTTTTGCGTAATAAGTTTCAGTTTGACAGTTGAAATTGGAGTTGGAGTTAATACATACATTTTTCGAAAAATATAAAATGTCATAAAAGCTGACGCCCTCGATCAATTCTTACCGAACTCAATACCAAATAACTCCATTCCGTAATTTATTTGTGCAGCACGTTTTAGCTTAACAGGTAGAAACTTTTGAAAGTTGAAGCAAATACATTTTTGAAGTGAAACTTCTTTTGGCTCGATGGTAAAACTTCAAGGTCGCGTCGCGTGTAACGAAAATCGACAGGATTTGGGGTGGGGAGCATCTTACACACGGCATGGCCTATTCTTCGTCTCCGCTTTGTGCGGTGCTTCGTAGTCACCCCCCACCTTAGTAAGGAACGCTTGCCGCTTTTAGGCAAGGGTGGAGTGGTTCTGAGGCGCGCTGGACGCTGCTGTAAGCGTGCTGACGCGCATGCGCGACGCCAGCATCTGCTGTATGTATATGTGTGGCATATATATATATATATATATATATATATATATATATATATATATATATATTTGGGATTCAATTTAGAACAGCTAGTTAAATGGACGAGTGAAGCAGTTTGTTTGGAAAAAGGAAATAAAAGATAACTTTATTAATACAAAAGAGATATATGACAAAATCTGAAAGAGCGTCTTTCTTTGGCATCTCTGGTCGAGCAACTGACGCTCACTCGCGCTCCCTCCTCGTTCTCCGTTTCCAGACTCGTAACTAAGAATCGAGGGGCCCCGATCCTACATATACATATGTATACATCGTGTATTTGTGAGCCAGTCACGTTGTGTGCCTCATACAGTATTCGTCTGTTAATATATGTGTTGTGAATTTTTTCAATCATATTTCGAGTTATTGCAAGTACGTATTAAAATGTGTTTTTATAATTACAATATGTATATTTCGATATTGATACGATGAAAATAAATATTTGATAAATTATCTCCGTCTTCCGTTTCAGACCGAGAAAGAGAATTTTAAATAGTGGATTGCAGCTGTCACGTACGACGAAATTTTAATGTTAATTCTAAGAACTCGTACCCATATTCTGCGTTCTCAAAACAAAAACCTACAGCAACATAACCATCACAACCGATTATACAAAAATAATACATTCACGACTCATTCTCAGTAGGAGAGCTACTGTTATCACTTTTCTTTCTCACACCCACGGCTATGCCATATTAGCTGCACACATAGTAATGTGTAAAACACGTGTTCATCGACCAAGAGATCATAGGTCTATTCGACTGCTCTCCAAGAGAGCGACAATAAAAGTTATTTTGGGAAGAATACCAATAGTAACCCTAGAAGTCACTCGCGCATCTGTATCATTTGAGTGACAAACTATAATATCTAATTTTTATTGCCGCTCCAGGAAGCACCACAATTTCTGAGAAAGACGAAATGAGCCTACCATATCTATGCCCAAATTTGTAATAGTTGTCCCCCACTTAACCACTTTGCCCATTATAAAAACACCACCCGCTTTTCCTTCAGTAAGTTAGTCCATCTCAGAACTTCACCGCGGCGTAACGCTGCCTGTCTCCAGGTCTTCTGTAGAAGAGAGTGAGTCGGGTAGTAGTTAGTCGCCTTTATATTTAGCAGGAGTGTCAAGATCACACTTCTATATTTCTCAAATCATTATATACTTATACTCTGTCCGCGATTTCGGGTCTTCTGTAGAAGAGAGTGAATCGTTGTCAATATCAAGCCTATACATAAAGGTGAATTGTAAAACTATAAAAGTACCAAGCCAAAGAATACCAAAAGTAAAACATAAAGTCATATAAAGACTTCTAAAAATCGAGAAACATAGATTACAACGTAATAATTATAATAAATAAGAAGGATTGTGAAAACCAATTCAACGCTCAAACAAACGAAAGACACCTCTCCGATAAGGTAACGAAACGATTTATATTAATGATTACAATGTTAACGGAATTGATCACGAATGTAACGAATGTACTCAACTAACCACATTGCATTTATATTCAATAAATATATCTCAATTGTGTGCATAAAGCTGGACCTTGTACTACTTTATTCAGTAGAAACTAACCTATTCAAATCACCTAGTCGAAACTAACAAGATCTCTCGAGGTCTTACAGCGAACATTCCCACTCCCTTATTGATCCATCGTTAAAATATCGATTAGGATTAATAAATAGAGTCAACGTTTACCGCTCGACTTTTGATTCGAATTTTCGCGCGCCTTCGGACGTAACACAGCGGAGACCCGATCATCATTTGCCTGAACTACTTTAATATTTAAAAGTATACTTTCATGACATATTAAAAAGTTCGGTACATCTCTAATTACAATTACCCAATTATTATGGCAAAAAAAAAAAAAAATCCGGCACCGGGACTCGTATCCGGAACCTTTCGATTACGGGTCGGGTGCTCTACCCATTGAGCTACTTAGGCATATATTAGATTCTACTCGGGCTTTTTTCAGCAAGGCTTGTGAACTTTCTGCGGGATGAATTTCATTTGCAGATGAATAACGACCGTAATGTCCCGACAACGAAGTTCGGAACCACAATAGGTGCCATTTTTTCGCGATTTCTAGACACAATCAAGTCGAAAACATACGCGTCCTATTTCAGTTACCATAAGGCCATCGGCTCCGCTGTACCTATGCAGTGTCGTGAAGAAACTGTAGAAATTCATAAAATCAATTAAAAGTTTAAATATTTGTAAACAAACTGTTCTATTTGTTGTCTTTTACCAAACTACCCTTCCAAATCCTCTTCATAATATTTACCTCTTTTATAATTTCAAATTTGTATCTAGTATAATTGAGTCACCTACGACTTTCAAGTTTCACCAACACGCGCACTGAGCTGCAGGCGCTATTTTTTTTTTTTGTTAATCTAGCGAGATTCCAAGTCTTATAAAATTTCAACCTTTCGATCGATTTTTGACAAATTCAACACCAAATATTCATGTCCCCTAATAGTGCCAGTCGAATAAGGTAATGTTGAACCTTAAATCCAACTAATTCTCCGAAAAATATAACATAATATAATTCCGAAAAATAAGATGCAAATGTTGTTGGGATTCGGTGGAAGTTAGGTAGTGATTTTAACAATTAAATGTCAAGTCCTTTATAATTAGGTGAACGAGTTGAATGCCTTTTGTTTTACTTAAACGTCTTTACTCTTTTAAGAGCGTCGAACAACTGGGACGACGCATTCGTCTTAAGCACAGAGAAGTGCTTCTCCACGGAGTCGATGCGTAGAGGACCAGGGTTCTTTCCATGGTTTCAATTTACACTAACATACGATAAGAAATGACTCATAGGGAGCGATACGAAATATAAACAATAATATAATATAATATGATAAGTGTTGATTCAAGATCAATTTGCATATTTCAACAAATGCACAGAGAAATATTGTTAAATATTCGAATGCCCTAAAAAAAGCAAAATTATGCGCCGCCCGAACTTTCACTCAAAAGGCTGCGTAGTGCCTTAGACGGTCAATATCACGAGCATCACATGAACGCTCAGAAAAAACGACATTCGGATACCAATATATCTGACGAGTTACGTCGACCCAAGGAAAAAACGCCATTGGAGAAGAGGTTTATATTGGTCAACCCTTCATTGGTAGCCTCGTCCAGAACCAAAAATCATGCCCTTCTCCTCTAAACCTAGCTGTCCAACTTTCAAACTCTGTCATGTTACCCCTAACCTTATCATGCCTCATTATCACCGTACGAAAAACGGAAACTCGTCTTCGTCACCTTCCGAAGAAGCACCGATAAATCCACATTGTCACTTTCAACCGCATCTGTTACTGAAGAAGGTTTACAGATTATTAGGATTACAGATTATTAGGCCTGTAAGTGTAATAAACAAGCGCATCTTGCATCGCAAAATCCACGTAGTATTGTTACGTCATAGCCTCTCTCGCTACATAAAACTGAACTATCTTTTCACTGTAAGGAGTTGCGATGGACCTTAGCCGATGTCGGTAACTAAAACCGCATCTCCATCGGTGGATAAGACTCCTCACAAAGAAACTGGTCTCGGTAGCTACAGTTACATCCCTATCGACAAGTGAGGTTGCGCGCAGGAGAACCTAGTGTCGGTGGCTACAGTTACATCCCTATCGACAAGTGAGGTTGCTCGCAGGAGAACCTAGTGTCGGTGTCTACAGTTACATCCCTATCGACAAGTGAGGTTGCTTGCAGGAGAACCTGGTGTCGGTAATAACAACTATACCCCTATCCACCAGCGAGGTTGCTCTCAAGATAAAGCTTGAACTAGCTTATCATTATTTATTTGAATTAAATTGAGTAAAATATCGTTTTCGCTATAACAAATATAACGAATCCACATGTTATAATAAATTGCTAAAGTCAATATCATTATATAACTTCTATAAAACGAACAAATCTACTTGCTATAATATTTTGCTAGAAGCAATATTGAAATGCATATATATATATATATATATCTATATTACAATGGGACTTGGAGTTCGCAAGCGCCCAAAACGAATTTCATAGAGTCGATGCGCAAAATCATGGACGGAAGCGGCAGAGACGTAAACAAAGATTATAAAACAAAGGTTATCAGCTGGGATATACAAATAATTCTCAGGAAGAGGATCGAGGTCAACACTTCGTAGAAACAAAAGCAATTAACTCGTGGATTATATATGGTCCGATCCTTGTGCCTTCTCAAATCTCTTCCGCCCAACCATGGTTTTGGCAAATCAATTAATAAAGAATAATAATTATAAAATAACCATATTTAGTTGCGAATAAATGCCTTATATGCCAACTTATAAAATAAGTTAAAACTTGAGAAACGTGAACACTTGTTCCCGCGGAAAATCTCAGATCACTAAAAACATAAGAGTGGGCGTTCCGCACCAGCTCATATATACTTAACCTATGATATTCCTGAAAAATATCTGTATTAAAACTGTATTAATCTTAAGGAAAATATGTAACTTGCATGGAATGCCCTATACGGGGCCTTCATTGCATCACAGGGGAGGTGAGGCACAGGCGTTTCGGCGTCGCAACGCCTCCCCACTCTGAACGAATAACCGAACGATATATAAGAGGGGCCATTTGGGCATACCCTATCGTATAGTTTCGACAACCAATAAGAGTGCAACTTCGATCTCTCCACGAAATTCAAATCAGTCTTCTTCGCGAGTCTTTACGGTCCAATCACTTCAATATTTTCATCATCTTAAACTTCAGTCATACGTTCGGGTGTTAGATTAGTAATATCGTATCCAGTCGAGTTTTCCAAGTGGCATCAAGACACGTTCATCACGCGTATTGTAATTGATAATTTTTAATTTAAAAGTGTTGTAACAATATATATATTTTATCGGAAATACTCGAACGTGTATAATTATTTAATCCTCTTTGATTCAATCTGGTGTCGCATGGATCTGTGGTCAAAAATTAATGTTTGGGAGTACTGCAGTGCTGATAATAGCACGCGTACTTTCCTTCTATATTCTTTCGAGAGTACTGCAGTGCTGATAATAGCACGCATACTTTCTCTGCTTTGGAGAGTATTGCAGTGCTGATAATAGCACGCGTACTTTCTCTGCTTTGGAGAGTATTGCAGTGCTGATAATGGCACGCGTACTTTCTCTGCTTTGGTGAGTATTGCAGTGCTGATAATAGCACGCGTACTTTCTCTGCTTTGGAGAGTATTGCAGTGCTGATAATAGCACGCGTACACTCCTTCTCTAGTGCTTAGGGAGTATTGCAGTGCTAATAATAGCACGCGTACCCTCCTTCTCTTTTAGTATTGTAGTGCTGATAATAGCACGCGTAATCTTTTTAATTTCTTATCCTACAACCTATAAAATGCTATTGAAAACAGATCCATGGGTCGTCGACGGGGTGGAGAAGAAGCTCGAGCTCGTCGCAATAGCGCAATGATAAACAATATTATTGCTAAACCGGGCCACAACGTCCCGGTTTATAAACAATTGAGTCGGGTTGTCGCAAATCAACTCGAACTCGAAGGTGTCTTGTCAGTGCCACGATACCAACGGAGGGTCGTCGGCAATAAAAAACCAAGTGCTCCGGAAATTTTGGTCGATCTAAATTATATCCGCCAGACTGGGATCTCCACCATCTTTAGAATAGAGCCTCCCGCTCTGCCAATGGTACGACGATCACCGGTCGAGCCTACACCAGCAAATCTACCAAATCAGGTGCCGGAAATCGAGGTCGCGGACGAAAACTCCAACGCCAGCACCGTAGAAACACCTCGACCTGACACCGACGCTGCTCTCCCTATCGACGGAGATATTGATCATCACTACCAGTAACATGCGGTAGAGGTCTTTACCATTGAATAAAAAGCCCTCTATGCCTCACCGCTCTCAAGGTTATGTCGACAATTTTGGTTATGCGAATTATTCAGTTAATTCTCTCATCCCTGGCTGGCGCATTCCAGTCTAACCTAAGAGAGCATCTAATTTCCTGTTACTTCCTTTTGTTTTCCCGACGTAACAGTATACTAGGTAACGCAAGAACGCACAAAATTACCTAATGCCGTGAAACTACTCGTAAAAAAGGGCCACCTCAACGGGAATAAATTACAACAACAACGACCATTGCCTGGAAAGGCAATAACCATGAAAAGAAAGGGTTTCTACATCTACGGTTTCGTATATGCAAAAACCCCTTCTGACTGTATCAACCTGCCTTTATTGATCTCTTGTTTAACAATGCTAAGAAATTTAATGAGAAAACTCGATGTGTATCACATTCTTGTGCTTAGCAAAAAAGATTTCTACGATTCGGCATCTCGTCGAGTAGTATTCGAAAATCTAGCATCAGTCTTCCACGGCACGAACGCCACCATTGCCTTGTGTAACGGTTTATTGGTCGTCCCAGAACCATACTTCCTTGGGGAGGATAATTCAAGAACATCATAATTCGGCAATTGGCGGTCGTAAAGAGACAACAAAAATGTACCATCACATTCTTCGTCGGTATTATTGGAGCAAATTGAAATCTAACTTGCAACGCTTCATTGAATACCTCACCGAATGCCAGCGCAGGAACATAGTAACGGTAAAATATCTACCCATGGTAAAAAGTGAAGCCGTTTTGACTAAATACCCTGTTATCACTTCGATGGTGCGAATCACGGCAAGCGAGGTAGGAGATGCCCTAGTTAACATGGTTATTTCTATTTATGGTGCACCGAAAGGATTCGTCACCGATCAGAAGAGGAATTTCATCAACGAAACATTTAAACATTTTTTAAAAATCTTCAAGATCAAAGATTATCGTACATCAGCTCATTATCCACAGTGAAAAGGGTTGATTGGACGTAGTCATCATGTTCTGACGGAATATTTGAAGCATTTCACCGACCGTCATCGTGAGTAGGACCGACGGATCCCCCCAGCAATGTTTTTATATAACACTCATGAGGGATCAAGAATCTCTCCTTCCAAATTAGTGTTTGGGAAGGTATACCCGCGCAAAAAAATAAAGTCTTGCCAAGAGTCTTGACAAGACTCTCGGAAAGAGTCGTTGGGGCCTTGGTATAGTCTTGCAAGAGTCTTAGAAAGACTCCGCAGTACTCTTGCAGAAGTTCCGGAAATAATCCGTTTTTCCAAGACTCTTTCAAGTCTCTTAGAAGACTCTCCCAAGACATCCAAGACACCCAAGAGGCATCCAAGACTCTCCCAAGACTCTTCCAAGACTCTTCCAAGATTCTCCCGAGAGTCTTCCAAGGTTTTATCCACGGCTCTTACAAAATTATTACCAAGACTCTTTTTTTCATAAGTCGGAAGGTAAATGGCCAGAAAAATATTTTTATATATGTTCTGTTGCCCCGGGATGATATAGACGCTGAGATGATATTTCACATATGAGCGCGATTTTGTTCACCATCTGGCGGGACTGCCTCATACTACGGCCCTTAGAAATACCCTTAAATAATCGAAAGAAAACTCCAAAAATCGTTAGTTATGACAAAATGTTAAGAAATTGGCTCGGTTGGAACGCTTCAAAGGGACTCAGCCGAAGAAAATCGTCGCACTTGTTTCGTGCCAAGAGTGTGCTGGATGTACAGCCGCACTCTGTGACATGGCGCAATAACACCACGTCACAGTATATGTACTTGTCTCAAGTTTTTGTACATCATTTTGTTTGTTTATGGGGGGCACAATACACAATATATTGTAAACTTATCATCATTCTCAGGGCCAACGCACGTAAAATATTTTGATTAAATAGTTTGTTGACTTTGAACGAATTTCCCATTTTGTGCAACTTTCGAAACTCCGGAAATGATATCAACATCGACTTATACTGTGCTGGATTTTCTGTTTCGAATGGCCGATAGATCGAGAATCAATTCTCAAAACCTGGGGCCAAGGAAATCGTAGTCTTGTCGAATTTCAAAATAATAACTGTAATTCTTATGATCATTGATAATCATTAATAATACGGTTTGAACATCCATTGGGTTTTGATTTGATTCGAAGTCAAGCCGTTATGAAAGCCTATTGTCACAAAAATTACTTCTGTCATGTTCAGAAAATCTATAAATAGCATAATGATAAATTGCTGAATGAATGTGACACATATCGATGATATTGGTTCCAAAACCATTTATGTTTGATTTCTCTGGTTTATATGCAGCCAGGTCATAATCACTATACTGAAGTATACATTATTTTGTGTTTCTTATGTGTGTTATCAAACACAGGAGGACTCTACGTATGCGAGATCGCCTTTTTTTCCACTTCTCCAGTAATCGACTGCTCGCTTTTTGTAATAAAAATCAACTTCTTCTCTTAATGAACATGGACAAATAAATGACGAAGGTCCAGGCACTCCTTCTTCACTTCAATCATCTTCGCCTTCATCATATTCCGCCCCCCCCTTCTTTAAAGGGTTCTTGGAAATCAAATGTAGACTCTTCAGTAATTTCGAACGTATTATAGTCATACATACTATCCATAAGATTTTTTTGTATTGATTCTTTAAACCCAAACCCAAATCGATTTTTTTTCACATATTTCGAAAGTATAATATATTGAGAGTATACTGTAAAAATTTTAGACTGAAATATGAAATATTGACGAAGCTATAGCACATAGTCGAAAGCAGGCCGGGACCGCACGCTGTGAATCGTGGCTTAAACGCGTGCGTTTTTCTCGAAACAACATTTTTGTAAGCGGCGCGGGTGATTAAAAAAATGTTATCCAACCGATTGCTTTCATTTTTGCATATGTTAGTCTACATAACAATGGCTCCGTCGGGTACAAAAATTACTTAATTATAATAATAATTTCTATGTTTTTTCACCGAGTTTCAACGAAAAAAATTACGATCTTTTCATTGTTTTTTTTACAAGTCCACCATTTTGTTATTTATTAATAAAAATGTTTATATCTGGTACGGGACGGAGCCACAAGCATACAGAACAATAATCAATTCGATTTTTTTGTCTCAGATGACTCTAAGTGGCGTAATCATCCGCGCCACACACCCACCTCCATTCACGGTGTCTATTTTCGCTTAAAAAAACCATTATAAATTTGAGTAAAATTGAGTAAAAAAAATTGTTTTGTATACTTTACGATGTCCATGAAAACATGTAAAAAATTGAAACGATTGTATTTTATTTTGTTATAAAAAAAAAATCCTGAAACCAGCTTCCGAAACGGGTCTGAACACCAGACTACATCCTTAAGAAGTATTTCTTGTCGATTGACTTCAGTCTTCGGTAAATACATTGGTTGAAATGTCGCGAGCAAGAGATTAATCACATTTATTGGATTTACAATCATATTGAGAAAAAACAAATCGAATCACCGACACAACATGTACGACTTTATACGAAGAGCTTCTAATAAGAAATATTCGGGCGTCGCTTGCGCTCGCAATTTATAAAGAGCCGCCCAAGCCGTTTGCGAAGACTCATTGTATTTTTTTATACCGATATCTTTGACCTCTGACTGATAGATAAGTTCGGATTAACTAATTTTATCTTGTTTTTCACGGAAATATTAATACACATTCAAAACAGGCGAAAACCGCGTTGTAGAATCTGTTGTAAGGCACTTCCTGTAGCATAAGGTTCATAATTATTTATTAAATGAAAATTTATATGATAGAAACCAGCAAAGATTTGACGAAATGCTATGTCTACAAGGTTTCCATTTTAATAAAACGGTCACGGCATGCTCTGATTGAGAAACTCAACTACACATACAGCCTATCAAAATTTCTGTCGATTTTTAATAGATCTTTAAATGCCGATGTTTGCAGATAAAAAAAGATACGTGTCCCTTAGATTTTTACGTTCTACAACATAATATAAGAATTACCAAAATCGGCGTGGAACACTTGGAAATGTTTCCTTGTTAGTAGTGCCAGGCGTTTCATCTCTTCAACGCCAATAGGAGATACTATAATTGAACGTGAGAGTAGGGATGAAGGTTTGTTCAACTCGCTCCGGTTGAATCGGCGGGCTTTTCGAATAAGTACTGTAGAATAGAGGGCATTTGACTGCCTAACTTAACGGCGAATTATAGTACATGCTTCGAAACTTCAATAGGGAATGCTACCGCAGTATCTGAGACTATTTATAATTATACGGAAAAACTTACTCTAGAAACTCGGTGAGGTAATGCCTAGAGCACTTCGACCACTCCCATCGAAAAGTGTTGTTGTCTAGTCTTCGTGTCATAAAGTTGTGAACATCAGAACTGATTTTAAATTTGGTGCATTTCGGATCATCGTCATGTGGCATGCTTAGTCTGAAAAAAATAGTCGAGCACAGATTAATTAAATGTATTCTCAAGATAATTAGTGAGACACAAGTATCTTATTTATTAGACCAGACCTTATTTAAAAAATGATGGAGTATAAATAATGCGGTATCCATTAAAAAAATATTAATCGAATTTTCGTGTTAATTACCAAAATTATAAAATAACCTTTAAACACAACCTACCAATAAGAACAACAATATTAAACCCAAACTAAAACCTCAAACATAAGTATTTTCAGCGATGAAATCGTGTTTTTCACTCATTATTATTCATATTAATGCACGACCAACTTAAAATGAAGACACCTGTATAAAATAACAATAGCACCAAGTACATTTTTTGTTTGTTTTTTTTAGCGGACTCAATCATCTCACATTTTTTTAAAATCTGACATTAAAATGATATGGTTTTTCGACAATGTCATGAAAATTAATATGGATAGCTATCATTAGATGTATGTGGAGTTGATAACACATTATCTACCGTTCATCAACAATTATCCTTTATTATAATAATACTGGCTTGGCCATGTTGTGAAAGAGTAACAACGTAAAATGTACTCAACCAATCTGTTTCTTCGACGACCGCAATTTTTGGTGTCATATTTTTTTCCATGTTAACACGCAAAATAATTTCAGAAAATATACTACGGTAGATCAATATATGCGCCAGAGTTGGACGACATGTGCGCAGATGTAGCGTGCATCGCAAAAGTAGCGAGGTAGCGGAAAAACTCGAATACAAGTTTTAAACAACTTCCGACGACAATACCCATCAAAAATTCAATCACATGATAAGATTTAAAAGGGGTGAAATAATGTACAACATTATGGCAGTATTATTGTCTAGACCACTGTTTTGGAGGTGATTTTGAGGATGGAATAAAATTTAAACTGTTTGAGTTTGCTTTCTGAAATTTTGTGAACATATTCATTGATCTTTCAAGAATATGTACAAATTTGGAAAAAAAAGTAATTGATTATCATGTACGTTTGTACGTTTGTTTACAACGGTGCGCGGAAAACGCCCCCAATTGGCAACCAGAGTTATGGACGTTGTATACATCTGAAAAAAAAAACCAAACATATTCTTAATCTGTATGAGTGTTGTAATAGTTGGCACCAGATTTGACAGAAGAAAAAAAAACATTTACAAAATGGTGGCATGCTAAACTTTGATTATCAATTTTTGAAATCGATCAAATTTTTCGATCAAAGTTTAGCATGCCACCATTGTGTAATGTTTTTTTCTTCTGTCAAATCTGGTACCAACTATCACAACACTCATACAGATTAAGAATATGTTTGGTTTTATTTTTCAGATGAAACGTCCCCAATTGGCACGCCGTTGTAAGCAAACGTAGAAAAGTACATAATAATCATTTTTTTTCTCCAAATTAGTACATATTCTTGAAAGATCAATAAACATGTTTACAAAATTTCGAAAAATAAACTCAAACAGTTTAAAATTTATTACATCCTCAAAATCACCTCCAAAACGGCGCTTTTGACAATAATACGGCCTTACGAAAGAAATATTAATTAATTATAGTAAAATTAACTCATTATTTTTAATACAATCGGGAAACGTTCCCGCTTCCATCACAATTCCAGTTAATTATTTACTGATTCATTCAAACTTCGATTTATATAATAATATTATGATACCTCGGCGCAAAGCCCCGATCGTAGCAGAATATGTGTTATATTTTTTTATTCCACATAGAATTTTTAGAGAAAATTTTGTTTCCGTGAAAAAAATAATTTTCCCGAGATTCTCATGCAAGATGCTCAAAATGTTCCAAAAAGTCAGCAAGCCAGCGGCACTTTAGTTCAGCTTTTTCGCCCCGCGGCCTAAGTGGCGTTTTACAAAAGAGCATGTTCTTGCTTCTTTCTCGTATTTTATGAAATTATTTCGTGCACCGCCCACCCTACACCTCCGTCGCATACTTTCAAAAGACCCGATTTCAAACAGAGTAGGACAATGAGTATCACAAACAGTATCGTGTGATCGTTGTCCTCGCTTCGCTCGGGCGAAAACTTCACACTGGTCAGAATCGCCTTCTTTTCGCCCTCGATGCACAATATACTATTTTTGACTACCGTGGCATTGACAGAACCTCCTTAAAAAGAACTCGAGAGGGTGAAATAGAGCAATTGATATTGGTGAAAACGTTTTGAATGTGTTTATTACTTTCATATCCGTTTTGAACTTGAACAAGTTTTTTTTACTTCAAAAAGGACAGAGTAAAAAAATACAATTTTGTCCAAAACTTTCGATGGCAAAACTTTATCCAACACGAAATGTTATCGCACAATAAAAATAAAAAAGATGAAATAATTTCTAGCATCATGAAAATAATTATAAATGTTTATCAATCATTATAAAAATACATTCGTCATTTTAAGATAGTCGGAGGACATTCCTGCTTCCACCACAAATCCAGCTCACAATTTACCGACTCATGTATATAATGATACCTCTGTGGAAAATCCTGATAAATCAATAGAACGGTGCCTACGTGTGTGTCCTCGGATGGTGTCTCCTGACGATGAGTGTAAAAATGATGAATGAATTTTTATAATAAGTAATTAACGTTGATTAGATATTCTTATAATCTTATAATATGATCTTATGAATTCCTTATTAAATCTTCTGACATAACTACATTTTTTGTGAGTTAAAGTTCTGCAGCTAGGAGATCAAAAAAAAATCGATTTTTTTTTTTTCGTTTACAAGTTAGTATAAAATTGTTATATAAATCGGAAAAGCGTCCATCTCACTCGAGCACGCTAAGTGCAGCGTTTTCGCTCGCCCATCGAGCCTCCTTTTAGCACGTCTGGAACTGAAACTGAAACTACGATGTCAGCCATGGCCTATACTTATCGTCCATGCCATGATTGGATTTTGAATAAAATCTCCAGTAGTAGAATTGGTGTTCGTAAAACATCGGTATTTGAAGAAATTTCCATTTTAGAATACGTTACGTATATATATAACTTTTGGCTGCTGATTTTCAGGTGTAGAATGTACGTGAATCGAGGATTTTCGTTATAGAAATGGACAAGTGTGAGTCACTAGTAGCATATAAAAAACTGCAGGAGTAATCTCCTCCGTTCGATGTGACCAAGCCGTTGTCATCTTTAAATAACATGCACATGGAAATACTTAAAATTATATTCATCTTTTAGCAGTACAGTCGCGGCATAAACATTTCAGCTGCAATACCCCACAGCATATCTATCAGTTTTCAGAATATAAAAATAAAGCTGATTTTACTCACACATGTCCTATTTCATGGGCAATCGTGAACGCTGTTGAAAGTCCATTATCTTGAACTATAGCACATGACGATCCAGAGGTGCACATTCGACCTAGTTCAGCCAGGCCTAGCGTTTCGCAGCGCTGTTCTCCTGGGTCCTGGCACAATTTCTCTCTAGAAGTGAAAGATAAATGCTATATGTATGTATGAATAAAGCAATATATACATATGAGACATTCCATGCGAGATCAGCCACCCAAAAAATGACTATAATTTCATTTTTTGTTACAGTTTGGGATATCTAAGTGTAATAATTTAACGGAGTATTGAGATCGATGATGCATTATTCGTTGCAATACACGGAGTTTGTCATTTTTAGTTTAAATAGATAAATCCTCGCAATAGTGCATTGTATTGGAAAATGATGTGGAATATAAGTTTTTAATTTTCATAACCTACGATGAAATACGATGAAAACATATGTACAGAGAGAGAGAGACAGAGATACAGAGAGGCAGAGAGACAGGGAGACAGAGAGAGGCAGAGAGACAAAGAGACAGAGAGACAGAGAGACAGAGAGAGACACAGAGACAGAGACAGAGACAGAGACAGAGACAAACAGACAGAGAGATAGAGACAGAGAGACAGAGACAGAGACAGAGACAGAGACAGAGACAGAGAGACACAGAGAGAGAGAGACAGAGAGACAGAGAAAGAGAGAGAGAGACAGAGAAAGAGACAGAGAGACAGAGAGACCATGCGCAGAGGTGATACTGCCGCATGGCGCGTCCCCAGGTGGCGGATAGGGAAACGCTCGCTACTCGGCTGCAGGCAGCGAGTAGGGGTAAAATAAAATAGCCCCCGCAGACCAAACACAACCCAAGCTAACGTATTAGATACCGTGCCGAGGGCTGCATTTCATCTGGGAGAGATGTCGCAGACGGTTCCCCTGGGGCAACTGGTCCAGCCCCAAGCGTATTCAAGTGGCCTTACCCCAGTAACCAGGCTCTGCTGGGGTGGAACTCTTCACCTAGTTACTCGCGGGAACAAAATGGAATGTGATCAAACAAAACAAAAGAACGAGAAAACAGAAAACCAAAAAAAAAAAAGAAAAAGACAGCAGCAGCAGCAGGAATCCGTCTACAAGGAAGGACAACCCGACTATGGGTACCCCAAACGTGAGGCCTAAAAACAACCCAGAGGTAGAACTGGAGGCAGAAAGGATCGCAGGAGAAGCAGAGGCGAGACAGCAGTGTGTAGCGTCGAAGCTTAAGCAACAGCTGGAACAGCTTAAAAAGGAGGAAGCGGAAGCGTTTACTGAAATCGGTATATGCATCCGGAAAATTGAGGAGGTCTTGAAGGTCTATCAAAACATCCACAAGTCGATTCGTAAAGCAAACGACGAAGCGGCAATTTGGTGGGCGCGAATGATGGACCACCGGGAGGAAAGGGAGGAACTTGAGCGAGCGTACCAGGAAGCTCAGCAGAAAACTGGCTTGGCAGCAGCGCCGCAAATAGATCATCGCCACATCCCCGAGAGCGCTGGGAGTAGCACCCAGATGGAGTCCGAGAAAAAACGGCCTCCTTTTAAGTCACGCACCGCAGCACTCAGGAGGATAAACACAAATAGTGAGAAGAAGAAAAAGGTGGCAACGTCACCTCCCCTGGCCTTCACGCCTAACAAAAAGATCCAAGGCGGAAATAGGGGCACGGTGGCAAACCAATCACCTAGTGGCAGGATCGTGCTAGAAGAGCCGGAATCCCAGGGAGACGACTGGAGAAGGGTGGAACGGAGAAATTGGTTGGCCAAGCATAAGGAGAGAATCCTCCTATGCAGATATCCTCCGACAGATAAAGGAAAAGGTTGACCCTGGGAACTGCGAAGCGGAAATCTCTGGAATGAGGCGCACTCGCGGCGGTGAAATTCTAGTCGAGATTGAAAAAGGAAGCGGAGGAGCTGAAAGCCTATGTAGCGCCGTTGCTGCCGCACTAGGTGAGAGAGACTAGAGAGACTCGAGAAGCATGTCGGAGAAACTGGGGGCTTATCAAACCGACAATACGGGTTCCGGAAAGGAGGGTCAACAGTGGACGCTATAGCCAAAGTCATCGAGGCAGCGAAAACGGTAAAACAAGGGAACTGGAAGACGAAGGGTTTTTGTGCGCTGGTGACGTGGGATGTAAAAAACGCATTCAACTCCGCGAGGTGGGATCGTATTATGGGTGGCCTAACATCGAGGCACACCCCCGAATACCTGAGAAGAATGATCGACAGCTGCCTGGACGACAGAATCCTTATTTACGAGACGGAAAATGGTCCGGTTGAATATAAGGTGACTGCAGGAGTTCCACAAGGATCGGTCCTTGGGCCTTTCCTGTGGAACTTGATGTACGACGGACTTCTCAACCTTGAACTTCCGAAGGAGACAACGATAATCGGTTTCGCAGATGATGTAGCCGTAGTCGTCACAGCGCGGACGACAGAGACGTTGGAGGTCGCAGCAAACGAGAGTCTTCGTCGCGCCAGTAAATGGCTCAACAAGAACGGGCTGAAGCTGGCAGTCCAGAAGACGGAAGCGGTCCTGGTTACAGACAAACGGCTTTTTACTCCGCCAGTCCCAGTTCTGGAGGGGGAGATAATCCCGTGGTCGAAGGATCTGAGGTACCTCCGAGTACCGGTGGACGGCGGACTACGATACGTGGAGCACGTCATCAGAACGACAGAGGAGGCGGCGACGACGGCAGCGGCATTGGCACGATTAATGCCAAATATCCGTGGGCCTAAAGAAGGGAAAAGGAGACTTTTGAACAGCGTCATACAAGCTAAAATATTGTACGGGGCCGAAATATGGACGGAAGCCAGCGATAAAGTGGGGGCAAAGCGCTGGCTCGCGGCGGTGCAAAGGCGCAGCGCTCTTCGAGTAATATCCGCCTACCGTACAGTTTCTGAAGGAGCAGCACTGGTAATGGCAAGCACGCCACCGATAGACCTCCTGATTCGAGAGAAGCAGGAGGTGAACGTTGAGGTGCTCCAGCTCAGAGATTCGCCGGAAAGGGAACAGGCACATGCGACAGCCAGGGAAAGAGCACGCCAAACACTGATGGAGAGATGATACCACGACGAAAGGTCGGTGGACGCACAGACTAGTCCCCAATCTCATTGAGTAGTACAGCAGAAACCATGGGCAAATAGGTTACTACCTAACCTACCTAAGGTTACTACAGGCGCTCACGGGACATTGCTGCTTTAATGCGTACTTGGAGAGATTCAGGAAAACAGACACGACAAAATGTGTCCAGTGTGACTACAGCCCAGACGATGTGGGGCACACGATATTCCAGTGTCCAGCATCAAAGAACGAGAGGACGAACTTGCAG